>CABEEJ010000853.1:130605-188068 GCA_901482245.1 Timema douglasi | reverse complement strand
GGGGGGGGGTTCCTAAATGGTTTTCCACTCTCCCTCCACGCAAATGCGGGTTAACTTCCTCTAATTCCTAATCCATTAGCGTAATTATTACTTAAAGCGTATAACCTGAACGGGTAGTAAGACGTGGTGCTAAATATTATATTATATTAATGTATTCGAACTTAAATAATAGTGAAACTTAGACTAGTAAAAAGAGTTTGACCATTTTTTTGACAACAATGAAATCGTATAATAATAATGTCTAAATGAGAAAAACTATTTCACTAATTAAAATATTTTCCTATTAATAATTATTGCGCAATGCAAAATAATTAATATTTCTTGTTTAATTAGGCTGTGTCATGATCTCAAACGTTTGGTCCAACACATTTCTAAAACCACCGACTGAAATTTTGTCAAATGTTTGATGTTAAACAAATTTTGGTGGAATATTTAAAGCGAGTAATTTATTTTAAAAAAATCCCAGGAATACGTAGTAAGAGATAAAACTAGATTTATGCTTTTATAAAATATATTAAATATGTCAATCTTATTAAAAAATATGTGCTTAACAAAATATTTTTCAAACCACATTTGTTATTTTCAACAACTATCGTAAAAAAAGTGGAAACATCTACGATGATTCCCACTATTTATTTTAAAGTTAATAGGTTTCTTTATTTGAATCATCACTTATTTTAAACGATAGATCTCCATACAAACTATCGACAGGTTAAACAACATAATTACTTTAAATTTGTACACATTTGAAATTAAACTTGCAAACTTGATTCAAATAAACACTCCATTCACCCCATAATGTAACAGGCTTACCTTGCGTAGTTCTACTATGGCGTAGCTTATATGATAGTGCCATAATGTAGTCCGTCAAGGTAAGACTGCTACTATTCGTGGAGTGTAAACATGCCTATACATTTATTCCTTTCTCTCTTGATTAGGTATGTAAATTCATTCAGTCCCAAAATAAAATGTTTCTGAATATTTCACTGTATGAATGCTTATTTTTTTTAAAAAAGGTAAAATAATCACTACCCCCAAGAACTTCAAACATATATATTTAAATTTAACCTTCCCCTCAAACTGTCGATCCATTTTAAAATTGTTTTACAAACACATTCATATATGCATATATATATTTTTATTATTTTTTCAAAAGCGTCTATACCTTCATTATGTTTCTGTCAGGACAAGCGAAGCGTTTGAAATGTGGTTTTAATGAGACTCAACACAGCGTGTCCTCAGGGATCTTACTCCCATACAGACATAGGTAACCCTTGCCAAAGGGGGTTAGGGTGCGAGTGGGGGGATAGAGCGCCCTTAGAAGGCATGTGCGCACACAGAGAAACACAGCGAAGAACGAAGATGGAGAATGTATATAGAGAGAAAGAAGCTATGGGGAGGGAAAAATGAAAGTGGGAATGAAAAATAAAAATAAATCATCTTAGAGACAAATAAAATAAGTAGGTACTCGTAGAAAGAAAAGGGGTATACAGAATATTTTTGAAATATGTGTAAAACTATATTTTTAAATCCTCTTTAGAAAAAATTAACTGAGAACTTCGTAATTAAACAATAGATTATATAATATATAACAATTGATTAAAAATATAATCCAATTTCTCCAGGCACGGTGTTTTAGAAAATCTAAACATTTTTTATAGCCTTATTTGACAACATTTATCTATGTTAGTATTGTTCTTTTATTGGTATTGATCCATCAAAAGTGACCAATGAAGATATTATTATTATTATTATTATTAGCACCGCGTCTTACTACCCGTTCGGGTTATACGCACTTACGCTAATGTGTAATGTGAGGCCTGGCATTCCCCACATTAACAAGATGTCTTGTCAGAGGTGAAGGAAGGGTTTGGTAATCAGATAAATTTATGCCGGGACCGAGGAATGAACCCCGGCAGCCAGCACAGAAGTCTGACACCTTACCCCTAGACCGCCAGGTCTCCCGTCAATTAAGATAACATAAATCATTGTATGACTACTTGAATGTAGATCTAGTGGTTTTTCTAGCTGTCGGATAAAATTTTCCCCGTGAAAATAAGATTGTAGATATCAGTACTATAATAATTATTAGAAATATATGTCATTCGTTATTCTAAACCACGATAAGCCTAAGGTCTTGGGTTCAATTCCAATTATTCGGGGACAATTTTTCTATGCTTATATTTGATAAATATTTATGAACGACCGGTGTGAGGGAAATAGATATAGAAATCAAGAGAAAATAATAAATACAATGCACTATGAAATAAAATTTAACCAATCATAATCAAATGGGCCAAAATATCAAATGGGCAGGATTGCAACATGTGATGACGTCTTCACCGAAAGGAAGGGGGATTACAACATTCTGGTAACGTCGTCTAGGATCAATGCTTTCAGGGAGAGGGGAGGGGATGTCATCGGGAAAAACCCAGGTAGGAAATAGGGCAAGGTAATTACAATATCCTCTCTCTCTACGATGGAGCCATGCATCTCACAGAATGAGGGAAATGAATAGCTGAGTAAAAGAAAATTAGAAAATGTTGTCAAAAACAAGGGAGGATAAGAAAATAGGTACAGTCTAATTTTCACAAGAAGCCGTTATTTTAAAGCTGAAAACTCATGTTGTCACAAAGGCGGGAAGTAATGGCATTGTGTTTACATTCATAGCCTGTTTAGTTGATAGTGTAAAGATAAATTATACAGCAATCCATATTATTATTATTATTATTATTATTATTATTATTATTATTATTATTATTAGGTGTTCTGTCTTACGACAGGCCCATTCCTTTTGTCAGTGAACTTAGACCACCAATGCACCCTGTCCTCTGCCTCCTCCTTAAGCTCTCAGAACTTTCTTCTTTCCTTCAAGTAATATAGTCGGTGACCTGGCGGTCTAGGGGTAAGGTGTCAAACTTCTGTGCTGGCGGCCGAGGTTCAATCCTCGGTCCCGTCAAAGATTTATCTGATTACCAAACCCTTCCTTCACCTCTGACAAGACATCTTGTGAATGTGAGGAATGCCAGGCCTCCACCGTGGTTCGGATTCCGCGTTAAACTGTAGGTCCTCCATTTCATCTCACAATCACCCTACCATTTCACATTAGCGTAAGTACGTATAACCCGAATGAGTAGTAAGACGCGGTGCTAATAATAATAATAATAATAATAATAATAATTCAAGTAATCTAATACTTTAATCCTCCTCCTTCCTAAGTTCCTCTTTCCCTTAACCTTTCCTTCTATGACTTCATGCAGAAGACAGTTCCTCCTGAGGAAGTGTCCGATACAGTTTGCTTTGCTCAGAAGAATCGCATCCAAAATGGATCTCTTCTCACCCACTCTTCTTAGGACTTCTTCACAGTAATCCATAAGGAAAGGTGTATTGAAAAATTTTTGATAACATTTTGGCTCAACTTTATAATCAATAAATCAAATAAGAAATGTTTCTATATTGCCAAATTTTTAGTGACTTTCAATCAATGTTCAGTCAGTGGTCGAAAGTGGACCTTCCTATAAAAATCAGGTTTTATCTATAAAATAATAACGCAAACATCGTAAAGAGAAACAAGGAATACTTTAAAAACAAAAAATTTACGAGGGATAGAAAAGCGAAGACCGATAATAAAATAAGCTTCAAACTATATATATATATATGTTGTTTTTTTTGCGAAAGAGATGTAAAGACGAGGTAAGAACAAAGGCAAAGGAAAGTGAACGAAAAAGGAGTCTGCGTTGAAGTAGGATTAAAGGGAAAGGGATTAGGTTCGAAAGGAGACATATAAATACGTTCAAGAGATTCCTTTTTTATTTTGGCCTGCAGTATGTGGGAATGATACTCTCAAAGGCAAACGGAAGAGGGAAAAGGATGGGATAAAACAGTTTCAAATTTAATGAACGGAAACACACGACGAAGCAAAGTACTAGAGATGTTATGTTTATAATTATATCTGTCCTGTAGTTAATAGAAAATACTAATTCCAGTTGGTTAGCGACAAAATGTAGGGTAAATAAATGTGGAGGCTTGAGACTACTGTGAAATGTATATGTATACAAAAAAACTACGTATCATAGATGTTTGGCATCTTAGTGGTGTAAACATTCACAAATACAGTAATTTTAGGTTACATGATTTAACTAACCGCTGTAGATCATCAAAGAAAACAGTTATAGATATGTAATCATAACCGCAAGTTAAATTCCAGTAAGTAGGTACAGAAGGCTTTTGATTGAAAGAAACTTTTAGAAAATGCAAACACAATTTTTTTGAGCCCAACATTAATAGCATTTTACTATATTATTAATGATATTTTGACCCACTTCAATGGCCGAATGGTCAACGTTCATCATTCTCACAACAATCTGAACTGCCGATGACGGGGAGTTCAGGGTTCTAATCCCAGCTCTATATGTATTGAAAGTGTTTTTTTGCTAAATGGGTTTAAACTTTCCCTCCACCCAAAGATGACACTTTTTAATTGTATTTTTATTTGAGGTATTTAACGGGCACTTTCTGAAACCGACTGATTATATCAAAACTCGATTTATAAACTAACTAGTACAGACACAACACCCAGCCCTTGGACGTTAATTTAACACTTTGAAAGGGGAAAATCCACATTTCCTCAATTATACAGTTTTTAGCTATGTCGGGAATCGAACCCGGGTTACATAGATTAGCAGGCAGATATGTTCCCGACTGAGCTAAGAAATAAGACCAAATGAAGATATACGTCCTTTAAATTCAACTTTGCTCATCCCTAACTCACTAACGTAAATTGTATATATATATATATATATATATGTATATATATGTATATATATATATTATTTAAGTTAGCACTAAGTCTAGTACCCATTCGGACAATACTATATATATATCAGTGACGTATTATCTGGGTATGCTAGTCCTGTGCCGCATACCCAAAATGATATGGACTAGTTTTTTGTTTGATTCAATGCTGTCTGTGTGAACTGTGTAAACACTAATGTTTAAATTGTTAATATACATGTAATGAATTATTCATTTTAAAACTAATATTGGTTCATATTCCAAGAATACTGTGTTTTAAGTAATTCTTCTTCCAAAAGGTTCTACTTAGCACAATAGGAAACCCAGGGTTTGCTACTTTAAAAACGCAAGGGAAGCTAGGGAAGCTCTAATGACTTTGCCCAATATCTAGGGGGCCGCAACACATTCCTTTCCGCTCGCCCACAACTAATTGGCCAATGAGCTCGAGTTTTAACAACCCAAGTCATGCTGTTCCTGTGAAGAAAGCCAAACATTGTGCCAACTTCTGAAAAAAGATTCACGATCACAATGTTTATTTATTAATCTAATTTAGTATAGTTTAAGTAAAAATAAATAAAATAAATACATAATTAATTGTAAAATAATAGTTAGTATACATAACAAGCTTTAAATTATACACTAATTACATTGATTTATGATTAAGTATTCTAGTCACATGTATTATCATGTATGTGGCAAACACATTTAACCATTCTTTCAAATTTAGGCATTTCAGTAGTCATAGGATGCGAAAGAGGGCTGGCGGGGGGTTAAGGTGGGTGACGAGGCTACTTTAACCATTGTTTGCAGTAATTCTTGTTTTTCTTTAGTAGAAAGGATCGTGGAGTTTTAATAGTGTTCTTTTAGTTTTTGTTTTACATTAACGACCTATTAGTTATTGTGATTTTATATAACTATACATCAAAGAATCCCAAAAGTCTGGAGTGTGAGTTCACCATATCAAGATTATTTAGAATAGAAACGGTAAAATAAAATATATGTTCTTATAATTTACTTAATCAGTGGCGCAACCAGTTTGATCTTGAGCTTGGTGTTTCTTAGGGTGGACCATGGTTGTTGCTATGGAGCTTGGTGATTCTTTAGGGTGGGCCGTGGTGGTTGATATGCAGCTTGGTGATTCTTTAGGGTGGACCGCAGGGGTTTATATGGAGCTTGGTGATTATTTAGGGTAGGCCGTGGTGGTTGATATGGAGCTTGGTGATTATTTAGGGTGGACTGCAGGGGCTACTATGGAATTTAGTGATTTTTTAGGGTAGACCATCGAGGCTGCTATATAGGTTGATGTTTCTCTAGGGTGAACCATGATGGCTGCTATGTTTATTTAGGGTGGACCGTGGTGACTGCTATGTTGTTTAGTTTTTCTTTAGGGTGATTCAGGATTGCTGTTATGTTTCTTTAAGGTGGACCATGGTGGATGCTATGTTTCCTTAGGGTGGACCATGGAGTCGGCTATGAAGTTTGGTGTTTCTTTAGAGTGAACCATGATTGTTGCTATGTTTCTTTAGGGTGGACCATGGTGGCTTCTATGGAGTTCGGTGATTTTTAAAGGCAAATAACTGAAGCTAACGAGTTAATAAAATTGTCTACAGTTCAATCATTCCTAACTTGACTGTTTCTTTCAGCTAGTATTATTTTTACTGGTATGCCCAACACCAGGGCTACTAGCAACCTATTTTAAGTGGAAGGGTATTTTAGAGGAAATGCACCGGCATCAGCGTGAATAATGTATGGGAAAACCACCTCTCTAAATGACATGTATGAGCTCACCCTCAGTGTATTTGCCCAAGATTTGAATACAGACCTACTGTTGACCACAATCCAGTATATTGTAAGCAGTGGCGTATTCTCTGGGTATGCTAGTCCTGTACCGCATACCCAAAATTATATGGACTAGTTTTATTGTTTAATTCAATGCTGTCTGTGTGAACTGTGTAAATACTTATGTTTAAATTGTTAATAAACATATATGTAATGAATTATCAATTTTAAAACTAATATTGGATCATATTCCAAGAATACTGTGTTTTAAGTAATTCTTCATCCAAAAAGTTCTAATTTGCACAATAGAAAACCCAGGGTTTGTTACTTTAAAAACGCAAGGCAAGCTAGGGAGGCTCTAATGACATTGTCAGGTGTCTAGGGGGGTGCAACACATTCCTTTCCACTCTCCCATAAGTAATTGGCCAATGAGTTCGGGTTTTTACACCCCACATCATGCTGTTCCTGTGAAGCAAGCTAAGCATTGTGCCAACTATTAAAAAAAAGATTCAAGATCACAATGTTTACTTATTAAGCTAATTGGTGACCTGGTGGTCTAGGGGTAAGGTGTCAGACTTCTATGCTGGCGGCCGGGGTTCAATCCTCGGCCCCGGCAAAGATTTATCTGATTACCAAACTCTTCCTTCACCTCTGACAATACATCTTGTTAATGTGGGGAATGCCATGCCTCCACCGTGGTTCGGATTCTACGTTAAACTGTAGGTCCTCCATTTCATCTCACAATCACCCTACCATTACACATTAGCGTAGGTGCGTATAACCCGAACGGGTAGTAAGACGCTGTGCTAATAATAATAATAATAATAATAATAATAAAGCTAATTTAGTATAGTTTAAGTAAAAATACATAAAATAAATATTTAATTAATTGTAAAATAATAGTTAGTATACGTAACAAGCTTTAAATTATATACTAATTAAATACTTTGATTTATGTTTAGGTATGCTAGTCACATGCATTATCATGTACTATGTGGCAAACACATTTAACCATTCTTTCAAATTTAGGCATTTCAGCACTGATAGAGTGGAGAAAAACGGGGGGTTCGAGGGGGGAAATAAGGCGGGTGACGAGGCTACTTTAACCGTTGTTGAAGGTAATCCTTGTTTTTCTTTAGTAGAAAGGATCGTGGAGTTTTAATAGTGTTATTTTAGTATTTGTTTTACATTAACGACTTATTAGTCATTGTGATTTTATATAATTATACATCAAAGAATCCCAAAAGTCAGGCGTGTGAGCTCACCATTTCAAAATGATTTAGAAGGAAAAGGTAAAATAAACTATATGTTCTTATAATTTACTTAATCAGTGAAGCACCCAGCCATTTACTTTTGGGGGGCGGGGTGGGGGGGGGATTCAATCAAGGCTGTAGCAAGAACGACATTTTGATGGAGAGAGCGGGTTTGGGGTTGCACAGTCCTGAAGGCCGAGAATATTTATAAATATTAAATGCTATAAATAATTTTTAGTAGTTTTATAGAAATTAAGTAATTTAAATAATACAAATGGTATAGAAGTTATTATTTGTATGTTTTTTCAATTATTAATTTTGTGTGTAACGGCAAATCTTTTGAATACTAGGTTTAAGTCTGAAGCCCGGTCCTAAAATGTAGCATATACATTCGACACTGGGGGGGAGGCATTCAATCGAGGCTGTAGCAAGAACGATATTTTTATGGAGAGAGAGGGTTTGGGGTTGCACAGCCTCCTAAGCCATAAAGGCAGAGAATATTTATGAATATTAAATGCTTTTATAAATATTTGTGGGTAGTTTTATAGTAATTAAGTAATTTAAATAATACAAATGGTATAGAAGTTATTTGTATGTTTTTTCAATTGTTAATTTTGTGTGTAACGGCAAATCTTTTGAATACTAGGTTTAAGTCTGAAGCCCGGTCCTAAAATGTAGCATATACATTCGACACATATTCACTGTTAGATATACTTTATATTATTTAAATTTCTATTAACATTATTTGTGGTGTTGGGGAAAGAGGGGGAAGGGGGTCAAATACCCTGTTTGCCCCTCCCCCTTGGGTGCACCACTGCTTACAGCAAAAGATATGTATAAATATCTTAGCAATAAATCAATGACGTAGCGATAGAGTATTAACAATCCGAAATAATCTCCCCTATGTTATACATTTAAATAGTTTCTCGAGCATAAATTCTCAAGTTGGGAGACTCATTTGTTTCCAAGCAGCATTGTGTGAGATAAGTTAGGCTTTATAAAATAGTTTTAGTGGCAACACGAGTTGGACAATCCACCTGATTCCCTCTCACCAAGATCTGATGGACGCTTGATCGATGTATCACTTCATTTCACTCTTATTATGATTGTTTGCTGTGAGTATTGCTAACTGTGTGCTTTTAATTACACCAGGCTAATTAAATAGGATCTGTCTCTCTTTTGCATTCAGAAAAGTTCCTATACCACTCTTAACCCTGACATTAATATTTACTTAAGTTTATAACCATGTATATATCATTACAATTTGAGGACCGCGTATGTGGTCTAGTGGCAATAGGTTCTGGCTACGGACCCAGAGGTCTCGGGTTTGATTCCCGCCGCGTCCAGATTATCTGGGAGTCAGTGGGTCTGGAAGATTCAGCCAAGAGTGGATAAATAAGGAGCTACTTGAATAAAGTAGTAGTGGCTCCGGTATAGAAAGCCGAGGTTAATGGCTGGAGTCATCGTTGTGCTGACCACATGACACCCTCTATCCGCAAGAGTTGGCACTAATTCGCCAAATAGTTTGGTAGCTACTCGGTAGGTATAGCCTGAACGCGGGCTGACACCATGGAGTTACTTTTATTACATTTTGAGTGGATGGTAATCATCGTTATGGATAAAAAAAATAAGAGAGAATATGGGAGTAGAAGAGAGGGGGCTCGAAATTTCCTAAGATAGCATACAGTTAAAGGTAAATAATAAATGTTCGAGAACCACTGTTCTATATGAACACATCTTCAAACATATCCCTTGACGTTCTTGGACAACGGTGGTTGAGGGTCCTCGGCCCCCAAATCTCCGTTGCAACTTTTAGAGTACACCATACCTATTAATTTTTTTTCTTATTACGTCACTGATGTATATACTGTATATATATATATATATATACATATACAGTATTGCCCGGATGGGCAGTAGACGTAGTACTAAAAGAATAAGAAAAAAACGAGAAAAATATTGGTTATCTTGCCATTAGAACAAATTAATGGATTAAATAGCAAAGCTTTATTTGTTAATTACGGTTATAGCTGCATCTAAATATCATATTCTTTAAATTGTATCTGTACCATTGTACTACTGGCAGCATAAAACCTTTCCGAATCATGGGTGTCTACGTTATCTGATGGCTCGTATTCTTAATTTGTCTTAGCACCGCGTCTTACTACCCGTTAGGGTTATACGTTTATGTATTAATTTTGCTAATGGTTTTGGGGATTACGGAGGCTATATTTAGAGGAAATGTTCTAGCATTTTCGTTGAGGGAGAGTGGACAAACCTTTTAGAAAACCCCTCATCAGTACACCCGACTGAGATTCGATCCTTGATTTCTTCGTCATAGGTAGTCTAGTCTACTGTGAGAGAGCCTTAAGACCACGCGACCAGGTGTGATCTTAATTGATCACACAAATGTAGCTGAAGATTTTTGCACGTCCATCACAGACTCTGCCTTTAAAATATGAGCGAAGAATGACCGTGGGGCACAGGATTACTCCGGAATATCTCTGTGATCAGTCAGATTATTGGCGTATTAAGCCAAAGTTCTAGGGTTTGATTCCCGTGTCAAGGTGTCATTTTTTCGACTTATAAAGAATGAAGCAAACCAAGCTAAAGCTAGATTGCTTTGTTTTCCTTGGCTCAGTCATGCTTGCGGCATACCTAGTCACCCAGGTTTACGTAACAAACAAGTGCCGACCAAGGTGATCACAGCACTAATAGGGTTGGTTTATTGTGTCTCACGTACTGGAAACCGAGGGTGAAAGCCACGCTCGTACGTGCTTTGGTGTGAACGCAACGTACCTATACTCTAACCCCCCCCCCCTATCTATCGGCCTGTGACGCCATAATCTGTGCCCCCTCCCCCTTTTACACATCCTCTACCAAACCAATGACGAGGAGGGGGTCATAAACGCGGGATCACGTCAAACAGTAGAGATCTACGCAAATATATGTAAGCCCTCAATTTTATAAGATGCCTAATTTCGACCACCAAAGTTGACTGAAAGCCAATATTTGGCAATCTAGAAATATTTTTTAAGTTAATTATTAATTATCTGCTCTGGTGGCCGCATGGTCTGGCAGGGGTCGGCAACCTTTTTTTTTTTTTTATCCCTGAGCGACTTATGAACTTATAAAATTTCCATGATTGGCCATCGTTTCTACACTCATTTTTTGCGTTTTTGGCCTCTATGAATTATATAAAATAAAAGAGCCGCTGAAAATAAAAATTGGAAACTACGAGTTGGAAAGCATAATGCAGTTCAAGAACCTGGCAAGTATGCTGATAAAGGATACCTAATGCACCAAGGAAATTTGCTCGAGGCCCATAACCAATAAAGCTTTCAACAAGACGAGGTTACTGCTGACCAGCAAGTCCTAGTAAGGAACTGAGGAAGAAAGTAATAAAACATTTGGAAAATCACCCTGTATGGATAAGAAAATTGGACTTCCAGGAATTTGGAAAAGAAATAACCAGAAATATTTGAAATGTGGTGCTTAAGAAGACAAGAAGATCAGATGGACAGTCAGGGTGACAAATGAACAGACACAGGAAGAACTGTCTTCTGCACGACATCATAGAAGGAAAGGTTAAGAAAAAATGGAACTTATTAGGAAGGAGGAGGATTCAAATATTGGATGACTCAAAGGAAAGAAGAAAATTTTGAGGGCTGAGGAAGGAGGCAGAGGACAGGGTGCATTGGCGGTGTAAGTTCACTTACAAAAAGAATTGAACTGCCTTAAGACAGGACAGATGATGATCTTTGCTCAAATACTTGTGTTCCCAGCTTTATAGGAAACTAAAACTAGAATCGATAAAACGTGTATTCTCATATCAAATATTTAAATTTCAAAAAGTTTATTACCAAATATGAGCGATAAAGGTAATTTTTGACGCACTAAAATAGTATTTGAAAGTAGGGCCTACTCGATATTTTAGCGAGTTTAAAAGATTCAAGGATTGACTTTTAATGACGATGTAGTTTTATACGAAAACTGAAAATTGCTGCGGGATTGACACCTGTTCTAAAGTCTCGCAATAGAGTAGACTGCCTATGACAGGAAGATCGGGATTTATATCCCAGTCGGGTGTTTTTTCCTAAATGTTTTTCCACTTTCTCTTTCTTTCTTTCTCTCTCTTCCCGCAAATACAGGTACGCATTATCTAAATTAAAACTTACTTATCCCTAGCTCATTAGTGTAATTAGTACATTAGTACGTACAACTTGAATGAGTAGTAAGCCTTGTTGCTAAAATAAAAATAAAATATACTTATTTTATTTTTTAATTACACCATTGAAGGAACACGAGCTTCCAGTTTTCAACTAACGGACATTTTATGAAACTCAGAATGTATATTTTGTTCGTGCTAACGTGGCCCCTTCATGACACTCGAAAGAAATAGTCAAACAAATAGTACGACCCAATTGTACCAACCTTCTCACATAATCTATTTTAATTAGGTACACAATCTATAAGAATTAGCTATCAGTAAACTACCTTTGATTAATAATTTTAGTAACCGTGATAATATTTGTGTGAGAAAACGTCTAAGCCCTTTGTTTAGTTTAAAAACAACATAATGAGATCTTCTGAGAGTAGAAGACTCTACTAATTGGTGACTAAGAATTGAATGTCAATGTAATTAATTTTTTACATTCATATCATGCAAAGTATATTAGCCTAAATATTTGAATTGATTTTTTTTTGTTTAGTTAACTTTTAACAGAGTCAAACCCACTTCGGTGGCCGCATGGTCTAAGGTGCTACTCTCGCAATAGACTAGACTGCTGATGACGGGGTAGTTGAGGTTAGAATCTTGATCGGGTATACTGAGGGTGGTTTTTACAAAATATCTTTCCCTACCTCTCTCTCCACGCAAATGCGGGTACACTTCCTATACACTCCAATCTTCCATATTCCTAACCCATAAGCGTAATTAGTACATAAGCGTATAAAACGAACGGGTAGTAAGACGTAGTACTATATAAAAAACCATAAAATATTACAATAACATTTGTACCTTTTTAATTGCATTAAAGAGAAATATTATAAGCATTAATCATATTAACAACTTTTTTCATTTTCAAAATTTCTGATTATAGGCCTAGTCTTTAGGCGGTTCCGTAGAGCATTTAAAAGTTTAAGAAGTATTGCCTTAGACAAGTGTTTTTCAATCTTTTTACCTATATTACACCCTTAAATAAAGCCATAACCATTGATATGTGTTAAGGAAACCCTTAGCAGACGATGTAGTTCTGGATATTACTTATCTGTGACGTCACCACAAGTAAAGTTAGTCTTTGCTATGTTAATTAATGTATTTACGTTTTATTTGGTGACCTTTAAATATACAATATACAATGCAACAAAAACAAAATATTCTTAAATAGTTCAAAAAATAATATTATTATTTTTTGACCTTGAAGTATTTAAAAACAAATCGTAGCCAACTCAAGCTGTTTGATTTAGTCACTAAAATTGCCAGGGGGAATCTTCCTGTCAGGATGTAGATAAAAAATTCCCATTAAAGCATGTGTCTGTATAGAATAGGAAAGAAGATTGAGTTGATTTTTACATGCATGTCAATTCTTCCCAGGCGTAAATAGTACAGGGAATGTTTACACTCGTCAGAGAAAGAGGGGAATTTTTGTATCAACATATAAACAAGATGCCTAATAGGGTAAGCTGCTCACTTTATTCTCTCTATTATATTTCATAGAGTGACGTTTGCGTGATATTACAGTGGTTAGGGTGCTTAGATGAGTCAAGTTAGGATGCAACCCACTTTGAAAAATAGCTCCGAATTCATCAAGTAGCCAACATCATTAGTAAAAATACTCTTTCAAGATTCTAAATTTACTCTAAAAACAATAATTGATTATTAACAAAAATTATATATGCATTAAAATACTTATCAACTAAATTATAAATGTATACATATTTTCTCTTATCACTTCTCTAAACTCTAGAGAAATTCTTTATTTATCAATTTTTCCTGGTTATTTTTATCTTATATTGTTCTTTTTAAAATATATGCATTGTAAGTCAATGGTATATAACAATTAATTGCTTATGTACTATTAATTTTTTTAATTTATTTTATTTGTAAGGTTCTAGTAAAACTGTTGTCTCTTTTTAATATCTGCTATCAAAGGAAATACACCCAAGCTAAGCTTTTCTATGAGGTTTTTTATAAGAATTTTAAGAGTTTGATTCTGCATCATTACTATTTTACGTTTTTTTAAAAACCCAACCTTCTATTTTCCCCCGAAGCAGCTTAACTTCCCAATTATCTTCTTTTTCTCTTCTACATATTCCACTCCCCTCCCCTCTACGAATTAAATGACCCACTGAGGTAAAATTATCTTTTCAAAGGTTAGTAATAATAATATCCTTCTTGTTTAGCTCTAAAATTAAAACATGTCGATTTGAAATTATAAAAGTATGGACTGATTTGATTTCGCAATTATTTGCAAATAATTTAATTCCCTTAATAAAAATTTCAAAATTATAGTTGGACGTATGTTTTGTCAGTACTTTCTATGAGTTTATTTGGATCTATTGCAACCTGCACGGTTGGCTAAGTAGTTTAAGGCGTCATACTTGCAATAGATAGTATTACCTGTACCGAGGAGTACGGGGTTCGAATCTCAGCCGGATGTGCTGGAAGTAGTTTCCCCGTCGTGATTTATAACTTTGGCTCTACCATCCTCTTTCGGTTCTAGTGCGGGTGCACCTAATAAACTTCCTCCCCCGCCCCTAGCTCTTGAATCAAATCATAAATGTATATACTGTATATATATATATTATTTTAAAACATAGTATATATATACTATTTTAAAACATAGTGTTGTATGTATATACATATAATATACGTTGATACGTCGGGAATACTACTACTTATATATATATATATATATATATAATTAGGTGGAAGGAAAGATGGCAGCCTTAACTTCACCGCACTTAAGTCGAGGATGATGATTATTATTATTGTTATTATTACTACTCTATATATATTTTAAAACATATTGGACTGATACTGTTTAAATTAACCTATCACTATAGCCCAGTTGGAAGCGTTCTATTATATAGATCTAAGGATCACGGGTTCTATTCACAGCATTGTTGAAATATTTATAGTTGGTGATACATGTGTTTCCCCTTTCACAGTGATAAATTAACATCCGGGGATTGGATGTTGTATGTTGGTTCTAATTTAGTTTATAAGTCATGTGCTGATATATATAATCATGATGATGTGTCTATTTTAGATTTAATTTAGTTTATAAGTCGTGTGCTGATATAATCAAGATGTTCGTAAATTACGTTTGTTGGGAAAGTAGAAAATAGTTTATTTCAAAATTTATAGTAAATCTTTATTTATAATATGTGTGATATAATATAATATAATATAATATACACGGCCTTTTTTTAAGGATTACATCAAAATAAAGTACTACAATGACTACACTACAACAGTCATAACAGTTAACATTTTATGATATATATATATCAATGTATTTATTTTTTACTGCACATAAACTCTACTGAAATAATAAGCTACGAAATTAAACTAAATTAACTTGTATAATTTTAAAATGTTTATAATGTGGTTAAGGGCAATGCCCACGGGCTAGTAAAATTACAACGTAATAGAAAGGTCTCAAATGTATTTTACGTGCACAAAACTTAATTAACGACATTAAAGGGAGACTGAGGTTTTAAATGAATACATTTCTTTGTGCATTGTTTTATAACTAGATTTACGTCATTCGTATAATTCTCCGAACATATCAACTAAAGAAATTACCAACATTTTTTTATTCCACGTGCTGTTAAGGCTTTACTTTTATAGTAATGAAAATGTGGAGCAAAAAAAAAAATAGATTTTTTGTCAAACCTGATTTTTTTTTGTCAAAATAAATCAAATATTAATCCAGTAGAAATATAGAGTTTAATTTTCTTCACATGGTGATATGAACAGTTGTTGAATATCTGTCGTGATCATAGCAACATTAGATGAGAAACTTTTTAAATTAAGAAAAAGTTGTTAAATTCTAGGACATCCTCGACAAATATTCAAAAGTGTGAAGAAAATTTAACTATATTTCTACTGAAGAATTATTTGATTTATTTTGACAAACAAAAATGATCTGACATAAAATTTGCAAAAAATAGTCCTTTTCTCGCGTCCCCTACATCCGCACTTTGATGACTCACTCCACTATTTGGGGGTTCACATACATTTTAATACATTTTGATTGGGTTGAAATAAAATCATGTGACGAAGACGTTTGAAGAAAAGATCACATGCGTTATGTGGGCCAATGAAAAGATTTCATAAATGTCAAGTGCCTACAAAAGATGAAACCAAAAATGTAAAATCTTGATTGGAATTGATTAAATTTTATTTTGATGAAATAGTTTTTACAATACTAAAACATTATTTTTAAACTGTACTATGCAAATTTAACGCTTTTTATTCTTCATTTTAGACCTATTTATTTTAGTAGAGTTGTATAATCACTTGTAATTGCCTTATTTGAGATAAATTTTGACAGGGTAAAGAGTTTGAACTTTACATACCCAAAATGCGTACAGGGTGTCTATGTAATCCCCCCCCCACCTCCCTAATGCCTTGCCAAATATATTTAAACATTTCAAAAGTTTATGTCTCTAATTCAATATATTGTCAGTGTCTAGTAACATTGGGACAGTTAAGTTACATAAGAGAGACAGTTCCCTTATAATGATGAAAGCTTGAGTCAACCAAGATATTCAGAACAGTCCACAATAAGTTTGCACATGTTTTGAAAGTCAGCTCGACTTGTGTATAGCTACATACCAGTAAATCACATTTAGCAAAATATCAGTAAGCATGACACATTTTTAAAGCTATAAGTGGATATGAAACGAGGACAAAATGTTATTGCTTTTTCGGAAAGTATTTAGAGAGTGTTAAAGAGTGTTTTCGTAGTTGACAACAAGGACCAATGAGGTAGGACTTATGTAATTCTTATCTAGGACGAGATGGAGTAGTTCACCCGTCATATTATGGGCTGTGGTCACTTTGGATGCAAGCTTGCGCAAGTAAACTGTATGCGCGAGCGTGCGCAAGCTTGCATGAAGAAACAAAATTCGAGTAAATCCATCTAAACCCATGGTGGCGCGCCCGAGCTGGTCACACTGAATGCGAACTGGATGCGCAAGCTTGTACAAGCTTGCCGCGGATCAAATAAATTTGTTTCTTCATGCACGCTTGCTGTATCGACGTGAGAGTTATTTTATTTCCCTTATTTTCAAGAGGTGATAGTTTTGTTCTTGGGCGTTTGTGTTTGTGTTTACGAAGGAAATATATATGCTAATAGCATGCGTTGAAGCAAGAAGGACCATCTGGGATGCCTCTTCTAAGAACCATAGCAACAGAGACATTATAAATAAACTGTGGGCGGGGATAGGAACCATATTGGATATTCCAAGTAAGTAATGATATATTTGAAAAACGGTGGACCAAAATAATATAATTACCTACTTAATAGTTATGCTTCATTATTAGTAGTTAGCCTATGAAAGTTTGAACAATGTTTGGGTTATTTGGTATTGAAGTAATGTTTAAAAGCATCTCTGATTTTAATTGCCTTTTCAGTAGCTCAATTGTATCTACGCAAGTCATCATTTGGCCGATAGTCTTGAAGGAGCTGTGTTTGGTTTTGTGCAACATAACTATCCACTTCTGCACTGCCTTCTCTATCAATAACAATGTTATGCAACAAACACACACATTTCAGAATCACGTCTATATTAGCCAGCATACACTGAATTTCAGTTTTTAGAACTCGCTATATTCTCCATCTTTCTCTCTATTCTTAAAATAATCGTTAACCCATTCGTCCCTAAATGGCCCTTCATCCATCATTAAAAATTTCAACACACCATTTTCCAACACAAATTCTTCTTCGTCCGATGACTCCATCTCGACAGCTCGCTGGAGTGATTACTTGCACCTAGTTGCAGCCAATGTGACCACTTAGTACACGCGCAAGCTGCTTGCACACGCTTGCGCAACCTAATACTTGTGCAAGCGTGCATCCAAAGTGACCGCGTGTACAATAAATCCATCAACACAAAGAGCACCCGCCTTGGTGGCTCAGTTAGCTAACGCGCTAGTTTCGTGTTGAGCTAGACTGCCCAGAACGTGAGATCAAGGTAGAATCTTGGTCAGGAGAACTGGGAGTGTTTTTTCCTAGCCCATAAGGTAATTAGTACTTAAGCATAAAACCCGAACGGTTAGTAAGACTTGGCGCTAAAAATAAGTTTGACTATGTTAAACGCTGCTATCCGACAAAAACCACCCTTTGACAGACTATCCTGACAGAGGGACATTAATCTCAAGGTAGTGTGTTACTCTTCGAGTACAAAATATGAGCAAAAACATGAACTAAGGGTTCCGGGTTCTTTACAAGTGCGAAAAATTTATCCTTGGTAAAATGTGGGTTTGCCCGTTCACAATAGTTTTTTAATGGCCTGGGGCTAGATGTTGTGTCTGTTATAAGTCTATATTAGTTCATAAGTCATGTGTTGATATAATCAGTCGGTTCAGAAAGTGCACGTTAAATATTTCAAATAATAATAATAATAATTAAAAAGCAAAATCACATTTAAATAAAAAAAATATTTAGGTATCCTTATCTCTGTAAAAGATAACTTTGAGATAGTATATTAAATTGCAGGTGTCCCTTTCGGGAAAAGAGGTCTTATGTGTGCACAGAGTTTGGTTGAAATTCGTTCAATAATTCAAAAGTCATGATAAGGGTAAACTTACAGAACTTCCGGTCACATTAAGATTTATTTTTCCCTCTGATTAAAAAAATCGGCTTTCAGGACGTCAGACCGTCTTTTCCACTTTCAAAGCACTGCAACTGTTTGATTCGTCAACACGAGGTGATATAAGGGCGGGGTAGGGTATGGGGAATGTAAAGCAAGAGAGGCTTAGGCGAGAAATGAGGGGGAGGCTTTTGTGCCCAGGTTCACTGTTACTGTGGCACAAAGAGATTAGATTAGTGTTGAGACTTCTTTCTCTTTGTGGCGAGAGAAATAAAAAGATTTCTAACGGAGTTGACAGGAAATTTAGCTGCTGCCGGTGTGTCTGTCACTGGCACAAAGTGAGACTTCCTTCTCTCTGCCATTACGTCACACTCCCTCTCTTTCTCTCTTTCATCCTCTCCTTGCCACATCATCTGCCACACGCATCCACGCAAAACCGGAGATTGGACCAAAACACGGTACAAAGTTCTTTTTGCGTTGCTTCATCCTCATCGCCCCTTCCCCTCACCACGCATTACCTCTGTTGTAAAAACATCTCCCTAACCCCCTTCCCCCACCCCCTCCCCTCTCCATCACTTCTCTCTGTTTAGGATAACGGGTACCACCAGTACGTAGCCTATCTCTTGCTTATGACACCACCCAAGTATGTTTGTTAAAAAAAAGTTTAAATTTTTTGTTTGTTTGTTAGAATGACATACGTTCGTTAAAAAAATGAAAGCTAATGTTATAAACTTCTCTTTTTAAACGTAGAATGTGGTTGTGTAAAAAGTGAACTTTTCATACTTCAAAGGCCACAAACGTATACAGCCGTTAAGTTTGAATTTGT
This sequence comes from Timema douglasi, assembly GCA_901482245.1. Classification (NCBI taxonomy): domain Eukaryota; kingdom Metazoa; phylum Arthropoda; class Insecta; order Phasmatodea; family Timematidae; genus Timema; species Timema douglasi. The sequence continues at coordinate 168,589 of CABEEJ010000853.1, read as the reverse complement.
GTGTCATTTTTTTTATATTTTGGGGTAAAAATTTTAAAGACAAGTTTATCAAGTTATTGCTTATGGAATATATAAACATTGCCTACAGATAAATACAAATATCAATTTAAATAAAATAAAATTATATACATGCATATATATATATATATATGTATATACATATATATATTTGTAAATAATAAAATATTATTTTTAGCTTGGTTATCTCAGAAAGATTGACCAAATTTTATAGCTCAGTTTCACTAGAAAAAAAAAAATCTTTGCAGCTTAGCTCAAAGCCGTATTCAGAAGGAAATTTTGAGCATTAGTGATGAAGGCTTGTAGACCACAGAATACCAAACACTGGAGGCCAAAATGATTTATTAAAATTGAATGCCTCCAGAATAAAGCCGAGGGCTTTTATTTCTAACTAAGGGGATGAATCTAAATAATATAAGTGATATCAAATAAACTAAATTTTTTAGCGTTAGTACACAACAAGGTGCACCAGTACTATTTTCGCTCTCCCCATCCTCTCCACCGCCTCACCTACATGAGGTCATTGACCACAAATGACGTCATCATAATGTTGAAATCCCACCTCTTTGTTCTTGCGTAATATCATGAGAACTCTAAACATAATTTTACCCCCTCATAACCCCTGTCCCGTTTGAGCGACTTTAGACAGAGGTCATTAACCTTTGTGTTGTGTGAATGGCGCCAGTATGGCGGTAGTCTTTACCAACATGTTGAAACCAGTTCAAAGTAAGCCCCGTGTGACGTCATCAGAATGTCATAGCCCCTATGTGATGTCTGGCGCCAGTATGACGGTGATTATTCCAGACATGTTGGAACAGGAAAATAGGAGTCAGATAGATTTGTTTTGCATGAATAAAACACAATATGATATACATTTTTTATTTATAAATAACACTTTACATTTTTTACACGAATGTCGTATATAATCGTTCATATGTTTTTATACAGTGTCTCTTATTATTATTATTATTATTAATATTAGCACCGCGTCTTACTACCCGTTCGGGCTATACGTACTCACGCTAATGTGTAATGGTAGGGTGATTGTGAGATGAAATGGAGGACCTAAAATTTAACGTGGGATCCGAACCACGGTGGAGGCCTGACACTCCCCACATTCACAAGTTGTGATTAATACACGTCTTGTCAGAGGTGAAGGAAGGGTCTGGCAATCAGATAAATATCTGTGCTGGGACCGAGGATTGAACCCCGCACCCCCAGCACAGAAGCCTAACACCTTACCTCTAGACCACCAGGTCAGCTCACTGTCTCTTAGATGTGTTAGTAAAATGGTTTTGAATTCACAACCCAGGATGTAGTAGTCCAAACGGTCGACAACGCTCATCTTTATTTTGATATTGTCAGGTAACAAGCTAGAAAATGTCAACCAGGAGATTCCGCCGATTACGGCATAACGCACCAATCAACGGGCTTCTGTCCATCTCATAAAATCACGTGATATCTGACTCCCATAGATCTACTGCTGTCTCAACTAGACTAAACGTTCATGGGCCTATGTGTGGACTTGACAGGAAATGGCTCCTATTTCAAACTCTTGACTTTACATTCACAAGATGACTCGTGACGGATGTACCTACAATAGATACCAAACTCTTTGAGAATAAAATCACTAAGTTGAGAGATTCACAATGTGTATCTGAATTTAAATCAAAGTAGCACATATGAAGTCAGTAGCGTAGCTAACATTATGAGGAAGGGGAAACTCAAATGTCAGTTACAATCGTCTTACCTTGTAGCTCTAGATTCTCCATATACTTTTTTTTGCCAGATTGTCTTCACTGATAATATTCTTTATATCAGTAATACATATATTAAAAAAACTCCATGGTGTAAGCCCGCAATCGAACTATTCTGACCAAGCAGCCACCACTTGTTGGCGAAGATAATGCCAACATCTGCGGATAGACGGTGCCATATTATCAACACAACGAACCCTCTAGCCTTTAGTCTCAGTTTTCTATACCGGAGCTGCTAATTCTTTATTCAAGTCGCTCCTTCTTTGTCCTCACGAAGCTGAGTTGACCTCTTTGCAGACCAATAGCTTCACAGAAAGTCTGGAAGGTCCAGGGATTGAACCCGGGACCTCTGGAGCTGCAGCTAGAAACTCTGAACACTAGACCACATTTGTAAATTTAATTTTAACTCTGCATATAATTAATACTATTATTGTTATATTTTATATAGTGTTACACTTAACTCAGTTGGTAGAGTATCTTTCTTCGAGTTAAAGGTCCCGGATTAGACTCTCGGCATGACAGAAAAATTAATGATTGGTGACATTTGGGTTTCCCCTTTCACAATCATGATTTAACGGCTGAAGGCTGGGTGTTGTGTCTGTTCTTGATTTATGTTAGTTTATAAGGTGTGTGCTGATATAGTCAGTCGGTTCAGAAAGCGCATATTCAAAACCTTAAATAAATGATAATGAAAATATAATTTTATTTGCCTTGCCTTGCCTTCCCTTCCGGTCCCTCCGTGGATACGACCTTTTCTTGGATTCCCCGGAAAAATAACAATATTTTATAAATTAATTTTACCAGAAAGAACAGTATTAAATATCCTAACTTGGACATAAAAATAAATAAATTGACTATTGCGCTAAAAAAAAAGGACAACAATTTGTATCTTACCTTCGCCAAAAAGCAGGACAGTATTTTATAGTTTAGCTTAACAGCTGTAGAGACCAACAAGGTTTTATGGCTTGGCTTCACGCGAAATATAATCTCATTTTTTAAGTTATTACTCACTATACACTTCACATTGTACAGTAGCCTACTGTACATCCAAGAGTAAAAAAAAACCTAAAATAAGACCTAAAAACTAATAATCACAAACGAAAAACAAGTTTTTCACATATTTTAAATTAAAACTGTGTAGACGTCGAATCATAAATACGAAAGGTTTGTTTAAATGTATAATTGGAGATTACTTCATTTGTGTTCCATGAAAATTCATGAGTAGAATCCCCCTTCCCTCCTCACCTTTCCTTTATAGCTCCCCCTTTTATTCATCCACTCTGGGTGGATGAATCTTGCGTCGGCTTCATCACCATTACGAACAAAAGACTAAAATGTTGACTAGGAAAAGCTAACCTCAACCTTATACTCATTAGAAAACATGAATATTTCGCGGTGTAAAATATGTCTACACGCTAAGAAAAAAGTAATATATTTCAGTTTTATTATTTTATGTTTTATATTTCGTTGAATAAACAACTAAATGAGGAGGTTTTAAACAAGAACACGAGATATAGTTTTACAAGGGATTGAAATTAAAGGAAATGTATGAATATCTATTTTTAATATATTTGTTTATTCTTACAGTGTTTGGAGTACATACGCATCAATTAAAGTCTTTTTTTAAAAGGATTTTTTGGGGATTGCTTTTTTTCTTTTAGGTAAAAACAGAATAATAGGGTAATCGAGAAAGGAAAAAAAAAGTACTAACGAACGTCCAAATTTCAGAGGAAGAGTCTTATTTATCTAAAAGCTAGAAAAGTTATTAGATCTATTTTCACGTCAAGTCATGTGATGTGCAGCTGTAACTTTTTATAGCTATTCTCAATACCTTTCAAATAACATTATGTAATTACACGCCCCTACCCCTTGGGCAGATCTGTCAGGATAGCTTAGGGTTGGGTTGAGTAGCGACACAATTGTTCAGTTCACTATATAGTCGTTTATTGATAAATTTAAAAGAGATTAACTAGAAATGTGAAAGAAGTTTCTTACATTGTTTTGGGAATGTTGAGAGGATGAGTGGTTCGAATATCGAAGCGTATCTATGTGTGCATGTATGTATGTGTATGTATATATGTTATTATTATTATATTGGTGACCTGGCGGTCTAGGGGTAAGGTGTCAGACTTCTATGCTGGCGGTTGGGGTTCAATCCCCGGTCCTGGCATAAATTTATCTGATTACCAAACCCTTCCTTCACCTCTGACAAGACATCTTGTGAATGTGGGTAATGCCAGGCCTCCACCGTGGTTTGGATTCCACGTTAAACTGTAGGTCCTCCATTTCATCTCACAATCACCTTACCATTACATATTAGCGTAAGTGTGTATAACCCGAACGGGTAGTAAAACGCGGTGATATTATTATTATTAGCACCGCGTCTTACTACCCGTTCAGGTTATACGCACTTACTCTAATGTGTAATGGTAGGGTGATTGTGAGATGAAATGGAGGACCTACAGTTTAACGTGAGATCCGAACCACGGTGGAGGCCTGGCATTCCCCACATTCACAAGATGTCTTGTCAGGGGTGAAGGAAGGGTTTGGTAATCAGATAAATCTGTGCCGGGACCGAGGATTGAACCCCAGACCCCCAGCACAGAAATCCGACACCTTAACCCTAGACCGCCAGGTCACCTATGTATATATGTATGTATGTGTGTATATATGTATATATGTATGTATGTATGTATGCTGTCACAATTGCTAACATTCTAACAGTAATTTACCTAGCATAGATGTTACGTCTCTATCGTGCCGGCTATCATGTTTCGAGGATCACTAGACTTTTGAGAATTTGGGGGAGGTGGGGGCGCACTCCCCTGTGCAATGCTTCAATTCTACACACGGGATGTTGTCCCAGAACTTGGGGTTTTTATATCCCAAATAGGATATGTTCTCCTTCTAAGTTTACAATAGATACTAATATTTTATTTGAAACTAGCTTTTACCCGTTTAGTAAGATTTACTGCGAAATATTATATATAATATTATATACTATATCTTATATACTAAAAGTTTAAACATTAGTATTGTAAAATTAATGTAAAATCAAAGGTTGGGAATAGTCCTATTCGTTATTCCAGGACATACTCTACTAATGTACAAAGTTTCATTCGAATCCGTTCCGCAGTTTTGGCGTGATTGAGTAACAAACATTCAAACTCACAAACTTTCGCATTTATAATATTAGTAAGATTAGTCACAACACCATTTATAACAATAACAAATGAGTGTAGTTACACGTGATTATTTTATCTAACAACTACTGAAGTTAGCGGGTTTGTTTACTTCAGACTTGTGTACTTTTAACAAGACAATAAGTTGTCAAGCTCAGATAACTAGTAATAAAATACCCGCTTCAGTGGCCTCATAGTCTAACGCGTTACTCTCATTTTAGACTAGATTGCCGAAGACGGGGAGATAGGGGTTCGATCTGGGTCGGGTGGGCTGAGGATGGTTTTCCCAAAATGGTTTTACACTCCCCCTCCATGCAATTGCGGGTATGCTTAATCTAAATATAGCCTTTCTAATCCCCCAAACCATTAGAGTAACTCATACATAAATGTATAGCCTGAACGGGTAGTAAGACGCGGTGCTAAAAAGAACTGCTATAGATACAATAGCCCTAGTGTGAGTGATTTCATGCAACAAATAAACTAAAAACAATAGGAACAAAATCAAAAAACACAAACAACGTTAACCAAGGACATCCGGAAATAGGGGAAAGAACAAGGAGTCAGAGGGGCGCGCAGTTTTTAACTGAGGAAGACACTTGAGCAACAGAAACCAACTTGATAAAAGGAGACGTGAGGGGGAAATCGGATTACACCATTCTCAAATCTGATGACGCCAACATGAAGGTTGAAAGAATGGAGAAAGAGAGAGAGAAGGTTGAAATGAGGAAACGAGAAAAGAAGGAGTGGGTGGGGGCAGAGGGGAGGGTTCCGGAGACACGTGTCCGACGTTGTTATCGTGCAACGCGACTTACACAAGTCTATGTGCTAGACAAAATAAAGTATATATGGGACTTCCATGTTCTTTCATTCGTGCAGTTCGAGAGCTGAATATATTGAAACCTTGGAAATGACAAAAAAAAAAGTGATGGAGTAAAGGAAGGCGTTAAAAAGGTACGTTTGTCGAATTGTAAACTTTTTCAGCTTAAAAACACTCAACAGAAAATGTAATACACAATCCAAATTTCATAAGGAGTGTATTTTAGAAAATGCTAGCGTATTATTTTTAAGCCAATATTTCACTACTGTTTATATAGCACCGCGTCTTACTACCCGTTCGGGTAATACGCCTATGTACTAATTACTCCAATGTGTTATGGATTAGTATAATTTTAAGTTAGAGGAAGTGCACCTGAATTTGTTGGATAAAGAGTGTAAAACCGTTGAGGGAAAAAAGCCTCATCCCACCCGACTCGGGTAGAACCCCTACTTCCCGTTCTTCGGTAGTCTAGTATAACACGAGAATAGCGCGTTAGACTATACGGTCACTGAAGCGGGTTTGCAGCAGTTGATCGCAAATAAATTCGGATTGATGGAGGAGGGAGGGCTAACCCACTCTGGAAAAGTCATTGCCGGCTTAGAGTTTCTTTAAATGGTTTTGATATGTTATTAACAAGTAAACAAAATAAATGGTACGGTGCACCGCACAGACTGTTTCACGCTTTTACCTTAAATTATACATTAACTAAAAACTAGTAAGATTTGTGAAACAAAATAATAGGTTCATACATTGTTGTAGAAACATCACACCAAAGATTGTAAAATAAATAATATACACTTTTATTTACTTTATGGCATTAGGATCTAGGAACACTTACAAAAATATTGAGAAAGGAGAAACATCTTTTCGACCAAAGAGTATAAGAATCAAATTAATTTTCAAAGATCTGAATTAAAAGGTATGTATATTTGTTTATAGCCCAGAGATTATTAGTTTTATTAAAATATACTTCAAATAAAATATTTTTATCCTTAATAGTACTACAACTTTACAACGATCAGTTATTTGGTATCTCAATTAGTTGCTGAGAAATTATGAAAATTGGAAAGTTTCCCACATGTCAAGTCTCCTAAAACTCATTTTGATGAAAAAATAGGAACTGCCATCTGGTCTATAATAATAAACAATGTCGAGATATAAAATTTAATTAAAATCGTTAGACCGAATTTTGAGAAAAATCTATTTAATCTTTTATTGCCCTTCAGTGAACTACCCTTGATTTTAAGATTAAATATCTAATTCCAAAAACACATCGTGGGAACCATAGGAAAACCCCAGATACAAGGTTTTAGCCCAATCTGTAACATATTTTCGGCTTTAACCCGAGGTATAGACAATTAGAATTATAATAGAATTAGATATCTAATCCCAAATTTAAGAGTAGTTTACTGAAGGGCAAAAAGAGAAAAATCGATTTTCTCGAAATTCGTTCTAACGATTTTGATTACATTTTATATTTAGACACTGTTTATTGTTATAAACAAGATGGAACTTCTCGTTTTATCATATAAATTACTTTGAGGGTACCTTACATAAGATAAATTTTCCAATTTTCATAATTTGCCCCCAAATATTTGAGGAAAAAAAATCATTTTAAAGATATTAGTGGTAAAGATTTTTTATTTGAAATATATTTTTATATAAACCAATAGTTTCCGAGCCATGAGCAGATGTATGTAATTTTTAATTCACCTCTTTGAAAATGAATTTGATATTTATGCTCTTTGGTGAACAAGGATGTTTCTCTTTGGTCAATTTTTCTGTAAGAGTGTTTCTAGTTCCTAATGCCATAGAATAAGTAGCAGTGTATATTATTTAATTTATTATCTTTTGTGTAATGTTTCTACAACAATGCATATACCTATTATTTCGTTTCACAAATATTACGAGTTTTTTTTAGTAAATGTATATTTTAAGATAAATGTGGGAGAAAGTCAGTTTGGTGCACCGTACCATTTACTTTGGTTTCAGGGGGTCATGAAACGTGGACATTTATTAAAATCTCGAGTTTGAATTTTTTTTGATAATTGCAATATTTTCTATCTGTGGTGTCAACAGAAAGTAAAAAAAATCCTATTAAAAAATAAGAATAAAATACTATATTTTCCTCGTACCCCAGTCCGTGCGCTCAAATGCTACACAACGGGGCTATTAGCCAAGGGCCTAGAAAGAGGGTTCAAGGGTCCGATTCACCCTTGAATTTGATGAACTCCCCTTAGAAAAATGATCTTTCTATGCGCATGGGAGCACCTAACACAGTGAACATCAAGGTCATTTATATTCTTCTTGAGGAATACCCAATCTGAGGCTCGAACAATATTCTCTAAAATACAATTATAGTTGGAAGGAAGTTTAAGAAAATACTTTTTTTTGGTCATAAACATTAATAACATTTTACTAAACTGTTAGTGTTATTTTTTATGTATATATATATATAACATCAATTACTGTTTCCAGGCTATGGCCTAGGCCAGTTTTTTTATTCAAGCCATATATTCTCCACTACCAGATTGCTAGACCTGTCGTAGCTTCATATGCCTTATAATCGAACATAAGACTAGGACAGGCACAACATCCAGCCCTCTGGCCGTTAATTCATCACTGTCAAAGTGTAAACCACATTTCACCAACTATGAACATTTCGGCCATGCCGGGAATCGAGACATGTAACCTTAACTTAGTAGACAGACACGCTACCAACTGAGATAGGGTATGGTATATATAGTTATACTATTCATTAAAAGTGTTTGTTAGTTGTATATCACATGGCTTGACGTATGAATCCGTGAAAATAGATACAGTAACTTTTCTATCTATCAGAACTGTGTTCTTTCTCAGTAAATTGTTCCCTCTCATTCAGTATCAAGCTTACTCTTTAAATTCAACCCCGCTCCCCCCGGATCCTTTTACTTACATTATTGAGTGTGTGGTTGGTCAAATTAGTGACTGGGAGGAAACACTTTAATAGTAAAGTCCTGTGTAAGCATAGGTTGCCCTTGGCAACAAACCACGAGCCGCCACTGAGCTTCATGTTAGATAAGTGGTGCAGCCAGAAACTTTAAACAATCAATGTTATGTCAAGAATTAAATTTACGTGGAGGAAAAAGGGGACTAAGGAGCACAGCTTCATAACCACTGGAGGTGAAGACAATTTATAGCTATAAAATATCTCTTGAGTCTATTTCAATTACTTTCATGGTAACGTAAGTGACCTTATCTTAGATATAATGTATCTAATCTATTTTCCCAGTAAAGTAGACGCTCTTTAATCCGGCATGTCTGGGACCACGGCCGTGCCAAACTAGCGATTTTGTTGGATTATTGAACGTCAATAATTTTAACGGGAGTACCAAAGATAAATCACTCTAGATAAAAATGCAAACGATTAAAACATGTATTTTAAGAAAAACATAAAGTACAAAAATTAAATTCATACATTGAATATTTATTTAATTTAATATTCATGTAAATAAAAAACACTACAATGCATCCAAAAAAATAATAAACATGAGCGTTATTGTTTTAAAAAAAAGTATCTTATATCACGTTGCTTCCGTGATTATGATCTCATCTTAAAGAAGTCGTTACGGATTATAAACAAATTTATGAGTTCTGCAGAGTTGTAACTTTTGTTGGATTCGGCAAATTTTATAAATGTATGCAATGCATAAGAAGCTTGTTTCCATGAGACTTAAGCTTCATCTGCCATGGCTCTTTCTTCATCCGATTCCCCCTCCTGAACCTGAACTTCTTGTGGGTTAGCAACACTTTGTATAATCTGTTCCTCACTCAGTTCTTCGACCACTGGCACACTTTTGTCGATTTAAATCCAGTCTATAACTTCCTCGTGGGCACATCTCTTAAAGGGTTGTTTGGCACAGCTTCTACCAAATATAGCACCATATTTTGACCATCACTGGTAACATTTTGATCAGCATCTTCATCATTAGGCCAAAGTTTGCGCCAGCACCGCTGCAGAGTCACTTATTTCACCTGATTCCAAGCTAAGGCAATTGCGAAAACTGCTTCTTTAACATTAAACTGTTTTTGTAAATCTGTTACATCAGAGTCAGCGTCCAAAAGGCCTTGCACAAAAGATCTATAGAAACACTTGACATTTTGAATCACACCTTGATCCATCGGCTGAATAAAGAGAGTGACATTTGGTGGTAGGTAAACTGCAAAAATACTGCCGGAAACCAAATAAGAAGCAGGAGGATGAGCGGTACAGTTGTCTAACAATAAAAGTGCTCTGCTGTCTTCTGGCATTCCACGTTTCTTAAAGATTTCCTTTATTTATGACACAAAATGATGGAAAAACAGTCCTTAAACAAATCTGATGTCATCCATGTATTGCTCTGCGTACCATAATGCACAGGCAAGTTAGTTTTTTTTTTTATGTTTAACAATAATGGCAGGTGTCAGCTGATGGTTGCTAGAAGAATTTGCCCACAATAAAACAGTCAATCTGTCTTTATTTTTCTTAAATCCCTTAGCAGATTTTTCATCTCCACCTGCCAAAGTAGACGTTGGCAAACAACGCCATAAAAAGCTGGTTTCATCGGCATTGTAAACTTGACCACGGGTTAATTCCCACCGTAAGACAAGGCTGCTAAAAGTGTCCTTAAATTCTTCAGCAGCATTTTCATCGCCTGATCTGCTCTCTCCAACCACATCCATCTTCCGGATTCCATGTAGAATTTTATATTTCTGAAGCCAACCATCGGAAAACACACAAGCATTTTCAATATTCAGATCAAGGTGAAACTGTTTTGCTTTTTCTATGATCATAGGCTCAGTCACTGGTTTTCCCTCTGATCATTTCGCACTGAACCAAGTGTATAAGGCCCAATCAAGAATTTTAAGTTTAGGTTTCTTCAATGTGTCTCTTGATTCCGTATTCTTTGCTGTAACAGCTTGAGCAGCAAACTTCTTAAGTTCCTCTTTTTGTTTTTTTATATCATAAATAGTCGAAGAACCGATATTGAAATCACGAATTATGAAGTTTTTGTTTTCACCTTTTTCAAGACCATTATTTATTTCTAGTTTTTGCTGTATAGTGAGAGTCACATGCTTACGCTTATTAGTTTTATTAGCACTTGAAGAAATCGCGCTGGGTTTCGAGAACATTGTGAAAACGTGATTTGTAACCCGTTAGAAAACAGGAAGCACCGTACTGAAATGAACACTGTGCTGACAGTTAGTTAAAATAAACACTGAGCGAACAAAAAACGCGGGAACAAGATTTCTAGACAACACCGCATAACTGAGGGAAACACAGACGAACTGAAAACCCACCTGGCGGGTACAGCCGTACCGGTCAAAGCCAACGAACGCACCAATCCCCCCGAAAAAACCCGACCGTGGGCGGTTCAATCGGTGCTGGATTACAGAATGTGCCGAATTGTAGAATGCCGGACTAAAGAGCTTCTACTGTACTTTCTACAATTTGTAACTTTTAGGGGACCTTTAAGTTGTGTAATGGTTGTTTTAACATTATATTTTCCATACAAACCGGAACACTTTTAGTGTTTTTCTTGAAGAGAAGAATTAGTGTTGGTGGAAGTCCAGTGGCGTGCGGTGACTTTTCTCAAAGAGGACTAGGTTTGAAGACACCTTTCATTACGGGGTTAAAGAGGAATACTCTCCATATAATGTACAATATGTTAACTTAGCAAATACACTTTTACAGGTCGTAGGGTAGGCATTTTATCTCCCTCCAACCGATTCACAATATTTAGACATGGAATAAACCAACAAATACATAAATAAATAAAACCAAAACATGGAAAAAAATAAACACATAAATAATTACGTGTATAGTCTTTCATTTTTGTTTTAGCAGAAATGTCTGGAGTTGGCCTACTTTTCATTATTACTTGCTGCTTTTCTTCAAAAGTGAGGGCTCCAAACGAAACTGCGAATAATCGGTTGAGAGCACAGCATTGAGAAAGGTGATCGGCACTGCTACATCCCACTGAACTACCTTCACTAACCCTGCTACTTGTCTCAGGTCCCTTCCCCAAGCTTTGTTGTGAGGGAACAGTTTTCAAATCCGAGTCCCCTTCCATAGTTCACACGTTCAAACACTGTCAAATTAAATTGACAATCGAACACTTTAACACTTCACAAGATCTCTTTCATCAATGGGAACAATTACATAAGCTTAACAACCACAACACTTATAAGAAGTAAACAAAATTACATTTACCTGTGACAGAACGCCAAGTGTTAGCATATATCTTATTATAGAGACGGACTAGGCTGGCATCAACTAGTCCTTTCCCCGGTAAGAGCCGATATGACTCGAGCGCTTCCGATGTTAGTTTGGAGAGGGGAAAGGGTCCGCGCAAGCAGCGGGAATATCATTGAGTATTGTGACAGTGCTTCTGATGTTAGTGTGTTGTCATTGTGGAGAGGGAATGGGGTGTGGGGGCAGCGCACAAATAGCTAGAATATCGTTGAGTATTGTGACGCAAATTGAGACTCAGATAGATTTTATTTTATACTTTTATTTCCCGTTAAAATTTAACTCAAAATAAATAAACTAGAAATGTCTGGGGACTAGCCTAGTCCTACTAGTCCATTGACAGCACGCCACTTGGTGGAACCCTATTTGTGTGTGGGAGGGTAAAGAACAGGATGGGGGTTATACAAATACATAATAATAATAATTATTTTCATTATTACTACTAACACCGCGTCATCCTACCCGTTCCGGATATACGCACTTACGCTAATGTGTAGTGGTAGGGTTATTGTGAGATGAAATGGAGGACCTACAGTTTAACGTGGGATCCGAACCACGGTGGAGGCCTGGAATTCCACACATTCACAAGTTGTGGTTAATACACGTCTTGTCAGAGGTGAAGGAAGGGTTTGGCAATCAGATAAATCTATGCTGGGACCGAGGATTGAACCCCCCACACAGAAGTCTGACACCTTACCCCTAGACCACCAGGTCACCTATAAAAATAAAGTTTTCCCCTCCAACCCAAAGGGGAGTCTAAGGTTCCTTTCCAGGAATATGCTGGAAGAAAAATTGACCCACCTAGAAGCTATTTGGAGAAGTCTTGTTTTTCAAAATTTTAAAAATCTATATGATTCTAGAAGCCTTTAGGAATAATCCATTTTTATTAACTTAAGCTGACAAATTTTTCAAAATTAGACGCACCTTAAAGATATCTTGAATGATATACTGTCCCGGAATTTAAAAACAAATTGGATGCCTCAAGAAGCTATTTATAGTGGTCCTTTTCTGACAATTAAAAAAGATTAATTTGAGGTCTTGGGGGAGGGAGACAACTACCCTATTTGCTCTTCCCTGGGTGCTCCACTGAGTTAGATCACATGATTAACCCTAGTGAGAGCATCTGACTATGTCGGGTAACTCGAATGTAAATTGCTAAACTAGTATATTTTAAACCCCGTCTGGATTTGAGCCTTAACCTTTTGATCTGTGTTCAACCTCTCTTTCCCTCAGCCATAGTAACGGAGAATAAATGCTGGTGAGTCCTTATTTTAATTTCTAAATTAGCCTTAAAACATGACCACCAATACTTTAACCCAACTTTTTATTTAAAAAATAAAGAGGGCGTGGAAAATATAAACATTAGGGTTAAACCCTCAGACTATTTTTTTTGTTTAGTTAGCCAACATATGCAAATACACACACACATACAATAAATCTCAAATACAATATTTTTAGAAGTAGACTTTATATTTTTCCTCCGTACCTCTAGTGAATTTCTTCTCTATATTTGTCGGCATTTTGCGTGGTCACACAGTTTAAAAACTCTTCATTTGCATACTGGGTCTTTTTAACTACGCCCTCTTGTTTTTTTACTCCGAACTCCTCAAACTACCCCCACCCTACCTATCCCACGTACCTCCCCTCTCTCCTTGCTAACTCTTTACCACCTACTACAGCTTAAAGCTCTTTAAATATTTAAAACAGCAAAGAGCTTCACTATCAAGCATGTAGAGTGCAGTGTAGTCGTCATATTTCATAGACGTAGCGTTGAGTGACCCGATATTCTAGTAGAAAGTAAGACCAGCGTGGGGAATAATTTATTATATTAGTATACCTATATGTATATATATATATATATATATATATATTTTTTACGAGTAGATTGGAAACCTTCATGTATAAGTTCTTTACTTTATTAGGCCTATAAGCACTACACAAACACCTCTTGAAAAGTTGTTGGTTTAAACACCTATTGATGGTGGAGATTATTTTTCTTAGTTTTTACAGAGTTTGAAAAGATCTGAGGTGCAGTAACGGGATATATTTTATGTTACTAATAGGTTGTTCGAAACTTGAGCAATTTTTAAATTTCATTGCTACGGGATTCAAACTCTGACCTCTACGCCACTGTAAAACCAGAAAATACGAGATCAGTATCGAGTCTCATTAGTTTAAAATTGGCTCGTTTCTACGTCTATGACTTCTGGATCTTCTCAACTCCTGCTCGTAGGAATTACCGGTCGTTATGTTTCCATGCTTAGCAAAACTCTCGTAAATTTATTCCGACCAACAGCACGCTTCCATTTTAAGCCCTCTTCCCCGCCGAGTTGTTTAATAACCCTGTTTTGGTCACAATGATTGCATGAATCAGCCTGCCTCCCTTTCCCCACTAGCCCTTCTTCATCGGTACTTGCTAAGACTTCTGGAGCATTCTCTTTGCATGGCCCGGTCCGGAGGATTTATGTGAGGTACATCCCCATTTTCATAAAATAGATACCCTTCACGAACACTAAAGTTGTATAATCTATGACAGTAAACAAAAACCCTAACTGAATCGATGATTGTTGAAATAAACTCCCAATTTTGGTCATTCTTAAATACAAGCAGTCCTAAACACACGGATTCGAGAGTAGATCCACGGTTACAGCACTTTTGACTTGGACTAGCAGCGCCATCTATCAAATTCAACTTTTATAAACAATTTAGAGATGAACATTTTCAAGTGAATTAACTTCATTAGGATAAATTAAACTTGGGTAAATCTCGCTTATATTTTATTCCATATAAATAGCTGGAACTTAAAAACAAAATGGAAATTTTTCAATGGGAATTTTTTTGAGAAAAATGAAAGTAAAATTCCCCCCGACGTTTGTTTCCACCTTAAAGCTGCATTTTTCAAAAAACAGAACCGGTTTAGCTTTAATTATTATTTGAAACTAACACAAATGTAAAAAAAAAGATGTACACAGTCTAACTAGGTAGAAACCCTCGAAACGAACTAACCGTGTGTAAGTCGAGAACTTATAGTACTATATGAAATTAGTTCTTACAATTTAGTGTTAAAAATAATCATGCTCAAAATATCTGTCGTCTAGAAACGAGAATATTGTTTATAATTATTTCCATCCCATAATGTTGAAAGGAATTTTGTCCAAATGCCCTGTTTGCAAAAACAAGAAAATTGTTTCGAAAACTCAGTCACCGATTGTTGAAAGGAATCAAGGCCAAAATGTGTTTTGCTTTTCTCCAAACCTTTAAAGGTCTACCTACTTATATGGTCCTTTTCAAAAAGAATTGATTCGGGACGTATGTTGTTACAATGCTATAGTTTGGCTGCCTCGAGAATAATCTTATTTGACTATTCAAAAAGTTACTAACCCCAGTTTCATGTAGTCAAGCATACACACATCTATTTTTATGTTCCTGTCACAGTTGGTAGATATCAATTTTAACACCTGCTAAGCCGAATTCAGACTACGATGACGTTCCGTGTTTAACACGTGTTATGATGGTTTAGAGAAAAAAATCATCCCAATAATTTATATTGATGTGTTCACACTGACGTGTTGTGTTGTGATATGTTATGTGACACCGGAATGTGTGTTAACATGTCGTGACACGCATCAACCAAAGATCTGGACATACAGATTTTCGTTAGACGTATTGAAGCATCAGAATGTGACACTTGAGTTTTTTCAATTTTTCTTTGTTAGATATTGAAGGCTAGAAAACTCTTTTATTTACATCCTAGTGTACATTTTGAAACACTCTTAATCTTTCAAAAGTTCAGGTCATACAGTATAAATTCACCCCTCTCAGCAGTTATGGGGTGTATCCACTCCCTCGTGTGTTCCAGTGCAAATAGCATACTAATAGTGGCTATAATCTCCTCCTCTTCATCAAGTTCAGCTAATAGTCTTTCATCCATTTCAGTGCTGTCTACTTGGAAATTTGATTGAACGAATCGTACACAAAATGTTGTGCTCTGATCAGAATCGAGAAGTCAACTAACAGCAATTCATGTCCAAACGACACAATACACCAGATACATCAGAGCAGTGTAATCACTTGAAGCTGATGTGTTGTGTTATGATATGTTGACACAAAACATCAGTGTAGTCTGAATTCGGCCTTACAAGCGAATGTGTAGTAAGACGCGGTGCTAAAAAAAAAGCTGTTATATATTGACCTTATTATAATACTGGGTGGTATAAATTTATTTCTATACATGCACTAGAAGAATATTTCTATGATGATCTCACTCTAATACGTGCAAAGTAGTTAACGTTGTATTTTATTGCATTAATTTTGTAAGCAATGATCAAATGCATTTAGGTGCCTGTAATGAAGGGTAGAGTAATTCTCTAAGGATTGTTACGTTCATGAATTTTGTTTTAGTGGGTTGGAGAGCTCGTAATAAAGTTACATTAAAGATAACAATCATCTTGACAATAAAATAAACGTACTCCAATTAAAACAGGTAGAATTTGTTTGAATTTCATAAATGTTTCTGAGTTAGTACACGTGACATAAATTGACCCATTCTAATTTTCGAATTTGAAGAATAAATTTTGGAAATATCTTCGTGTGTGTCTAATTTTTTGTTGAAAGGGGCCCACTTATATGTTTGACCATTATATATGTAGAATTACACTAGAAAACGATTTGCAAACTAACTTAATCTAGGACAGCACAGCAAAAGAATACACCCATACAATTATTGTGAAGATATTTTAGTTGTCTTCAACCTGAGACTCTTAGGAATTAAGTGACTCTCTAGTGAATCAACCACGAGGATATAAATGATTTAGTTTCAATTTGTTTGTGCTTCATAATTTTCTACTCCTCTGGGATGTATAAACTTCGACCCCATTGGAAGTAGAGTTGAGGAAGGTAGAATTTCTAGGACATATTCCCTCATATGCTTGAAAGGAGAATGGAAAAGAAATTGAAAAAATAAATTTCTTGGGATTTTAACCCAGGCCTCTGATCTCGAAAACTAGTCCAGATGAGGTTGATAGTTTAGCCCATTTTCCCACTGATCTGGGTAGTTTCAAATTTACCTGTGATGCACAAAGACGAAATGGACCAATTTTACAAGTAGTTTGTACATTTTCTAAAATGTCTAAACCAATTTGTTCAGCTTTGTTTGTTTGGTATTTAATAAATTAATGTAATGAAGTCCCCTTTGAGATAATTTTTGAGTGACTTTTGAGGGATAATTTACTTACGTCCTTCATAAAATATACAATATATTATGTCAAAGCACTTTTCTTCATTTTCTTTTACCCTTGTTTACTAAAAAACATCTTTTGAGGATAATATTTTAAAAGCGTTTAATATGGATGACATTTTAAAAGGTTTTTTTTCTGAGAAAGCTTAAATAAATCTATTTCAGTAATATGTATTATTTAGTGTGATCTTCCGAGAAATTCATGTTTATATAAATGGTTCAAAGTCTGCGCTCGTAATCACAAATTAACTTATAAATATATTTGTGTCATTCATGTTATGTCACCAAATTAAATCAATGAAATATAAAAGTTGATACTTTAAAATTATTTGATACTACAGATTATATTTGACTTTCAGGATAAGCTGTATTTCATAGAATTGTAAATTAGATATAGGAATATGCGAATAATAATTTTTATAGGTACATATTTATCATACAATAAATAATAAAGTTGGATGACATTTTGGTTGAGTTGAATCAATCAATTACCTTTAAAACATTAAAAGCTCACCTGCTTTGGTGGCCGAATTATCTTGTGTTAGACCAGTGGTTCCCAACCTAGGGGCGATCGCCCCCATGTGGGTGATTTGGGTTATCAGGGGGGCAATACATAAGTGTGAGTATTCAAAGGGGAAAAAATTAAATTAGTACTGTACAGTAGAAGTTGCCGGGTAGCACGAGTCACTGGCTATTCTCAGCCGGCGAGTTCACTGCACTCACGCCTCTCCACAGTCCCCACTGGTTGTTGCTCAGCGCGGCCGACTGGTGACTCAACCCCCTCCTGCCATCACAACACACTTGCCATTGACCTACATTCGTCTTCAGTCTTCACTAGCCTTTGTGTGCCTCACCAAAAGTTTTTGTGCGTGTATTTTCTGTTTTTGTGCGTTTGTTTTGAAATGTAGAAGTTCATGCACAATGGATTCAAAAAAGGAGTGTCATCAATACTCAGCTGAGTATTTAAAATTCGATTTTATCGCGTCACCACAAAATGTGCAGTTTCCACATAGTCTTTTGTGCGATAAAACATTCACTAGTAATGAAGCCATGAAGCCTTCGCGAATGAAAGATCATTTATCAAAAGTACACAGTGATAAATTGAGTAAATAACTTAGTTATTTTCAACACCTCAAAACTAAAACTGATAAACGGCCTAATGTGACTGAATTATTTAAAAACGAGCAACCAATATTGACAAAGGTCTTCTTGCATCTTACGAGGTGTCTTTATTGATCGCTAAATGTGGTAAACATCCCACAATTGGCGAAACGCTTGTTTTACTGGCTACCAAAATAATTGTGGAAATCATGTTAGCTGAGGGCCCTAGTAATAAGATAAGTCAATCGGTTCCTTTGAGCAACAATACTGTTTCCAGGTGAATTGATGAAATGGCCACGGACGTTGAATCCAAACTCACTAATTTGTTGAAAAAAAGTAAATTTGCATTGCAGTTTGATGAATCAACTGTGATTGATAACAAAGCAATTTTATTAGCTTATGTGAGGTTTATCAATGAACAAAAGGAAATTACCGAGGAAATGTTGTTTGCTAGAACTTTGACCACTGATACGAAGGGATCGTCGATTTTTAAAGTGGTGCAAGATTATTTTGAGGAAAAAGAGATTCCCCTAACAAACGTGAGCAATTGCGCAACAGACGGTGCTCTTGCCATGTCAGGTCATCATGCTGGGTTTCTAGCCCACCTTAAGAAAGAAGTGCCAGAGGTCATCACTATTCATCGTCAACACTTAGCTGCGAAAAAATTGAGTGGTGTCCTGTATGAAACCCTACAACTGGTTATTACTGGTGTCAACAAGATCAAAGCTAATTCCCTCAATGACCGTCTGTTCCGACAACTTTTCCATGAAAATGATGAGTAATTCGAACACTTGCTTCTACATACGGCCGTGATGTGGCTTTCCAAAGGAAACTGTTTGCGCCGTTTCTTAGAATTATTTGATACGGTTACTGAGTTTCTCAAAACGTATGATCCTGTTTTAAGTGAGAATTTGAAGCAACGCAAGTTGGAACTTGCGTACCTTACAGATATTTTTGAGAAAAATGAACAAAGTCAATATAAGGCTTCTAGGAAACAAGGTGAACCTTATCAAGGCCAAAGGAATTATTTCATCATTCATCACCAAGTTTGATATTCACAAGGTAAATATTGGCCGTAAAGAGCTGATTCAGTTTCCGACGCTTAAAAAGTGTTCAGTGTCAGATAACGAGACTCCTGAACTCCCAGAAGACAAAAACCTAATTTTTACTGATCACCTTGACCAGTTAAAAACTGACATCGAATCAAGATTTGAAGATTTGACCAAGTTACAAATTCTGGATTGGATTCTAGATCCATTCTCGTTTGAAGCTGTGGATAAGCTTGATAAATCCTTGCAGACAGAGTTTCTAGATCTGAAGTATGACTGTGAGGCAAAAATCATTTTCAAGCAGAGCGGTTACGAGTTAGTCTGCGTGAAGCTTATGGACACTTATCCACAACTGTGGAGAAAAACTGAACCACTTCTCTCATCTCGTTCCCGTCAATATATTTAGTTGAAAAAGGATTTAGTTCTGTTGTCCAGCTCCTCACAAAACAAAGAAATAAGTCGGACATTTGCCTCAAAGGAGACTTGCGCCTGAACTTGACGAAGATAAAGCCGGATATTCAAGCTTTAACTGAAATCCACCAAGCACAAGGCAGCCATTGAAAAGGTAAAATAAAACAATAACAAAGTTTTCAAACTTTCATTTATTTTTTCAAATTTTAACTGTCAACTTTCTTAATTTTTCCAGATTCCAATTTTAAAATGAAAACATGGACTGCTGTTTTTTAAATGTACGTCAATGATCTTAGTTAATTATTTCACTTCTTTGTTCTTAAAAAAAATCTGTAAAAAATGTACTTTTTTTTCTATTTTATTTAAGAGTGACCGGATAAAACTGCTTTGGTTGTTTTTATATACAGTAATAAAATTGTTTAAAATAATAAAACTGCTTTATTATTTACACTTTGCTTAAAATTAAAATTAGTCATACAATGAAAATGAAAAGGGGGCGATAGGTGTTAGTCAACCTCCAGAAAGGGAAATGGGCCACAAAAGGTTGGGAACCACTGTGTTAGACTAAACCACTAATGGCAGGAAGATCGGGTTTCAATTACCGGGCCGGTTATACTGGGGGTGGTTTTAAAAACAAAGCTTTCCAATCTCCCTCCACGCAAATGGTGGTACACTTAATCTAAATCCAATCTTTCTAATTCCAAGCTCACTAGCACAATTTAGTAGAAATGCGTACAACCTGAACAGGAGTATGACGCCATACTATAAAAAAAAATTATGAAACTAAATCAAGAATTAAATAGTTCTTTAGAAAAATCTTCTTTGTAAAGTTCCAAATGAAAAATTTGTTATTTTTATATTTTCTTTTCTTTAAGCTATTGTTTTATTTATTAACTTATTGTTTAAATGGGTGATATTAACAGCTTTTTCTCTCCCTGGAATACAAATATATTATTTTTAACATGTTGTTCTATTTGATTAAATGGGTGATGCACACAATTATTATTTCTTATTTCTCCTTGTATTACAAATATTGTCTTTAGATTGTTGTCCTACTTACTCGAACGGGCGATGCACACAATTATATCTCCTTGGGAGAGAAATATTTCTTCTTGGAATACAAATATTATCTTTGAACTGATTTCTTATTAATTAAACGATTTATATATAAAAAAAAGTATTATTTCGAGTTACATCACTCAAGCACAAATTTTAATCATTATAAAACTTAAAAGAGCAATCATTAAAGACACAAATGTATTTTTGTTCGTAAAGTTCTTTTGTAAAAAATGACTACAATATTACTTAAATAATTCCCAACACCTAAATGTAAATGCATTTTTTCAAATCGTGGAATGGGATGGAGCTGAGGGTTAGAGGGCTGGAGGGGTGGACGTAGGAAGGAATAAGAGGAATAGAGTACTGTTTTTTTTTTACAGAGCAGAGAAACTGAGAGAGAATTACCAAACTTGTAATCCTCTGTTGGAGGTGTCTCCTCCAGGGAACTATTGTGATGGGCTTTGAATAATTCTAAGCGGCGCGCGTATGTGCGTGTGTGCGTTCAGCAGACAGCGGGGTAATCTCTTTGTTGTAATTAGTGTGAGAACGAATGCTAGGCGCGCTCTCTTCGAGCGGCTAAATCCACCATCATTTCTTCCTCTTCCCCGCCCTTCACCCCCTTTGGTCGTCTTTTATTGAGGTTGAGGCCGAACTCGTCTCACAGAGAGTTTGGAGAACTCTACATCGTCGTCTTACCTCTTATTAAGAATTTGACCCTTTTCGGTGGTTGAATGGTCTAGGTTGTAATTTTCTCAATAGATGGGACTTCCGATGACGTGGATATCGGGGTTTGAATCTCGGTCGGCTGTACTGAGGGTTGTTTATCTAAATGCTTTTTCCACTATCCCTCTATGTAAATGCGGATACACATCCTCTACATAAACCTTTCTCATACCTAACACATTATAGTAATTAGTACGTATGCGGATAAACCAAACGGGTGGTAAGACGTTGTCTTAAGAAGAAAGTTACCTTCTTTTTAGATCGGTGTTTTTTTAACCGATAGTTCATGAACCTCAAGGGGTATGCAGAGTCACTACCGTGGCGTGGCGTGTTGCCAGGGGCGTAACATCAACAGCGTGGGTTTTATTGCTACGTTTGTTAACGAGTCCCTAAGGAAAGGATCTTTTTATTTGACTAAAAGTGTACTTTACAAGGTCAATGCTCAGTAGGTAGCGTGTCTGCCTGATGAGCTGTGGATCTTGGGTTCGATTCCTGGCATGGCCGAAAAAATGTATCATTAACGGCTTGGGGCAGGAAGTCATGTCTGTTAAAGATTCATATAAATAGATTTGTTCAAGTGCTGATATAATAGATCGATTTAGAAAGTGCACGTCTAACAAAATAACTCTTACAAGAATGTATGATAAAACTTATAAATTATTACATTTAAAACACATAAATTAATTTTATTTTGTTTTCCTTGTGGTGCTTGGTGTGGTCGCACCACCTGCCTCAGAGAATAGTACGCCACTGGTTACCAGGGTAAGCAGAGTTAGTTTAAAATGTACCTTTGAATGACATGTTCGTATCACTCAGTAGAACACAGCCTATGAAATATTGGTCAAATGGGGACAGTGAGCGTTAAAACATATCACAGGTACAGTTTTAATAAGTTCTACTTACCCTGGCAACACTGCACTACACGACATTTGAGTCATGTATTTGTTAGAAGTAGCCTACACAAATATTATCCAACTAATTTGAGCCTAATAAAAAATGTTGCTCTCATTATTTGAAACAAGCAAGGGCTATCATTAGATACGAGTTTTAATTCAAATATGAGTTTTGTAATCTCATTTATTTGTTCCCTTTCTCTTATTATGTCCAAGCTGCAAATTCCTTTTTTCCCACGTGTCATGTGAAGTTTGTAAAAGTTTTTATTCAGATAAAATATACGTATTAATTTTTTTTTAGCTGAGGTAAAATGTATAGTTTATGGTTTAAAAAGTGCTATAATTAAAATAGAACATTTTCTTCTATAGTTAGATAATTCATTTAAAAAAAACTATAAGATGACTTGAGAAAAGAGAGTTTTAACTAATTATTTTTTAATTTTCTAAAATTAAACCCTTGGGGTGCGTGTTTATGAATGAGGGGATGAGCAAACGTAAAAAAGTTGAAGATCGCTCTATTAGATGATCAGAGTTTGCCCAGGTTAAACACTCTGCCATACTCACTGGTTTATATTTGTTAGTATAATTCACAAGTTGGAAAATCCCTTCAACTAAAGCCATACCGGGAATCGAACGTGGGGCTTTTAACTCTATGGCTATAGGAACTACCTACTGAGGTAAGATCGGAAATTACTAAATTCTGAACTAAATTTACAGTCTAATTTTAATAAGAAGCGCCTTATCTACCAGTTAGAAATGTTACTAGATCTACTTTCGCGTGTTCATACGTCAAGTCATGTGATCTGCTGCTATCACTTTTGATAAATATTCTCAATACAGTGAAACCTGCCTGACACGGACCCTTTATTAAGCGGGAGCTCTTCTTAAATGGAAATATGTTACGGTCCAGTGATTTTAGGGTTGAAAAACATGCTAAATTCCCTGGATTAAACGGAAACTGTCTATCGCGGAAACGGAATTCAAGATAAGCCTTTATACGGAAAATTTCCAATGTTCCAATGGACATCATTAAAATTTTTTTTTTTTGGCATCCTACACATTCTACAGAATTTTGTTTTATCTAACTCTTCCTTTATATTAAGATGAGTTTAAATGTTGTCAGATATATTTCCTTTATTCTTCTTAGTTCTTTTGTTACCTTGTTTAAGGCTGTGTCACACTGTGCTACTTATATTCCATTCACGGTAGGAATTGACTTCTGAAAGGTCTTTTTCCCTACCATAAATCTACTATATAGTAGGATATTGGTAGGAAAAAAGACCTTTCAGAGAGTAATTCCTACCGTGAATGGAATATACTAGCAGTTGCTTGAGTAGCGGCTAGTAAGTAGCCTAGTGTGACACAAAAATAGCGGCTACTAGCGCTCGCCAGCTAGTAAAAAAGCAGTAGTTAGATAATTTGGACATGTTCAACTTTTGGCTCTACATACTAGCCAGTAACCGACCTTGAGGGTCACTTGACTCACTCGCCGCTAGCGAGTAGCGTTATGGTCGCCCATTGGGACAGTGGAATCGCTGTTCATTAGCGGATGTTATTTATCACCACGTGGTTGTATCGGCATGTGTTGTATTTATCTTGTGTTGAAATCCAATCCACACAACCACGTGATTTGCTGAAAATGTAGTAACAGATAGCACAGTGTGAGACAGCCTTTACAGAATTGTGAAATGTAATAGCTTCTTGATTGTTATCGCTGTTCTTCCCAGTTTCCACTCTAATGACTTGTCAATCATTTCAGGAATTCAGCTTTTAACGGTGCAGCACTACCTGTATTGAAATTTATTTGTTGGTCCCATCCGTAAATTTTATTCAATATGGACTCTAAGCCTGCATTTTTAATTTTAGTCTGGCAGTTGTTATTATGGCTTCAAAGATAAGAGTTGGGCTTGATATAAACATGGGAGTAAAAGTTATTCATGTGAGTGAGCGAGATAAGTTATTTGTTAAGCAGATCATGAAGATGTTTAGCGTCGATAAAGCTCAAGTGTACGAGATTCTAAATAAGAAAACGGAAATGTTGAAGCGTGGTAAAACTGTGCTAATGGAAATATAAAAAGAGAAATTAAGAAAACTGCAAACAAAGACATTAATTAAATAGTGTGGAAGTGGTTTGTCAATGTTAGGGCGAAAAATCACCGCGTGTAGGGTCCATTGGTACAGTAATACGCCAAAAAGGTTACTTAAAAACTGGGGAAAACTGAATTCAAAGCATCTAACGGATGGTTGGAAAGTTTTCACAAAAGACATCGGATGGTTTTTAAATAACTTTGTGGTGAATTGAGTGATGTAAATAGTGAAACCACTGAAGAGTGGGTTGCCAAACTTCCCTCCATAATCGAGAGATATGTACCTGAAAACATTGCGAATGATGACGAGACTGGACTGTTCTTCCGCGTGCTACCGAATAAATCGCTGAGTTTGAAAGGTAAAAAGTGTCCGGGAGGAAAATTGTGCAATGAAAGATTGACTGTTTTTCTATGTAGTTTTATATAAGGGGAAATGGAGAAACCCTTATTTATTGGTAAGGCAGCAAAGCCACGATGCTTCAGAAACATGGACATATGGAAACTTCCCGTTGAGTGAAGATCCAACAAAAAGGCGTGGATGACGTCACATATCATGGAGGAATGGTTAACGGCTTTTAATGGCAGAATGAAAAAGCAAAACTGGGATGTTTTGTTGTTTTTGGATAACGCAACATGCCACCCCAACATTGAACTTTCCAACGTGCAGCTTACTTGGTTCCCCCCAAACACCACAAGTTTATCTCAACTAATGGATCAGGGTACCATTCAGAATGTTAAAGTGTACTATCGTAAATTATTAATGCAATCTTTGCTCGCCAAGATGAATTCTACCTCATCCGCCTCTGAGCTTGCAAGAACCGTCTCGGTTCTAGATTCAGTTATTTAGATAGGTCAAGCTGTAAAGAAGTTGTCGCCAGAACCTGTGACAAAATATTTCGAAAAAGCAGGATTTTCTATGAGTGAAGTCACTGTTTGTTTAGAATGTGAGAATGACCAGCAGGACTTACAAAACTGCATTAATGAATCTGCTTTCAATAAGTGCGAAGGTGAAGACTACATCAACATAAACAATAACGTGCAAACTAAACCAGACACGATGGATATCGATGCCTTAGTTGAGGATTTTAAAGAAAGTTGGAGAGGAGAAGAGGAGGAAGAAGAGGAAAATGATATTGTGTTGGAAGAAGAAAAGTGTAGCGTGAAGACTTATCAAAATGTTGTCAAAAGTTTAAAGGAACTGCAGTAATTTGCCCTATAACGGAATGATTCTGATATGTTTAGTGTGATTTCTCAGGCTAAAGTGTGTGTGGAAAGTCAGGCTGCCAAGAGATTACACTGTGTGCAGAAAGCCCCGCTTGACTATTGGAAAAAACAAATACAAAGTGAGTAATGTTTTTATGTTCAGTGTAATGTTTCCATATGTCACTTATTCTGTGAATAAGGCGTACTGTGTAATAATGAGTACGGTATTTTATTTTATTATTTCTATCTAAATTGCGAGCATGTCCTTGGTTTAATTTTTATAGTATACCTTGATTAAACAGAAATCTGGTTTTAGTGAAAACTATCTTGGACCCTTGCGATTCCGTTTAAGGCAGATTTCACTGTACCAATAAAATAACACAAAGATAATATTAAAATGTTACAAATTTTGACCGTAAAAAATGTTGGTTTTAGTCGCCTGTTTTTATAAAACATTTAAATTCAAATCGAATCCAAATCTAACTTTAAGATAATCGATTCGGAATCAGTTCAAGTCAAACATGTTCGAATTGAGTCATACACTTCACAGTAAACATTTTTCAAATCGATCGCGAAACGTATACATGATAAATAAAATGTTTCTAATCCGAATCAAACATTTTATAATAAAATATTATCAAATCAAACTCATTTATAAGGCTCAATTACATGCATTTTAAAAAACTATTTGGGGACAGTAAACAACACTTTAAATAAACGCTGTACAAATAATGAATCGATTAAAAAAATATTATTAGACACAACATTGTAATGGTCAATTCAAAGAATTGATCTCTAAGTTCTTAAAAAGAAAATAATTCAAATGTTTGAATTTATATCAAATTTTGAATCAAATTTCATCAAATTCGAATCGGGGATCAATATGAATTTGAAATTTCGAATCCGATAAGAATCTTTCAAGTATTAAGATTCTAAATTTTGAATTTATCACGAATTGTATTATTTTTCAGATTCGCACTGAAAATGTTGAAGATCCGTGAAGGCTTAATATAAACATGAGTGTTGGGATTTATAACCTGCGCGAAGTTAGTTTGTAAGTCATTTGGTTGTAAAGTAATTGTTAAATTATTTATTTTATTGCTCTACCAGACTTCAAATTTAATATGTTTTCCAGGAATAATAATCTTAAACAAAACAAACATTCGAGAATTTTATTTTAGAAATAAAACGTGTATTTTGTTTTTGTTATTAAAATTCTTCCGTTTATATATATATATATATATATCTACAGTAACAACTTTCCACTTTGATCAAAATAATTTTTTTCTCCATTATAAAAAACATTCTTTTAACATCGTAAACTGAAAAGAAATAACGAAAAGCAAACCATGTTTTAGTTTCCAAGAGTCATATAAAAACGTAGTTAGTTAAGAAAAAAGGGAAATGTTTCTAGGAATGAAGATTCATATCGTAGATTGAAATTAATATTGTATACTCTCCTTCCCAAAGTCTAGTTTTATCTTCTCGCCGACCTCTCCCCCCCCATTTCCATCTTATCGCCAGTGTGTTCCCCATTGCTCTCTTTTCAATTTCTCAAGCCGGGTGAGGCTCAAATCGGAAACCACGTGGTGCGTCAATATGCTCTGGGGATTCTCTCCACTGGAAAAAAAAAATCCTTTTCTTAAAAGTGAAATGTGGGTTAGCACAGGTAGTATTCATCAGCTAAATAGTTCGACACTAACGCTCCTTTTTTTTTGCCCCTTGCCTTGACGACCACCGCAACATTATTTTGTCTTAGCCGGTCAATAAAGAAAATGCTGCGTTTATCATTCAAAGAACATAGGTAAATACATCAGCTAGACCTAGCGGTTTAGGGGTAAGGTGTGGGCTTGTGTGATATGGGTCCGGGGTGCAATCCTCGGTCCCGGCACAGATTTATCTGAATACCCAACCCTTCCTTCATCTCTGACAAGACGTGCATTAATCACGATTTGGGAATGTGTGGCATGCTAGACCTCCAACGTGGTTCGGATTTCAAGTTAAACTGTAGGTCCTCCATTTCATCTCACAATCACCCTACCATTACACATTAGCGTAAGTTCGTACAACCCGAATGGGTAGTAAGACGTGGTGCTGCTGCTCCTGCTAATAATAATAATAATAATATATAATCACAAAGTACGTATGCTACCCACTTCGGTGGACACGTGGTCTAAATGTCAAGCTTATTTAGTCAAATTTTCCTTTATACTGAGCGTCTTTTGCTCTTATAGTTGGTAAACTTTAGTTTTATTTTCATATAAAGTCCCTTCTTATCTGACAGCTAGAAAAGTTTATAGATCTACTTTAAAATATTCTTAGGTCATGTCAGGTGATCTGCAGCTATCACATTTGATGTATATTATATATAAATACTTATAAAATAACAACAGTAAAATGATAAAATGATATCAATGTTGACCGTAAAAAAAAATGCATCCTATTTATTTTAGAAAATATCTTTCCTATTAAAATAGTACTTAAAGTTTCTAAAACTTAATTGATGTCGGAAAAGTTGGGCAATATATATAAACATAGAACCAATGGGTCAGTCACCAGTTAAATTTAAATTGTATAGATTAGTATTCTCTCCGCCCCCCCCCCCCTTTTTTTTTGTAGCGTTCGATTCATTTTTAGGGCTTATTCGGGATGTCCTCAACTTATACTTACTTTTTTTTAACAGCATCTTGGTACCCATTTGGGTTCAAATACATAAATTATGGTAATGGAGTAATATTATGAAGGTAAGGTTTTAGAGAATATGTACACGCATTTGCGTGAAGGGAAAGTCAAACCCTGATTTCCCCGTCACTAGCACTCCATTCTATCAGAAGAGTGACGCATTAGACCATGCCACCATATGTGCGGGTTTATACCTACCTACAAACAGTAAAAGACATCACTCACCCTAAAATAGAGGAAATTAAACTACCACTAATTAAAATAAACCACCCCTTATGTACCCAATAGGGGTTAAAGGCTCTTAGGTCAAAGTCAGGGAGGGGGTGAGGCAAAAACCCTTAAGGCGTACACCCACTAGCCCCTATCCCCCCTCTCAAGTTCACCCCCGACTCCCCTGTTAAACGCCAGAGAGTATTTTCCAGTTCAAGCGAACTTATTCCGCCGCGATGGAAGCACGACGCAGGGTTTCCGCTTGTACCGTAATGCTTATTACTTATGCCGGAGTGAATACATAAATAAATAAATTAAGTTAAAAAGGGTAAGCACGTTCTACCGCTTCAGCGAACTTGGACGGATGTGTGCTAAATATTAAGTCAACCAGTGTTACGGTGAAAGATGAGGAAAAGGAGTAAGGGAGTGCACAACAATCTTTTATATCAAGGTTTATGAGTCACGTGCTTTAAATTATTACTATAAATATTATAACCACATTATTCTACCTGTTCAGGTTATATGCATTTATGTTAGTTAATATAATTAATATTACTCAGCACCACGTTACTACCCGTTCGGGTTATACACTTTACTGTAATGGGATAAGGATGAAGAAGGAAGCATCTTAGAGGTAATCTACCCGCATTTGCGCAGAAGGAGAGTAGGAAACAATTTAGGAAAATCTACCCTCAGTAAACTCGACCGGGATTTTAACCCTAATAACCCAGTAATCAAAAGGCCCTTTTAATACGAGAATGATGCCTTAGACTCTTAGGTCATTGGACCGGATCGCACGTTTTAAAAATAAAACGAGAAAATATTGTTTTCATTAGCGAGACCCTAATCAGTGGGCATGCAGTCTAAGACGTCAGACTAGCAATATATACGGCAATATCAGTGACTGGGAGGAGGCTAAGGGTCAAATTTCGGTCTATTTTTCCTACGCAGTTTATCAATCCTCTTCCCAAAATAACGTGAGTGAATTTCATATAAAAACCTTCCTAATACTCTCCCCCTGAGATTAAACCCTTAAATAACACTTTTGTTGTAAACGTACGCAATACAAAATAAAAGTTAAGGTTGCGCAACATGTCTAAAAAAAATACAAAAAGATTTACTCTTAACCACGTTTGGAAAGGATTTAGTACTAATTACAGATTGGAGTAAAATCGGGCTTGACGTGGTGTAAGATATGTGGGCCACAAGTTACTCACGAGGAACTAGAGTTTTGGTTCCATCCCGCTGATACCTCTTCGGTGTCATAAGCGCCTGTGAACACGGTGATTAAAGATATTCTTTCAAACTTAAGATAGAATGCCGAAATCTGTTGTGGTGGTATTATCTGACAGGCAAATCCCTGTTAAATACGACTATCTGGCAAATATAAGCAGGGCCATAGTGAGGGGGGCGGAAGGGGCAGGCACCCCAGGTACCAAGCTGGAGGGGCGCCATCAAGATGGTTTTTTAATATAAAATATAAGATTGCAAAATTTATTTAAACGCGTAGTTAGAAAGACGTATACAATTCTCCTTCAGGAATAAAAATGAGCCCCATTTTGACACACACACGTAGCACAGTCCACTAATTCACACACGAATCAATCAATAAAGTTATGCAAATTTACAAACAATGTTGATCAAATCAATATGATCACAGCGTTACGGAAACGAGCAAATTTCACATTCCACATCTAAACTTTCACACGGTTCTCAGCTAAATTTGAATTATGTTGAAAACGGAAAAAACAACAAGAGGCAGATAACATTGTGAAAATCAAGCATTAGCAAAACTGAGTTGGGTAAATACGGTGGATCTCTCAACCACTGCGCTACCACTACAACAAGGTTTTGAAAGTAGGCCATCTCCATCGACACTTTTAGAAAATGAAAATTTAACTAAAGTAACTAAGAATGTAACTGGTAATGTAATTAATTGTACATTAAGAAGGCTCCACACCAAATCTTAACCAGTCCTTTCCAATATTCACTCCTTATGAAGATGTACAGGAACAGGATTTGGAAAATGAACCAACCAAAATTCAACTAAATTCTAATTATCCCACAACATGGTTTGATTTGAATGACCATGTGAGAAGCTCATTAGTTGAACATAGGCCAGAACAAAATAAAACTGGTAATTTTATTTTATCAATTAATGCAGAAAAAAGGCATTCTACGGGAAGTTGGTTCCATAAAAAACTTTTGAACGTAGAATGTAGAGCGAAATTGGCTAGTTTACAGTGAAGAGAAAACATCTATTTATTGTTTCACCTGCATGCTATTTGGCAAGCATTTTAATTCATGCTTGGAAAATCCAAAAATAGGATTTTCTGACTGGAAAAAATTACACCCTCGAATTCCAAAGCATTTAAATTCTGTATAGCACCGTGAAAGATATGTTACTTGGAAAATCTTTGAAAAAAGGATTAAAGAAGGCAGTACAATTGATACTGAACTAAAGAAATGATCATAAAAGAAAAGGATAAATGGTGGCACATTCTCATAACCATTGTTGATTGCATTTTGCTATGTTCAGTCAACAAGTTGGCTTTTCGAAGTTCAAGTACAAATATACGTGAGGCCAATAGTTGTGGATTTTTAAAAAATTTGTTAGAGTTTGTTTCTCATTATGATAAACAGCTAAAAGCATATTACCTTAAGTAAAGAAAAAACAAACAGGAATTTCAAATTACTTTTCTCCAATAGTTCAAAACTAGCATCAATTTAATAGGTGACATTATACGCCAAAAAATACTAAAATATATAATAGAGGTAAAATATTTCTCAATTTCATTTGATTTTACACCAGATGTAGCCCATCATGAACAAATGTGCCAGATTATTAGGTACGCGAGAGATTTGGAGTATGTTTGCTCTATTGAAGAAAGTTTCATTGATTTCATAAAAACTAGTAAAACGACTTGAGCTAGTTTAACTGAAGAGTTTCTACAAAAAGTAGAAGCCTATGAACTTGATATTCATACTTACCGAGGGCAAACACACGATAGTTGTTCAAATATGGTGGGGCAGTATTCAGGAGTCCAGGCTCGTATACAAACAATTAACAGCCATGCACGTTTTATGCCATGTGCTGCTCATTCATTGAACTTGGTTGGTGTTCATGCTGCTTGAGTTTCACATTTTTTTGGAACAGTACAAGAACTGTACAAATTATTTGCTTTCAGTATCAAAAGGTGGGGAATATTATCCAACAAACTTTCTACCACTCTCAAGCGTCACTGTGATACAAGATGGGCGTCCAAATATTCTGCTGTTCACTTACTTTATTCACAGCTTGATAAAGTCATCGATGCCTTAGAAGAAATTTCTGACAACCCTAAATTCCATGACTATTTATCAACGGTTGAAAATCTTCTTAAACAAATTAATTTTAAGTTTTTTTGTTATTTTGTTGTGTGGTGCAAAATACTAAATCAGATCTACCACGTGAATGAACAGCTACAGCACAAAGATATGATCGTGGACCGTGCAGTTAGTCAATTGACTGGATTGAAAGATACTTTACAAGACATCCGAAATACAGAGATTGATGTTATACTGGATGAACTTCTTTGCTGCAATATCTCTTGAAATTGACTGCTTCTTCGAGGACAAAAGGGCAAAGAAGAAAAGACTGACTTTGGAAGAAAGTGAGGACACTGTTTTGACAGAAAACAAAGGTTCAGTATGGACTTTTATATTATTTTTGACAAAGTCTTAGAACAAATGGGATGGCGTTTTAAATTTTTAGTGAAGTGTTAGATGACTTTACATTTTTTAACGGGCAAGTCTTTGCAATCTATGACTGTAGAAGATTGATAGTGCAAAACGCTTAGCAAATAAAAATGATAAGGATCTGGATGCTTATGAAATAGAGGCGTAAATAGCTAGTTTTAAGTTTATGGTTAAGTTCTTTATTTGAAAAAAGTCAGGATTTTTCAAAAGCAACCTCTCTTGACATATTAAATTTAATCCACAATATGTCCATAGCCAAATATTATCCAAACTTAGTAACTGCTTTCAGATTATTTTTAACATTGCCCATTACTAATGCCTCAGGTGAACGAGGTTTTAGTAAGCCGAAAATAATAAAAAATTATTTAAGTTCATCAATGGGTCAAGAGAGGTTAACACACCTAGCAATTCTATCAATAGAAAAAGATATTGCTTAAAATATTAATTACGATGAAATAGTAAATGATGTTGCTACTGTTAAAGCTAGAAAGGCGTAAACTGTAAGTATAAAATAAATATGTTAATATTCTTAAATAATGTTACTTCTACATTTTTTCATAAGTAATTGAGGTAGCAATTAATTATAAACAAAATTATTCTTCACTCAATTCAAACTATTGAATTTTTTTTTCTTTAATACAACACCTATTTATGCTCATATAATCAGTACAGGCTATTGAAAAATATTATCTATTTAAGCTAATTTTTAATAAAGAAATATTAAATTATATTACATATTTAATGAAAAAATAATATTTTTGTTACTATTTAATACAAATTAGCAAATTATAAATGGGACAATAATTGCAAGCCACAATAATAGCAAAATTTTTGCTATACAGCTAATGTATTACATCTGCAACAGGTATACAATACCATCTGACACCATCACCTTCTCCGGTATGACTGGGTGGAAACGGGGTGGTTGGTGTTTTGGGGGGGCGCCAATGTTACTGTTTGCCCCGGGCGATAAATCCTCTAACTAAGGCTCTGTAAAATACAAGGAAGCTATACCTGTAATTGTGGTATCATCTGGAGAATAGATCCTTTTTGTCAACGACTATTTGGCTTTCGACATAGGATACCCAGAATTTGTCGTGGTATTACCTGAGACAAGGAATGTGAGGAGCTCTTGGTCAACGTTGTTCGACAGTGGGAGGAAGGTTTATCTGAATTTGTTGTGGTATTACCTGAGACAAGGAATGTGAGGAGCTCTTGGTTGACGTCGTTCGACAGTAGGAGGAAGGTTCATCTGCATTTGTTGTGGTATTACCTGGTACAAGGCATGTGAGGAAGCGTTTGGTCCACGCTGTTTGACAGGAAGAGGTAAGAAGATCACCTGCATTTGTTGTAAAGTTACCTGAGACGAGGTATGTGTGGTAACTCTTTGTCAGCGGCGTCCATCCATCGGATGTCCGGGGGAGGGCTGCCGTGTGCGGAGCACGACAACATCGCACCCGTCGTGTTGGAGAACTCAAGCCAAGATGGCGGCTCCTGCAGGAACACCGGTCCTTGCACGTGGGGTGGGAGACTGGGTGAGCCTGTAACAAAGAGCCACCGCTTTAAGTCATAGATACTTCTGACACAGTAGAGAACAGAAGGAAGAGCACCCATCCGGAGTACACAGTGGAAAAGCAATAATCAAAGTTGACACTTGAAAAGGAGATGACATATCTATTAGGGTAAGCCTACTCTACTTTGTAATATTAGGGATTTTAACTTCAATATGAACGACATATTAAAAATAAACTTTTTGATAATATAATTTGTGAGCGACCAAGCCATTCCACAATACAATACATGCCTACACTCTATTGGCAAAAAATGGAATCCATGCAGAAGCCCTACCCAACACCCTGGAGGCCTGAATGTAGTTTATCACGATATTAAGTATATCACAGAATCTAGTATATACTGTATAACATGAAGCTATCTCTTTCAAAAATTATTCCCGGGCTCCTAACAAACAGATTTTCATAATTATTGTCAATATGAAAGCGTGTACATCAAAGATATTACTAAACATTTCAAATTTCACAAATATTCAAAGAGTAAGCCACCATTTTATAAAACAACAATTCTTTCGACATAATTTTCTCAAGTTCTAGCGAATCGACTAAAAAAAAAACTTTCACTTCAAAGATTATCATATTAAAGTTAACAAAGTTTTAATAAATCAATTTAAATTAGTTGAAAAATGACACCTGGACTCAGGAATCGAACCTTTGGATTAGAGCGCCAATGATCTACCACTGAACTATCCAGAATTCATCCCATTACTTAGGGTAATTCTTCACTCATAGTTTAAGGCTGAGTCTGTGATGGACGTATGTAAATCGTCAGATTCATGTGAACGATCAATAGTATCAGATCCCATAGCCAACTGCGACTCGATAGGGCTGTTTTTATGCCAAGTATACAATCCTGGGTAGCTCTGTGCTAGATCATCGGCACGCTTAGCCAAAGGTCGCGGGTTCGATTCCCGTATCCAGGTGTTAGTTTTCAACTAATTTAATTAAATGAATTGGTCTCCATACAGATATTCCAGTAGTTACAATGATTTGCAACCAAAAAACAATGAGCGTAGCCTAATGTTTTGTTGCATAACAATACTAAGTAAGTTATCTTTAATAGGTTTATATAGTAGCCATACAATGTATTATTTATTTATTTCTTTTTCAGGATTTCACAGCTATTGCAATACACATAAAAGGAAAACAATTGGATTCTAAATATTTTACTTGATTTTTTTATTAGCATCTTTCGTATTTTTCAGGATTAAAAAAATTGAGTGTTAAAGTGCACCCTTTTTGTTTTTAAGTGCATTTTTTTGGACTCTTTAAGGACATCAACTTACGGGCTCAGGTTATAATCGACGTAAGAGTATGTTCCAATGTTTAATCTTTTCAAATGTATATTACTTGATTTTATCTGGACAGTCATTCTTTGTTTACAATACTCTGGAAAAATACGCCGATGAAACGTTACGTAAAGTGCAGCATTCTGCGCACAGTCCACTAGTATTAAATAAAATAATGCTTGACTAGTGACAAAAATGGACTACTAACACTATGGCATACAAAGTTTTAGTGTGGTTTCCTTTCGAAATCCTCTGCGTCAAAACACACATGCTACTAGGTTATTCGATAAGGAATTTTTTTTTTTGCTTCCCACTATTATTATTATTATTATTATTATTATTATATTTTATTTTCTTAGTATTGCGATACCGTTCCTTTTTTCTTGTGAACCTCACAATAGAAAGTTTTTCTTCTTATACAACCTCACTTTTGTGATGTTTTATTGAAAGAATGCCCTCAAGAATAGCTAAAAAACAAGAAAAAATGTAGCTCTGCAACAAAATACTTGTGAGATATTCTCCGTTTCCTGTTACCATTATTTGTTTCTTCCAAGGCTTGACATATTTCGCAGAGTTTCTAACCCAAGGGCACTGCAAAAGGAGGGGAAAAAAAATACCGACTTGGAAACTGATGTTTGCCAGTTAATAAAAAATAAAAATAAATAGATGTGTCTTTTAGTGTTCTTTAGTAACATCGTGAAGAGAAAAACAAGCCACGTGAACTATGTTGAGACGCGCTTTGGTGATCGAGCGGTCTAGTGCGTCACTTTCGCAATAGACTGGACTGCGGTAGACGGGGAGATCGGGGTTAGAATAATGGTCTGGTGTACTGAGGGTGGTTTCTCCTAAAAGTATTTCCATTATACCTACAAGAAAATGCGTATACATTTCTTCTAAATTCAACCTCTAACATCCCTAGCACATTAGCGTAATTATTTCATATGTGCATATTAAGAACGGGTGGTAGGACGTGGTGATAAATTAGTCCTCTAACGCCCAAGGTAAATCACACAACTAACTTTATCGGTAAAAAATAAATAAATCGAATTTGGCTAATTCGAAGCTAAAGGGACCACTCGAGAAATTCTAAATGTCCAGAAACTTGAATTAGGTAAGTTTTTATTTGGAGTAGAAAAATGACTTCAAACATCAATTCAGTGGAGTAAAATACAGTAGTATACGTATCATTTTATTCTTAGATTTTCTATTGCAATATGTACAGTACAAAATACTGTATTTATAACTTCAAAAAAGCTAGAAATCTTTGATTGATTTTTGGAGTTATACTCTTGAGTTGGAGTAAGCTCTTCTAGTTTATTCAGCACCTGGAGAATAGAGGGGCTTACATTATGTTGCCCCTCAACGAGATCTCTCATCTATTCTATGTGGTCCATGACCTGTGTAGATGTTGGGATCAGCTTCTTTGTAAGTTCTGTCTGTTTCCCGTCTTCATCTTAAGATGCACTTTCATTTATATTGTTCATAACATCTGCCAACATTTCTGCTTCTCTAATTTCTCATCCAAGTTCACAAAATCCTCATAAGGAACACAAAACACAATACTTGTGTGCTCCTGCAAGCAAGGAGCCCATTATCCACTCAGAAACAGTCGAGTAGTAAAAGTGTTTCCTACGTGAGATTTTAGGCTGTTTTTCGTCATCTTAAAAGCAATTTTTATTCTAATTAAACAAAATAAGTTCGAATTACATGCGATTTTTTCTAACATTGTTTTAATAGAAGCTTCAACGGACCAAGGGAAAAGTTCGAATTAAACATGAATTCGAATTATATATGTTTGAATTATCCAAGTTCTACTGTTGTTCATATAGGTCTACACATATATCCGTATTGATATATTTTTTTAAATTGTAAACTTGATTTTATAAATTTATACATGCATGTGTAAAGTATGTGTATAAGATTTTCATCTACATTTGCACGTAGAGAACGTTAGTAAACCAATTATTAAATAAATAATAACCCTCAAAACAGCCAGTTAGGATTTGGAACTCCCCTCACAGGCAAACCAAACTTGACGAGACTGACAACTATGCCCGCATGATCACCGGTGCGTAATATATTATAAGCTAGTGGCATTGCCTGGGGTAACCGTGTATTGAATTGCATGGTTACCCTAGGGGCAACGCTTTTCTTTGCTTTTTAAATACAGAAGCAAAATCTCTTCAGTTTATTTCTTCCGACTCAACTATTAGTAAATTAAAAAAAAAATCTTATCAAAAAATTAAAAATTTCGGCTATGAGGTGCACATTTTCATGCACAGAGTTAACTTTTTTTTTATCTCTCTGTATGCGGTAGATATCGCCCAATGCTCACGACAGACAGGCTTCATTTTATTAAAATAGATTATAATATTATTAAAATAAAGGAACATATGTACTAGGTTTTAGTTTTTTCTCAGAGAGTTGTAATTTATGATTTTGCACCAAGACTGCTCCTTGTTGTTTTAATCTATTTTTATATTTTTCAAAAAAATGAAGTAACATGATTTGTGTCCATGGCTCTGCCACGTTATCTGTATTTATTATTTTCAAGTTTCTTTTTTTTCTCATAAGGATGGAATGCACCATAGACCAAAACTATATCTATAACTCTAGCCACGTGATCACGGTGTAATAAATCCCGCCCTTGCCTCCCCCCCCCCCCCCCCCCCCCCCCCCCCCCCCCC
>CABEEJ010000853.1:82326-124485 GCA_901482245.1 Timema douglasi | reverse complement strand
CCCCCCCACCCCCCAAAAGGGCATCGTGTGCCACGAGTTGGAAACCCCGGATTTTGACCATTCAACTAAAAGGGTGGGATGACGTTAAATAGCAATTAAGGGGTTAACTTCACACAGCAGTTCTGATTTTTTATTTAGAAACATTTATTTCGGATTTTCTTATGTCATTTTCATCGGTGGCCACATGGACTAAACGTCAAGCTCATTTACTCCAAGCTGCCGTTGACGCGAAGATCAAAGTTCGTATTCGTGGCTGGAAGAACCGATATTTTTGTATCATAAAAGGGTTTCCACCTTCCATCCACGTAAATGTGGGCACATTTCCTCTAATACACTATACACATATCCCGTAAAGGAACTAATGCGAACAGTTGCTTATAATATAACATCGATTCCTTTTTATAAAATCAAAGTCAAATTTTGAATTCATGGCAAAGCGACCTAAGTTCAGTATTTTTTTGAACACGTATTCCCCCCCCCCCTCCCCAATAAATAACGCGATGCTCATGACAAATATTTTGGAACTATTGAAATTATTGGGCTTATTATGGGAAGAGAGTTAAACTATACGTTTCTTACTTACTCTATGGCATTAGGAACTCATTTCATTGCCGCACTTGCAAAAGTACGACACCTATTTCTATCTTGTTCACTTAAATACTATACCTACCTTGAGCTAGTTCTATTCAATCCACCTCATTACACCTATCCCTATCTTGAGCTGGTCCTATCCAATCCACCTCATTACACTCTATCCCTATCTTGAGCTGGTTGCATCCAGTCCACCTCATTACACTCTAGCCCTATCTTGAGATAGTTCTATCCAGTCCATTGCATTACACTCTAGCCCTATCTTGAGCTGGTTTTATCCAGTCCACCTCATTACACCATATCCCTATATTAAGATAGTTCTATCCAGTCCACCTCATTACACCCCATCCCTATCTTGAGCTGGGTTTATCCAGTCCCCTTCATTACACTCTATCCCTATCTTTAGCTGGTTATATCCAGTCCACCTCATTACACTATGTCTCTATCTTGAGCTGGTTTTATCCAGTCCACTTCATTACACTCTATCCCTATCTTTAGCTGGTTATATCCAGTCCACCTCATTACACTCTATCTCTATCTTTAGCTGGTATATTCAATCCACCTCATTACACCCTATTCCTATCTTGAGATAGTTCTATCTTGTTCACCTCATTACACTCTACACCTATCTTTAGCCATTTTTATCCAGTCAACCTTATTACACCATATCTCTTTCAAATCCATTCTAATGATATCTTATCATCTGGGTCTAGGTATCCCTAATGGGCTCTTCTCATTGGGTTTGCTATCCAATATCTTGAAACGGGATTTTAGTTTCTTCCATTTTCGTATCTACTTGAGCCTTATTTTATTTATTTTGTCCAAAATAATGTTAACTTCAAAAACCTAGAAAATAAATACCTTAATTCTTGTCCCTTTGTATTCTACCTTAGGCAAACGTCTTAACGCAAAACGCAGGTTCTTAATTTCTCATTCAGTAACCTAAACAATACGTTCTTTAGCGAGCAAGACAAGATAATGGGACGTTGTATCAATACCTCCAAGTCCTCTCTACGCATGCGCGGCACGCCAAGACAACACACACAATAGTATAATTACCAAACATGATTAAGTCGATAACCATTACAAGTCCAGTTCTACACAAACATGATACTAAGGAGGAAAGAGGTAAGGTTGTGGACGAATGTCATGGCTGGAACCTGATATTGTCAGGTGACTGAGAAACACCACAAGCGGAGGAGAAATTGAAACTTTGCAGCGGGGTTGGAGCAATAGCCAAGGAACTTTGTTTTTCAAGCACCGCGTCTTAGTACCCGTCAGGGTTATACGTTTATGTAATAATTACTTTAATGGTTATGGGGATTGGGAGGGCTATATTTATAGGAAGTGCGCCCATATCTGCTTGGAGGGAGAGTGGAAAACAATCTTGGAAAAAACACCTTCAGTACACCCGATTGAGATTCGAGCCTCGATCCTCAGTCATCCGCAGTCTATTATACTGCGAGAGTAGCGCGTTAGACCACGCAGCCACCGAAGAGGGTAGGAAAGGAACTTTAATGGTAATCCAATTTTACAAATCGTTAAACTGTGCTTGCATACGATCTTCAGTTTCGGTCGCATAAACAACATTCCGCCTCGTGGGACTTCCGAATAGCTTTCATAATGTTATACAAGCTTGTACTTTACTTCCATTACTATATTTAAATAATAATCCACGTTGAGGTTAACCTAATGCTGATTTACACGTTCAGAAAAAACCCAGCACAGAACAGAAACGGAATCACGTGACGAGTTCTAAACCAATAACAAAATTTACGCCTCATCGGCGTGAGTTGTTCTGCTAAAATTCAACTCATCTCTATTTCATCTACTCTGCCCAAGATGTTCGGTACGGGAAAGCCAATCAAATCCCAAAACCTAACATCTTAAACCAGTGCGCATGCGCTGTAGAGCTAGCAGCAAGCAGACAGCTTCGTTGGCCGTTGTGAGGATTTTTGAAATAACCTGTTAATGTAAAACGTGTTTATCGGTGTTTTGGATTGTGACACAACACAGCGCTATATTTAAAACATTCATCGGGAGAATGATATAAAATATACAGTATGTGTATCCACTAGAAAATAAAATGTGTTTATAAACAGCGGTTAAAGTTTGCGTCGCATTGCCTCATGGGTCAACATACAGTGTGAGCTGCTACGCCACTCGAGCGGATTTTGTTTTCTATTTTCGGTGAACGTGTGAATCAAGTTTTAGTGATAGACCCGCTTCGGTGGTGAAATGGTCTAAGGCGTCACTCTTGCTAGACTGGGCTGTCAACGATTGGGGTGGCAGGGCGATAAGGGAGGAGTAAGTGTTCGAATTCCAGTCGGGTGTATTAAGAGTATTTATTATTAAATGGCTTTCCCCACACAGCCTCTCTTTCCCCACGCAGATGATGGTACACTTCTTCAAGTTCGGTATTTCCCATCTCCTAACACATAATCATACTTATGCCTATGACCCGTACCCATAGTAGAACATGGTGTTGAAAAAATGTAGTCATCCATGTGGAGTAGACAACAAATCATTTTTAGCTTTAAAAAATAAGTTTGAAAATAAAAGTTAAATTTAATATTAAATTGAGACGTATGCTTAACTGTATTTAATCAATGAATGCGTTAAAATCATATGAATTGTTTCGGATACATAAAGATGGAGCCATATTTATGCAAATATTTATTTAGCTAAATACCCCTGTTAAGACAGCAGTTAATATTTATTCATTGGTTTCTTTGCGAAACTTAAAAAGAGAGAGAAATAACCAAGTTTGCCGCTAGAACGTCAAATCCGATTAAAAATAATAACGGAGAGAAAAAATTATCTTCTAGGTTTTATCATAAAATAAGAAATTCCCAGAAAGCTTTAGGTAGACATTTTTGAAAACAAATATGCATATTTATATGAAGAATTAATTAAGTTTTTACATTGTTTTTAACTTAGATTTTTCGGCCTTATACCTATGGCAGGGAGAGAAAACTATGGCACGCGGGCCCGTTTGGACACGCAATATTTATTATACTTAAAACCATGCTTTTTTGTTTGATCTACCAACTGTTTTCTATTATTAAGGTGAAGATATGGTTATCAATACTTCCAAATTATTCTGAGAACGAATACTTTTCAGCTGAGCGTAGCGTGGGTGTACCATTTTACATTTCATCTGTCTGTCGTCTGGATCTTTGTTCGTCGATAACTTCAGGGATCAATTTTAACGAAATGTATGAATATATAATATGTAAATATGTAATATATATATTATAATATATAAATATATATATCTAAATAAAAGCGAAAGCCCTTATTGACTGACTGACTGACTCATCACTAATTATTACACTTTCCACGAAGCTAGAGGTCTGAAATTGAACACAGGTGTTCCTTATAAGCTAATTAAGAAAAGTAAAGATGTTTCATTCCGATGTTTTGTGATTAAGGGGGCTAAATCGGGGTAGCTATCCTAATCAACAATATTACTTTATAAACTCTTTTTAAGCGTTAAGGGTAATAATCCGATAAGTTTGTTCTATTAATTCCTTCGAAAAAGTATAACAATTATTTGCTCCTAAGGGGCGGAAAAAATGAATACATACAATTAATTAAAATATGTAATTACTTTTTAATATGTAATTCCAAGAGACGGTAAAAGTCTGTAGTGTGTATTTTGCTGAATTTTGTGGTGTTTGTAGTGTCTGTGTGAGTGAGAGGGCCCGGTCCGGGGCAGTATGCGGGGGTTGAGAGTGGTAGGAGGGGGGAGACTTGTCCAGCCACGCTCAGCTGATAACGCGGCCTTTCACCCAGACACCGTCACTCAGTTCCGATATCACGTGCGTAGAACGGGCATTCAGCTAATTATAATATATATGTAATTATAATAGCTCCAATCGATTCTTAACAGAGAAAATTCCCGTGATGAATGTTTGGACCTAAACGTGTTACCACAACTTGGGCCCTCTGGTCTACATCACTCACCCATTTTCTTATCCGAGTAACTTTTCTGATAATATCTCAAGTTCTACACTTCATAGTTTATGATTATAGTATGATTTAAAATTAATTTTTAAAATAATTCTACATAGATCTCCTGACCCAGCCGTTTATTTCACAGCCAGTAGTGTATTTATGCACACAATTACAATTATTTATATATAATTAATGTTAGTTGTTAAAGATTTATTTTGGTAATTAATACTTGCATCTATAGGTGAATATAAATACTTTCTATGCCATAGAATATTCTTATTTTATCTAGAAAACCATACATATTATTAATTAGCTGTCTACTTTTTTTCTCCTAGTCTTAATTTATGATCAGGCTATATTAATTTAACTATATTATTTAAGTAGTAATGGTGATGCTAGAATTTGGAGGGAATGTATCCATATTCATGTGGAGGGAAAGTGAGGAACTATTTATGGAAAAAACACCTTCAGTACATCCGGCTGGGATTCGAAACCAGACTTCCTCCTCACCCGAAAAACAATACTAGACGAGACTAATCATTGATATATAGTCCACCTGCCTACCTTTGCAGAT
The DNA here is from genome assembly GCA_901482245.1 of Timema douglasi. Lineage (NCBI taxonomy): Eukaryota > Metazoa > Arthropoda > Insecta > Phasmatodea > Timematidae > Timema > Timema douglasi. Next base: position 119,360 of record CABEEJ010000853.1, on the reverse strand, counting down.
GTATTCATTTAAATACAAGTAACTATTATTAAATACTCTTTGTATGCATTTAAAATAATTATTGAGTATGGCTGTATTAAATTGATCTATGTTTTAGCTTGTTCAAAATAGATTTAAAAATATTCACGAATTAAACTAAAACTTGACATAAATCTATGGTTGAATTACATTTTACTATACAAAAGGATTAAAACGAATATGCGTCTGTCTATATAAACAAGTTAATGAAAAACCTTAACCTTTGAAAACTTAATCAACTCTTTCAAACATACAAATGCGAGTGCATGGCATACTCTTTATATAATTCAACCAAATACACTTGGACTCAATGTATGGACTGGTAATGTGACTTATCTATACATACTCTAAATCTGTCTGTACAGTCGATTGTGTCTCTCTGTCTGTACTCTGCATGAATGTTTGTAGTCAGTAAGTTAAAAAGCACTCAACGTATTGAGACGGGACTTCTTTTATAGGCCTTATTTTTCAAAGAACAGTGTCAATCTATATAGCATCACAATATCTTGTTAACGAGCAAAGCAATATCAAAAATATTTCGTGTGGTCCAGGAATTATAAAAAAAAATAGCGATTTTTGTTTATAAATAGCTGGATTTTGGTATATATGCTCATTTAGGCGTGCAGTTTAACACACTAAAAGTCCCCATGAATACCGTGTGAGCTTCCGCTGTTGTGACCATGAAAATTCCTTAAAATTAGTTTTATTTTCACGAATGTTTCGTGTACGGCGGCACATAGAAAATTATGTTCAAAATAAAAAGTGTTAGAAAATTAATATCCTAAATAAAAGGTCCTCATCTCTTTTATCACCAGTCCACCCTTTCACCTTCGACAAAAGTTAAATGCACTTTTGAAACAATTGCAAAAAAACATGCAACAATGCGTATAAAGAGCACAAACAGGCAAGGTTGAAATGTTTTGTGAGGCAGATGTACTCGCCCTTTCCGTCACCACGTCCAGACATAACGGTACCACACCCCTTTCCCTCGCCCCCACGCTGATTCTGGCAAATGTAAGCAAACGGCTCGTCTGGTCAGTTCCCACTGCGCACTCAAAGTGAATTCAAGTCCAGACATAGTGATTTGTCTACCTTGTGTTATTATTTCATGTACTTACGTGTTCAGTCAGGATATTTAACGTGTGGAACGATATGACTATCGAGCAAACACTTATGAGATCAATGAAGATATCAAATGGCCTAAGTGACAGTGTCTTAGTAAAATGGATTGGTGGAAGACCCTTTGTTTTAAATGTTCTTAAAGGCTTGGAGATTCTGTGTGGTGAATACTCTGACAGTGCAGAGCAACACAAGGACTCACAAGAGTCTTGTTCAAAAAGAAATAGAGCAGATGTTAAGAAATTGGATTTTGTGGTTTGCAAGAAATGCAACTTTACCTGTCATTGGCGGATGTATTCCAATCTCAAGTAGAATTGTAAGAGATGATAAAATCAGCCTCCATGATATCTACAGTTCGGTTGCAGAGCACTAAAGAAAATTTCTGGGAGAAAATTTAAGCTGTCATATCAAGACAGAGTGCAGACCTTAACAATGGCTAATAATTCCATTAAAATCGACGATCATGGTGTAACTGTTGAACCTCTGCAACTTTTTCAGCGTGTATCTAATTCCCAGAGCTCTCAAAAAGATTTAGAGAGTTATTTAGAGTTTGATTTATCTCCTTACCTTTTGTCTTTGTTTGATGAAAACATAATGAGAAAAACAAATAAGGTTGCATTATATTCAATATTTGAAAAGAAACAGAAAAAGGCTGCCCCATTTGGCAGTTTTTACATTATTGATGGAGGTTGGTCCTTACATCGTGTTGTGTGACCCACTGTTGGAACTTACAGGACTCTTTTATAAGTGTCCATTTATGTCCAAAAACACTTTGGAAGAAAATGTATAATTGTTTTTGATGGGTATTCAGAAAATGTTTGCAATACCAAAGCAGCCAAAAGATCTCGTAGATCTTACAAAAATTTTCTCCATATTTAGAATTTCATGAGAACATGAGTTTAACTGTGGCCCAAGAGAACTTCTTGTCAAATGATCATAATAAGGCCAATCTGATGTCCATACTTATTGAAAAATTGGTCGAAAATGACGTCGAGGTAAAGCAATCAGAAGGAGATGCAGATATAATTATTATTAAAATAGCAATTGATGGTTCAACGTCCGAGGAAAACTGTGTTGTAGTCGTAAAGGATGATGCCCTCCTGGTAATTTTGACAGCATTTGAACCTGAGACCCCTGAATTATTTTTTGTAAAACCAGGAAGAGGCAAGTTGCAAACCAAACTGTATTCGTCGCATAGTTTAAATAATAAACCTCTCCTTAAGGTTAAAATTTTATTCCTGCACGCTTTTTCATGCTGCGATCGCACCTCAGCTATTTTCGCAAAGGGAAAAAGAGCATCAAGCAAAGTGCTGGAAAAAAGAGAAGATCTTGTCAAAGCAGCTCACACTTTTAAATAAGACAAGGTTTCGCAAGAGAAAATTGCTGACGCCGGGACAAAAATGTTCCTTGGACTGTACGGTGCACAAAAACAAACCGAGTCACTAAACAGACATCGTTTTATAAGCTTTAATAAAGGTGTTGCAGGAGGGAAAAAATGGTTATCCCTATTGCCATCTACTCAAGACGCTGCAAAATTGCACAGCCTTCGTGTCTACCATCAATTGCAATTGTAGTAAGGTAATAAACCCCTTCCACAAAACTGGGGCTGGCACATAGAATATCACTTTCTCCAATTGCATCAACCTTAGGGCCAGCACCACACAAGATTTTAATGTAGGCTTGAGATCCTGTACACCCCTCATGGTCTTTTCATTCATTGAACAAAGGTTGGCTGTGAATACGGACTTTGATGACATTATTAGCGAGTTAAAATAAATGGAACCTTTCAGCTGGTAGATTACATTGTAATAATTATGTTATTTTTTTAAATTATCTTGTTAAATAAAATATTGATTTTTCTTTTTTTAAATTATTTATAATTTAAAAAAACAAATAATTCAAACAAATTATCGGAGGAAAGGGAGGAATTGATCCCACCCCTCTTCCCATTCCAGCTGGAACCCCCATCATCCGCACCCTGCACACGCCCATGTTTTAATTCCAAGGAATCGATTCTATTTATATCCACGTATTCATACGTTTAATCATGTGATCTGCAGCTTTTACTCTTGATGGATATTATCAATACGTTTAAAATGACAATACTTTTTTCTAAACATGATCAATTTTGGCCAAAAAAGTATGTATTTTCTAATAAATAAGGTTCAATAGAAATTGTACAGGAGCGACGTTCTAACCGATTTTTCATGGGAAAGGTTGCCAATTCATACTTACAAGCTCCCATCCGAAATGATCAAAATTTTAAAATTTCCCATTTGATTTGAATTAAATAAAGCTATATTTAGTTATGTTCAATATAATTTTATAACACAGGGTTTTAAGCTTATTAGAATATATATAAACTTCAGGTTGTCAGTAGGATACTCAAATTATATTATCCTGCAAAATCCCCGATGAAAGATTAATATTTTTGCGAATTAGTTCTATAAATACTTTAATCTATATTCATACTCAAGAAAATAGTTTTATAGCCGACCTAAAAAGAGCGGAAGATTTACAATTCAAAACTAAATCACTGTTTATATACCTAGCACCTATATTGTTTTAAAATCAAGAACATAATACAGAATCAATCAAAAGTATTTTTTTCTACCCCAATAAAAAATATTACGTTAAATAAACTCCATGAAATCAGCCTGAAATTGAGCTATACCAGTGGAGTGGTCACAGTCAGTTTACAAATATAATGCTAGCTTCTAGGGATATTTAAAGTCCGTTCACGATAGGTTTTTACAGGGATGACGGTTCGAAAATCATATGTTTAGGTTTTGGGTTGCCAATACTTGTAAAAGATCTCTTTTGTTATAAATGTAAAAATCTTTAATTACCTTTTATATATTATATTTAAAATAACGTAAACTTAAGTTTTCTCATACTATTTCATTTTTTTAAATAATTACTTTTTGTCCAACTCGAAACAATATTTAAAAAATAATTAAAATCACTTATTCTTCGTTTTGGAACGTGATTGATTTTGTTTATATAATATAGTGCACACATCAATACCTTTTAATACAGGCATCGTATTTACTTGTAAAAGAGAAAATTGTTGTCATTTTTTTTACATGCAATAAATGATTTTATGATTATTTTATCTTATTTTGAAATATTTAACTGAATAAAATATTTTCATCAACTGCGTGTCTGCATCATTGTAAAAAACTTGTTTACCGTCATGTTCAACCATATGGATTAAATTCGTCAATTGCCATTTTGAAGCTATATTCGTTAGAAGTTTTTGTGAAAGTGGTGTGAATATTTTTTTAAAGTGGAATAAAACGATAAATAAACTTTGTGTTCGTCCTCAAATAAATATATAAATAATATTGGCCTAAATTACTATGGTTAACTAACACATTAATATATCACCATCTGTTTTCATTACAGTCATCCTAAAGTGATAGATGTCAGCTGTTGGCGTAGTGATATATTAGGGATTACTTCTAGTAACATTTCGAGCTGTCATCCAGATAAACTTAGGTCGTGAATGAATTATATGTTATCAACACAACGAATCCTCCAGTCATTAATCTCAGTTTTCTAGACTGGAGCCGCTACTTTTTCACTCAAGTAGTTCCTCAATTATCCTCAGGAGGTTGAGTTGACCCCGTTCGAGACCACCTGCTTCACAGAAAATCTGATAGATCGAGGCATCGAATCCGGGACCTCACAAGCAAGAGAGATAAAAAAGCTACAGTATCGTTATAAAAAGCTAAAGACCCCGATAAGTGCTATTTGATTATTTTAGCCACCTCACAGTGGTCGATTTTGACGAAAACGTGGTCAAAAAACGAAATTTCGATTTGGGGTATATTTTCTATGGGGTTATGTTGAAGCATTGCTTAAAATGATAAGGTGTACATGCAAGACAGATGAGTGCGATTGGATGCATGTTCCGTGAATTGAAAATGCCGAAAATATGAAATTGCATGTAGGGAAATTTGCGCCAACTGTAGCGGAAAGAACTGTAGTAATGTACCACATGCACTGGACTGTGTGAGTGATAATGAAAATGATGTATGATAAAACTAGGTAACTCTTGATGGACTAAAATATTCTTGTTGTGTATTAGTTTACTTAAAATATTGAAACTAATTATCATAATGTATTACTAGCAGTATTTTGTTTCCAAATTGTTTCAACTTGATAACAAATTTTGATACATTCATGTTGTTCCCCGCCCACCCCACCCCAACGTACCCCACCCCTAAATGCCTAACCCCCAGCCATTCAAACTTAATTTTGTTATGTAATACTGTATGTTCTGCAAATTTGTTCCGGTAAAGTTTTTCATTGGGCCAACGGCTTACAGATTAAAAGTAGTGGAATAAAAAAAAAAAGAATTAATATATCTTGAACAATTGAATATGCAGGTAAGATATGGGTCACAAAGAAAAATATTATTTACAATATTTAAAGGTAATTCTGTATTATTTAGTTTTGATTCAGAACAAATTTTTACAGAAAATAAGGTCTTCCTACAAATTAGAAAAAACTTCCTAAAGCTATATTTTGGACGCCATTTTTCCAATATGGCGGCCAATGGCATAAAGATACAGATGTATATTTTCAGTATGTTAATCTAGGGGGTATATGATTTGACATGAACAGAAAATAATTTTTATTTGAATTTTTGAATTAATTCTAGCAAAAAACCTATCCCGACTATACTATAGGGGAATAGTCCCTGCATGAAACCCCGTTGTACACTATTTTATAGCTGCAGGTATATTTCAGTTTGAAGTCGACCTTCGCTGGCAACGGTTGTGTTTCACGCGAGTGAAGAATATTCTCGCCAATGTTCTGAGTGCTCCTGTTCCACTTTGTAAAAAAACAACAATATACTAGATCTAGTGAGAGAAGAGTCAAGTTGATACTCACTGCTTCATACTATTCTTTGCTAGTCTGGATGTTACAACAGACATACAACGTCCTACTCTGTTTCATTTCCTAACATTGTTTTACACGCGGCCTCCATTCTCCCTCATGATGACAGTACAATGTAGCTGAAGTAAAGGTCGGATATATACTGAAGGTTGAAAGGGGTGGAAAACTAACCCCCCTAAACCCCCTATACCTCGCAATTCATCAGTCAGTGGGGTAGTAAAATAATGTATCTTTTCAGGTTATAAACATATATTATAACTCGCTTTGCTCGTTGTGGGCTGTGCCCCTAAACCTCCAGTGACAGTAAACTAATGTAATTCCAGCGTTGTTTTGAACGTTAATTTATTTTTACAATTTTATGATTCTAGCTGTCCCATAAGTGTGTCAGAAAATTAAAAAATGTGTGCAAAATGTGCAAAATTTACTTAAAATCAAAAAATCTAGCTTTGGTGCAATCTGGTTTTTGATAGGTATTACCGTACAAGAGGCCTCCAAAGAAAGGTCCACAACGACTTTAAAGTTGCTCCGCCATTTTTAATTTTTTCAGGGGTTAATTTTTTTTTAAATTTTCCCGTCGGTCACAGGCAAGGAGCTATAAGTTTGCCAAATTTCAAGTTTCTAGTTCATCTGGAAGTGGGTAAACATTAATGTCAGTGAGTGAGTGAGTGAGTGAGTCAGCCATTTGGCTTTATAGTATAGTGATTATTACTCCAATAGGGGTAGTAATAGGAAAGGAATAATTTTGGGAGTAATATAACCATATTTGCTTGGAAGGAGAGTGGAAACACATTTAGGAAAACACACTTTCAGTAGACTGACCTACTTTCGAACCCTGATCTCGCCATCATCCGAAGTCTAATCTAAGATGAGTGACGTTTTAGATCATTTGACCACTGAAGCGGGCTAAAATAATGTAGAATTGATGTATGGATTTAATATAATTCTTGTGGTAAGCCTGGGTTTTTAAGTAGTAAGTTTTTTAAGAACCTTTTCTTCAGTTATCTGACCACAACTGACTTTCATTATATAGGAGAGAAAGAAGGATGATGATTGATGAGTGTGAATGTCAAGGAAATACGAAAACATTGGAATGAATAGCGGATCACCCGCTTTGGCGACCTCGTGGTTTAACGCGCCACTCTCACGGTAGACTAGACTACCAATGACGGGCGGATGAAGGTTCGAGTCTTGGTCGGATGTACTGAGTGTGGTTTTTCCTAAATTGCTTCCCACTCTCCCTCCACGAAATTATAGTGAATTTCCTCCCAATCCTATCTTCCTCATACCCAGCCCACTATACGTACGACCCGAAAGGATACCAAGACGTGGTAAGAAATAAAAAATAAGGTGTATAGAAACGTATTACGTGACACTGAAACAAGTATTCGCCAAGACATTCACAGCGGTACAGAGCGCTAAGTAGATTTTTGCGGGTGGATACATTCTTGCAAGTAGGTAAATTCTAACCTTAGCTCAATTCTAACAGCTAGATAAATTCTAGCTAGCAGATAGATTATAGTAGGTAGATGAAGTGTAGCCGGTAAATAAATTATAGTCGGTAGATAAATTATATCTGGTAGATAAATTATAGCTGGTAGATAAATTATAGTCGGTAGATAAATTATAGTCGGTAGATAAATTATAGCCGGTAGATAAATTATAGCTGGTAGATAAATTATAGTCGGTAGATAAATTATAGTCGGTAGATAAATTATAGCTGGTAGATAAATTATAGCCGGTAAATACATTATAGTTGGTAGATAAATTATAGTCGGTTGAGAAATTATAGCCGGTAGATAAATTATAGCTGGTAGATACACTTGATAAATCATAGTTGGTAGATAAATTATAGCCGGTGGATAAATTATAGCTAGTAGCTAAATTCTAAAGCAGGGGTCCCCAATTTTTTTTTTATGGAGATCCGTTTTAAAAACTCGACATACTTCCAGCAAACCTTTAACAGCGACTCAAGTTCAAGCCCTTTACGACTATACTAGTTAAAAACGTGATTTACTTTTAGTTATTTTACTTATTTATTGTTGCTGGCTTTCCGTGTCTACTACCCGCCCATCATTGAAATATCATCATTTCTTTTGTTTATCGCTATCTCATCAAGGTCCATAAAAATGTCTCTGCGGTCCGGATGTGAACCGCGGTCCACCATTTGATAACTACAGTTCTAGAGTATAGGTAGATTCATTTTGGTGAGTTCATACATACATTCTTGTGGGTGGATAAATTATAGTGGATGGATAAATTCTGGTGGGTGTATACATTCGTTACAGTTTCTTCTTGAGCGCAAGAGCTACCGTTGGAACTATGTAAGGAATTAAATAGATTCCCAGGATGTGGGCGAAACCGGCACCGCGGAGTTTGAATGGACCCGAAGTGTTGTGTGAGGGTAGCGCGGTATGTGTACAGATGGGGTCGGGTAGTGGGTGAGGGGGGGAAGGGTTAGTGAAGGGGAAGGGGAGGTTAAAACTTGCGACAACAAAGGCCATTTGCAAGGGCCATGATAAGTTTGTGGAGGAGCTCTCGGGGCTATTTGCAAGTCTAAAACTTTGTTGTTACACCGCAGAATTTGCCTCAGTTTCCGACATCTCACGTAGATGCGCCATAATCCCTGGTTCTACTTTGAGTTCTATTTGTACCGGGGGATGTTGTGGTGAGGAGGGAGGGGGTACCAAACACAGATACACATCTATGTGTCGTCAGATTCCGTGGTTGAAGTAAAGGTAGGTGAACTATTGTACTAGGTGGTCTCGTTCTGCGCCTGCGTGAGATGATATTTTTTAGTACCGCGTCTAAATACCCGTTCGGGCTATACGCTTATATAATAATAACGCTATGGATTAGAAAGATTAAATTTATAGGAAGTGCACCCGCATTAAATTGGAGGAAGAGTGGAAAACCATTTTGAAAAAAAAAAAAACACCCTCAGTACACTTGACCAATATTATAACCTAGATCTTCCCGTCATCATCAGTCTAGTCTACTGCCAGAGTAGCGCCTTAGACCACACGGTCACTGAAGTGGATAGATTATATGTTTGGTTTTTGGTATCCTATCACACTTAATTTAAAATCCCTGACGTCAGAGTTTATTGTCTAGTTCAAGATGTCAGCCCACTCCGGTGACCGCATGGTCTTAAGGCGGGGGTCAGAATTTTTTTTGTATGGTCGTATGGGCTTAAAAACCAGTTTGGTGGGCCGAGTTGAAAAAAAATAATTCAAATTTATATTTCTGATATTGTAACTAGTTATTAGTTTGGTTTTATGAACAGAATTGTTTGTTTGCTAAATCTTTTGCGAGTCAGATAATATCAGTCGATGGGCTGGATCCAACCCGTGGGTCGTAGGTTGCTGAATGCTAGTTTAAGGAGCCACCATAGCAATTGATTGGATTGCTGATAACGGGGAGATCGGGGTTTGAATGTTGGTTGTGTGTACTAAGGATAGTTCTCCCTAAATTGTTTTTCACTCTCCCTTCACACAAATATGGTTACATTTCCTTTAAATTCAACATTCATCATCCTTAACCCATTAGAATGATGAGAATATACACGTTTAGCCCGGACGGGTAATAAGACGTAGTGGCCAATTAAAAAACATTGCTGTCAAACATAATTAAAAAAAAAATTGATCAGCTAAAACTACTAGAGAACGTCAGAATTTGGTAATCTAAATAGAGCTCGAATACATTCAGGCACTACCATCTTTATTTTACAAAAAAAAAAGTGGAGTGAAGGGATATAGAATAGGGGTGGGGTGGAAAGAGAGAGGGAAAGGGGTGGTGTCACTACCCCCAGATTCATAAGATGAATTGCAGCCACTTTTCTTAATAAACTTTCAGACGTTAGCACAGAAGCTTTTTTCTATTTTTACCCCATTCCCTTTCCTTCTCACTCTATAATTTACCTCCATGGGCTTAAGCAGTTACTTTACATACTTGCCCCTCTTTCTGCCCCCCCCCCCTCTCCCACTTCACCACCCTCATTTTCCTTCTCACTGACAAGCTTTGTGTTATAAATAAATAAAAGGAGGGAAAAAAAATAATGGGAAATATTCTTTTATTTTTAGCCACCTGCCCAAAATTCAGTACTTCATTTCCTTAGTAACGAGAAAAAATGGTCACGTATTCTCCTTGCGTTAATTTATTGAGAGAACCTACCTTCCCCTCCCTGAAATTCCCCTCTTCCTCTAAATAAAACAGGAGAATAAAGCCAAACAACAGAAACGCGGCTTATCTGAGCTGAAAACACATACACACGCATGAGTGACGCACATCGCACACTCGTGCTGCCATCTATCTAGCGCAAGAGATGTCGACCAGTTGCTCGGAGTTTGTTGTTGTCTTCATTCTCTCTCATGAACCTGTAGGATTTGATTTCCCCCCTCCCTTCTTGTCTATTTCGTTTTCATTTTCTTCCATCACCGCCAGAAACATTTTGTTGTTGGGATGTCACTTATTGTCTGAGCTTGGATAAGTTCCCATTGTGTGGGAGGAAATAATGGAGTGCTCCGTTTTGTTGTAATCTGTGCCAATAATTTTAAAGGAAAAAAACCCCAACCAAACAAACAAAACAACTTAATCTTTAGAGCAACTTTCAACTACAATATTGCAACTTATCCAAAGAAATATTTTATTATTTGAAAATTCGATGTTTTTAATAATTTTGCGACATACTTAACTCGCTTTGGCTATTCTTAGCTCATGATAACCATAAACCGAGTAATAACTACCCCAACTCCTACTTTGGTGGCCGCGCGAACCAACGAGCTACTAACACAGCAGACTAGACTGCCGATAACGGGGAGGTCAAGGTTCGAATCTCGTTCGGTGGTTTTTGTTATTCCGTCTGACTGATGTTTGTTATTCGCACTAGAATCCAAAACATTTTACCGATCAAGATAAAACTTGGTATCCAGGGGAATTATCTATCAAAACTTAAAATTGAAGGTAGTTTACTTAAGTGCGAAAAGAGAAAAATTGGTTTTCTTAAAATCTGTACTATATGTTTTGATCTAATTTTCCTATGAAAATGACTTTGAGGGTATTTTAAATAGTAATAGTTTTCCAATTTTGATCACACCTCCGCAACTATTTGTTATGCAGTATAACTTATCATCGTAAAGTTGTAGATCTTTAAGTAATAAACAACTTTAATTCGAATGCATATTTTAGAAAAACTATATTTTTCTGATAAAAGGCAGATGTATCATTCTAAATAGATCTGTGGGAAATGGAGAGTTGAAAATGCACATATCAAATAAAATATTTTGGTATGAATGCACTTTGGTGAAATGCGATAGTATTTTTTTTTACCCTTTATGTTTATATAACAATGTCTATTATGTTTCACTTATCTTTACTAGTTTTAATTTAGATAAAAGAGAGACAAAGTCTGTGCGGAACACGATGCCATTAATTAATAGACTAGCATGCAAATTGACATAGAAGCGTGTAAATTTGAATCCACTACCTCAATGCTATTATCCTTGCATCTTAACACTTAGTTATACTGTAAGATCTACGAGTATCCGTCCATACTGATATTTTATATGAGAATTGAAGTGATTACATAACTTGTATGAAGGCATGAACAATTGAAGAGCTAATTCCCAAAATCAACTCAGTCCGGTTTTTTTAAATTTACAGGAGAGCCAAAAACTTTTGCTACTGAACTTATGTAAAATTTTAAAATAAACCTGTTTCGCGTCACTCTGAAGACAAAGTGTGAATAATTAATTACCAAATTTAAAATTCTAAGAAGTTTGATTGCTAGTTTTTTGGTATCTCCTGTAAATTTTAAAAATGGACTGAACTGGTTTTGGGAACGAGCTCTTCAATTGCCTTAGTAACATTTGTAACTAACAAAAAAGTGTTTTCCCATCTAAATCGGACTATACCTAAAAAGTTATTTTAAGATATGTCCAAGCGAAGTTATGTATTGTCACATAAATAGTAGAACTGAAATTTAAATGTGCTTCAGTTAGTTTGTAATTCGTGTGTTTGAATCAAACAGAGTGTTTGTAAATCGCACATATGATATTCTATTACTCTGTCCCTTCTTACTTCAGATACATCGTAGCCCTGTTTTCAGACGTCGCAATTTTCAATCNGGGGGGGGGGGGGGGGGGGGTGAAGGGTGATGGCAGCGACCCACCGTCCCACAGCTATCTAACAACCGAGAATGCCCCACCCCAAGACAATCTTCTTGATTTCCCTCCGGTCCTCCGACTAGCATCAATACGCGAAACAGGGTCGGCTCGTCTAAGCCGCGGGCAATAAGTCACCTGCGCTGGCTGGCTTCCCTTCTGCTTTTTGACAGGCAGGGAGGGATATTGGGGCTAGAGGGAATAAAAAAAAAACCCAGGGGGAGTACTAAGCTTTTGGGACTTTCTATTTCCTCTGCGTTCAGCCTAAAACACCGTTCAAGTTTCCACATGGATCACCATATCAAAACAGTTTAGAGAAATCATACAAAATGCAGACTTTTGTTTTATTGATTTCATACCATTTTAGAAACAAAAGTTCTAAAACCTTGGATATATTCTTTGAAGGAATGTGCTTCAGACTATCTTTGGGATACCTTGGTTCGTTTCTTATTAGAGTAAAATGTTTACTTATCTAGAGGTGTGGAAGAAAGTTTATTAATTGTTATCTACGAATGTGCAACGTGATCCTTAAATACACCCAATAGAGATTCAAACCCCAATCTTTCCCTTCAGCAGTTCACTCTAGTGCAAGAAGAATGCCATAGACCAGAGATGGGAAAACTATGGCCTGCTGATGTGTTCAATCTGGCCAGTGGGATAACTATTTTAAATGTGTTGCGGTGTAAATTAAGCTTTTTTAAACACAACAAAACTTTATTTTTATAAAACTATACCAAAATCAACATTTCTAAGCTTGGTAAATAATGTTAACAAATACATAGCATTGTTTTGCATCCTAACAAGTGTTTTCAACTATGAAGCTTAGGAAAAGTGATCTTATAAACCGACTTATTGATGAGCTTCTGTATGCATTCTCCCTTTATAATCACTTTCTCACAGTTTCATTCATCTCGCACCCCATCATATATTATTATTATTATTATTATTATTATTATTATTACTATTATTATTATTATTATTAGCACCGCGTCTTACTACCGTTCGGGTTATACGCACCCCATCATATAAATATTATGAACGAACTTAAAAACTTAAAAACATACTATGTTACTAAGGTAGTTATGATTGTTTTGCGTTCTCAGTGTATTTAAACTTATTCATGTCTGTCTATTATGTGTGTTTACATATTTTTACTCCATCTGGACACCTTGGAGAGAAAGAATTGTGATCGAAAAAAAATCGAACCCGGGATTTTGATGAATGTCGACGTTTCATGAACCCCTGAACCCAAAAACGTGGTTTTCGCCATTGCTATCTGTCTGCCTGTCCGTATGTCTGTCTGTACCTTAGGTTAAAGCAGAAACTATTCTACCAAATTGGGTTAAAACTTGGTATTTAAGGATTCCATAAGGTTCTCCCCTCCCCCCCCCTCCGAGGGTTTTTGGAATTATATATCTAACCATAAATTTAAGGGTAGATTACTGAAGGGCCAAAAGATACAAAATAAATTTTCTCAAAATTAGCTATAAAGATTTTGATTACATTTCATATTTATACACTGTTTATCACTACAAACAAGATGGCTATTCTCATTTTATCATGAAAATAACTTTGAGGGTACTTTACGTGAAATAAATTTTCCAATTTTGATCATTATTCCGAAACTATTTGAGGTAATAAAAAGATCTTATCTTTGTAAAGTTGTAGTACTATTAAAGATACAAATATTTTATTTGAAATACATTTTTATAAAAGCAATTATTTCGGATCTTTAAGCAAATATATCTACTTTTTAATTCAGGACGGAAGATAAATTTGATACTTATACTCGTTTGTGAACCAAGATATTTCTCTTTTCTCTATTTTTCTATAACAATGCTCCTAGTTCTTAATGCCATATAATAAGTAACAGTGTATATTTTTTTTATCTATAATCTTTGTTGTAGTGTTTCTACAACAATATATAGACCCATCATTTCGTTTCACGAATCTTACAAGGTTTTAGGCTGTTTTAAAATAAAAAGAAGAGAAAGTCTGTGCAATGAACCGTACCATTTATTTTAAATGAAATTTGAAGAAAACTTAATGATTACAAATCTTTGTCCCACCAAACTTTGTTTTGTAATTTGGACCTCCTGTGAGTAAGTTTACACATCCCTTCCTTACACCATTCAACCATCGAAGTGGGCTAATAATAATCAACGTGTTTCAAACATTGCTTTTAACCTGTCATATTATTCAAATATAATCTATTTCAAAATTAATTTAATTTTAAACATTTCAGTTTCTATTGAATTAATGATAAAATGGAAACTCCCGCCCAGTCTTCCTAAAGTACTGTTCACACTTCATCCTGGTCGCGTTATACGGGGAAATGAGGGTTGGAGAGGTAAGGTGAGAGGAACTACGTGCCGTTGATTGGATGAAATGGATGGACTGCGCAACTAAAGCCTATGCAAGTGATTTGCAGCATCCTTCCCCCTCCGCCCCTCCACACATGATTGTTCTGTACGTGACTGTTTAATGGTTGGTGTAGATGTAATTATTTTGTGGCAGAGTAGCGCACTATGGTGACGGAACTATGGTCGACAAACCGGGGACGGTTGAATTAAAACGCTCGGTCGAGGTACAGTGGGGATTTTAGGGAGGTTTCCCTAAAGGGGAATTTCACTGAGAGAGTTCCAAGAGGAATTTCCCAAATAGGAATTTCCATGGCAGGGTTCAAGTAAAGTTATCAAAAGACATTTTCACTGAAACCATTGAAGAAAGATTTCCCAAAGGAGTAATTTCATGAAATGGATCCCTTATTACAACTCTGAGATGGTGGAGTAAGTACTATAAAGATATAATTTAGAGGTAATGTGCCCACATTTGCGTTGAGGGAGAGGAAGATATCATTAACAACACTTAAATACGGCCGGCCGAGATTTAAACCCCGACATTCACGTGACCGATAAAACAATCACGGGTAGACTGATTTCTTTGTCAACGTGTAGGGAGAGGTGCCATTCTAATTCTAGATAAAGATCTGGTTGAAAGATTATATCGGTCAATCCTAAACATCCATTTATTTAAGACACTGATTTAAATTGATGAAAAGAGAGGGGCGCACAATTTAGAGAAAAGCGAGGTAGTAATTGTTATTTTGATTCCCCTTTTCTTTCCCTTTCTTCACGATTTAGATTGGAAATTGGATTCCTATCAGCAAGCTCTACGGGGGGTTTCGCCAAGTTCAAAGCTGTCTCCCGGCTGACATCCCAGTCAGAGTGAGGGCAATCTGCCTTTGTTTGAATGTTCTCTATTGCCTTCTATCTGTATCCCTCTCCCCTGGCTGTGTCACCACATACATGTTGAGAACTTGTCTCATTCGACGGGATCCAGGTTGCAGCGTTTCCCTCCAGGAACCCACCATGGGCAATCCTCCTCACCTCCTTTGTCATTCCATTTCTCCAAACTGAATCTAGTCACCCTTACACAAGACCAAAGCCTTTTATACACACTTATAAAACTTTAACTAGTAAACATAAAGTTTTCCTAGATTGACAAACTTGGTCAAGTCCAAGTTTCATCGGGAGGGCATTTTTTAAAAATAAGTACAAACATATTTTAGGGTCCAAATCAATAAAGTCTTACCACATTATTAGTGTGTTTGTGCTACTTTATAGATATTGATAATAACTATATTGAGAGATTTTTAAATTGTACATTACCCTTAACGTTAAACACTACGGGGGAAAATAATCAGGGGTTACCCGCTTCGGCGGCCACATTAATTAACGCGCTAATTTCGCAGTAGATGGCCGATGACAGGAAGATCGAGGTTAGAATCTCAGTCAGGTGTATTGAAAGTGGTTTTTCCAAAGTGGTTTTTCACCCTACCATCACAAAAAATGTGGGTACACCTCCTCTAAATATAGCCTTTTTAATCCCTAAAACCATTAGCGTAATTAATACATAAGTGTATAACTTGAACAGATAGTAAAACATGGTGCTAAAATAAACATTCGTGTATATCTAAGTCAAGTAATGTGATCTGCACTTTTAACTGTTAGTAGATATTATCAATACCCATAAAACAATATTTTGTATTTTTTTTAAACTAATTTTGTAAAAATTGTATTTGATCTATTGTATTTTTGACTTCCAAGATATTTTCAACTTCGCTCTTTTTAAACAATGCTATAAAAGTAATTTAATTTAATTTAAAATTGATTTTTTCCCCCATCTCTTTTTCTCACCACTGACGACTGTTAAGAAAATGTGACAAATTGTGACGCCTACGCAATATAGCCCCTCTCCCCCCCCACCTGTCCACTGCTCCAGCGATGTTGTTCAAGACACTCCAAGCTAAAAGCAGGGAGGCCTATCTCTCTACTCTCTTCAGTCAAGAATCTGATGCTCATCTGTGTAGAGGAAAGATAAAACACAATACCCTATAGACGACGTTATTTAAGTCATCTTTTTTTCTGTGTGTGTCTCATTCATTTCCCTCCCTCTGGTTCCCCATACTTTTGAGTCATGAAGTATAGTGATGCATTGATATTGTTCACCAAGGCTCTTTTGTTCCTCGACGAACAAGCAACACACAATCCACTCAGATACCGCCCTGAGAAGGGAACTACGCGCAAGAGTGGGCCAAGTGATGCCCGGCTTTCCTAGAGCTGCATACTTTATTGTGTGGAGCAGCGGACGGCCAACTGTGTGCTGCGGCGTAGAATTATGTGAGCCGCACGTGGCTGTTCAATAAGAACACGAATTAAATTAGTACGAGTGGCATAAGTGCATCGTCCGCATTTCTTACTAATTTGTACTTAATAATATTTTAAATACAATTAACAGAATAAAAAGCTATATGGCCTATCTAAATGTTTCCAAAATGCTAAACAAGCGGCCACAGAAAAATAACTTCAACCTTTAATCTTGAAAAATTTGAAGTTACGTGAAGAAAAAAATTAGTCTTTACTTTCCTAATCTTGATTCACCTTACAACCGTTGGACTGGTTGTGTAATCCACTTAATGCTACCGTGGCGAGTACCCAAAACAAAACAGTATGCTGCAAAATAAAATCAGGCTTGTTTAATATACCGTGAACTTAAAAAGTTAACATGAATGCTGTAAAATACACGCTTCTTCATCATTGTCTCATTCAAGTGTAGCTACAATCATTGTCTCGTGTCTGCATGTATGTATGTATGTATTTATGTATGTATGTATGTATGTATGTATGTATGTATGTATGTATGTATGTATGTATGTATGTCTGTATGTCTGCATGTATGTATGTATGTGTGTATGTATGTATGTATGTATGTATGTATGTATGCATGTATGTATTTATGCATGTATGTATGTATGTATGTATGTATGTATGTATGTATGTATGTATGTATGTATGTATGCATGTATGCATGTATGTCTGTATGTCTGCATGTATGTATGTATGTATGCATGTATGTATGTATGTATGTATGCATGTATGTATGTATGTATGCATGTATGCATGTATGTCTGTATGTCTGCATGTATGTATGTATGTATGTATGCATGTATGCATGTATGTATGTATGTCTGCATGTATGTATGTATGTATGTATGCATGTATGCATGTATGTATGCATGTATGTATGCATGTATGCATGTATGTATGCATGTATGTATGTATATATGCATGTATGTATGTATAAACATATGCATATGATATAAATAACAAGCACAAAGACACATTTGTTCGAAACAGCTCTTAACTATTTTGAATCTAGTGTACGAATTAATATTTTGTAAGCTATAATTATGTCCTTAAAAATATCAAGATGGTGTCCAGAATTTTATTTATCTCTTAAAAACGCTCTTTGTTCAATCAAGTGCAAACATAGAATCACTGGTTTTTTTTTAAAGTTTGATATTGTTACCCTCCACCCTGTGAGCCTAAATCCGTCAGGATGGGTTGCGGCCAAGGATGGGGGTGGTTACCGGATATATATGTGTGGGAGCTCGTAATTTATAGACGGCTTTGGTTTTTAGGGTTTATTGCACTACTTTGCACTACCACAAAATGTAATGTTTTAAGAAATTACTAAAAAGATATAAAAAGGATTAGTAAAAACTTTACTCAGGAGCTCAGTAGAGTTGGGAATGCTTAACCAATTGCCTGACTGACCCTCTAGGTGATCCTACATGGATTAAGTACCCCGGTACCCTGGGAACGACAGTAGCCCTCCAGCACACGTACTCGTTGATCCGGCGTCTTAACCCGCGTGGCCCCAAAACGGGTAGAGTGATCCTTTAGACTCGTTATTTAATGGCCAGCTCCGAATAACTCTAAAATAGAACCATATATACTGCAATTTGAACTGATTTCCATGAGGAATGCTGACAAGCTGTTTTGAATGGTCAGCTGCTTACGTCCTATTGTTTACCCTCTCATCAAAACACGTTGCTATAATCATTCTGTCACTCGCAACTCACAACATTACAGCGTTACACCTCAATTTATGTCATAGCGATTATATTATTTTGATTATTTTTTTACTGAACCGTCGGTGACCTGGCGCTCTAGGAGTAAGGTGTCAGAATTCTGTGCTGGCGGCCGGGGTTCAATCCTCGGTCCCGGCATAGATTTATCTGATTATCAAACCCTTCCTTCACCTCTGACAATACATCTTGTGAATGTGGGGAATGTCAGGCCTCCACCGTGGTTCGGATTCCACGTTAAACTGTAGGTCCTCCATTTCATCTCACAATCACCCTACCATTACACATTAGTGTCAGTGCGTATAACCCGAACGGGTAGTAAGACGCGGTGCTAATAATAATAATAATAATAATAATTTTACTGAACCCAGAGGAAAATTTTTCTATTAACTTTAGTTGCTTCTCCTAAATCAATACATATATTTATAATATTTATTTTAAATCGATTTAGACGGTATTTATTAGATTTAATT
Organism: Timema douglasi; assembly: GCA_901482245.1. Classification (NCBI taxonomy): domain Eukaryota; kingdom Metazoa; phylum Arthropoda; class Insecta; order Phasmatodea; family Timematidae; genus Timema; species Timema douglasi. The sequence goes on along the minus strand of CABEEJ010000853.1, from coordinate 100,251 downwards.
TACTTGCCGAATAAATAATGCTTATTTTAAGTAGCGGATAGTCAATATTTTCTAAAAAAACGAGAAAGTTTATAAAAATAAAATAAAAAGTATGGTAAGAACTTTTAGTTTAGTCATGCATAGCGAGGTCGATTTACTCTCGATACCCTCAACTTTCTCATCCCTCCTCTTCCTCCACCCTTATAGAGGTTTCGGTTCGAGTTGAACGCCCCCCTGTCTCCTTACTTTCACAAACACCCTTTCACCGCCAGTACACTCCGCGCTAACAATATAGAACACAAACACGCGTCATTGGAACAGGTGACGGGGAGATCAGGACTGGGATTCCGGTCGGGTTTACAAAGGCCGTTTTTTTCCTTAACGGGTTTTCCCAATCTCTAGTTCCACGCAGATACGGGTAAATTCTAAAATGATACCTATATTAGCAATACTACATTAACATGATAAGTGTATGCGTACAGCCCGAACGGATACAAATAGTCCGTAGGCAACACTCACAGCGCGACTGTTTTGCGGGATTGAATAAACACACCCCTGCACCGGATTATGACGATACGAACGAGCCATAACCCGATTTTCATAGGAAGGATCTTATCTGACAGCTACAGAAGACACTATATCTACTTTCACTTACTCACATGTCAATTCATGTGATCTGCAGCTGTCACTTTATATATATATATATATAAATAAAATCAGGAACTAAAAAAAACACTAATAGAATAATCAAAGATACCCAACACCTTAGCTCAGTCGATAGAATGTCTGTAAACTGAGTTTGGGGTCCCGGGTTCGATTCCTGGTATGGCTGAAGATTTCTCATTGGGGAAATAAGGGGTCACTCTCTCACACTGATAAATTAAAGGCCGGCGACTGGATATTGTGCCTGTCCTAGTCTTGAGTTAGATTGTAAGGCATACGAAGCTACAACACGCTGCTGGTGGAAAATATATGGCTTGACTAAAAAACTGACCTGAACCACAGGCTGTAAACGGCAATGGATGTAAATTAAGGAATAATAATGTATTATTATTTTTTTCTGCAAAAAATATATTTGTATTTTCTAAAAAGCCATTCCTATGAAAATTTGACTGCATTGTAGTTTTTTTAAACACTGTTTACATTAAATCTATATATAATATAAACGAAGTAAACGATTAAATTTTAAATAGAAGGATACTTTAGGAAATGTGATTTTATAGGTAGTATCTATCAAAAGTTACAGATGCAGATCACACGACTTGACGTATGAATACATGAAGGTAGATATATGTAACTTCACTGTCAGATAAGGCCCTTCATGTGATAATCTGACTGTACAAGGGTGAAGTTGCCCACAAGAGCCTGCGGCTGGGAGAAGACGCCTTCCATTAGAGGGACGCTGCGTGCTCCTTTGTTCTAATCCCATCCTCCCTTGTCCTCCCCCTCTCCCCCCCAACCCATCACTGTGACGAATAGAAGAAGAGGGATGGAGAGTGTTAAAAAAAAGAGGTGACAAACAGGAGCTTTGGGTGAGAAGGGGGGAGGGAGTTCTATTATCATGTTCACAAAACAATGTAAGTCCTCCTTTTGGTTAGCCATCTTCATTTTGTCGAAGTGGTCTTAGGATATCTTTGTCATAGTGGAACGTTGTATTTATACGTCGGAGACTCATAAACTATTCTTGAAATTACATTCCACACTATTATTCTTACATTTACTTATTTTTGTTCCTGAAGTTTATATATACAGGCTGTACCGTAACATGTGGGATCCACTTCAGCGGTGACCCACCTCGGTGGCGTAGTTAGCTAACGCGTAATTTCGTGTTGAGCTAGACTGTCAATGATGGGGAGATCAAGGTTCGAATCTCACTCGGGTGAACTGGGGGTGGTTTTTCATTCTCCCTCCACACAAATGCGGGATCACTTATTCTATATTCAACCTTCTCAATTCCCAACCAACTAGCGTAATTAGTACTTAAGTATATAATGCGAACGGGTAGTAAGACGTGTTGATAAATAATAACACACTTCAGTGGTGAACAAGAGGTACAAAAAACCATGAAAAAAGTGAATATACTAATGTGTCCCATTTGACCTCGTTTCCGAGATACAGCCAAATGATTCTAATAAACTATTTGTACACTATACTCGATATCCCTTGAACTGTTGTAATGACCTCGATTCTTCCTTCCCTTTTATTATTTAAAATTGATCTCAACACATGAATATTTAGTTTCTTATTTTACAATTTAATAAGGTGACCTGGCGGTCTAGGGGTAAAGTGTTAGACTTCTATGCTGGCGGCTGGGGTTCAATCCCCGGTCCCGGCATAGATTTATCTGATTATCAAACCCTTCCTTCACCTCTGACAAGACATCTTGTGAATGTGGGGAATGCCAGGCCTCCACCGTGGTTCGGATTCCCGGTTAAACTGTAGGTCCTCCATTTCATCTCACAATCACCCTACCATTACACAATAGAGTAAGTGCGTATAACCCGAACGGGTAGTAAGACGCGGTGCTAGTAATAATAATATAATTTAATATTTTTAATTCATCTTATTCAAGCCGGCCATGTTTCTCTTTTGTTGGCACGTGTCAAGGTCATATTCATTTCCTGGTTGAACATTACGAGGCAGGTGGATTTAGACTCCACCGTTTTATACAATTTCCCGCTTTCTTTTAATTTCTGGTTGGTGAAAGAAAAGAAATAGAACTGATTTTGATTTTAAGGCTCAAGGAGCTACGGGGCTCACACAACAAATTCAAAACAAGTGGCGTGGCTTAAGTAACTCAAATTCACTCGCGTCCTATTTGTTGTGGAGACTGGACCTGTGTGCCACTCACTCCAAGATGTAACCTATTAAGCTATATTTTCATTGTCTTCATATTTAATGAAATATTCATGATTATAATTTCGTGACATATTAAATAATAAGCCATATTTTCACCGGCTTCATATTAATTAAGTAAATCTTCATACTGTTGACTAGGTATGCTATATGGGTTATTTCAAACACCTGGTATTTTTCAAAGAGTGCTGCATTCTACGACACGATGACTTCAAACTTGCATTCAAGCTGAAGGTGACCATTTCGAACACTTCCTATAAGGTTAAGTAACTTCACATTCCTGGAGTAAAAGCAGGACTATAGCTAGGAAACTAGGTCAAATGGGACACTTATTTGTATGAAAGTTTTTGAAAAATGTTTCTGTGTCTTCTGTCCACCGCTGAAGTGGGCTCCCACATGTTACTTAACATCCTGTATAATATAAAATATTTACTCTCGTGCGGTGTCTAGTGTACACGATAAATAGTCCCAGATTAAATTTGATGACACTTATGAACATTAAAACAAGCAGTTTTTTTTAGTAAGTAAACATTTTTTTTGGCCAAAATTAAATCAAATTTTGCTCCAGTAGAAACAGACTCCAATTTTCTCCGTACCATTTATCGAATATCTGTCATGATCATAGCGGCATTAGACGAGAAACTTTTAAAATTAAAAGAAAAGGTTGTCATTAAATTTCAGGACACCCTCGACAGATATTCCAGAAATATTGAGGTCACAATGTGAAGAATATTAAATTTTATGTTTGTTCTGGGGAAATTTTTTATTTACTTTGGCCAAAAAAAAAGTTTTGGTAAAAATCTGCAAACACACTGGCTCTTTCTCGCATCCCCTTGCACCCCACCTTAATGATTATTTTTTCTAGAATCAATTAGCCGAAGCTATTATTTATATTTTTTAGTGAGGAATTCTCCAACTAGATAAAAAAATTCAATTTTCAGAATATATATTTTTTAATTTTAGAATAAAATTTTTCTTAAATGCTAATATTACGGTTTTAATTTCAAATAATTAAAAAATACAATAAATTCCAACAGTTAATTATAGCTTCTGACTTGTTATAAAATAAACTCTCTTCAATGTTTTGTATCATTCAAAAAGTTCAAATAATTAATATTCGTCACAAAGCGATTGGGATTTTAATTTATTCCATAAAATAAATTATGTTTCGTTCGGTTATATGAATATATTTTTTCTCAATTTACTTACAAATATGAGAATTCATTAATTTTTTTAAAAACTCAAACCAACTTAGTTCTGAATTCTACCAAGTAGATAATGCCACGAGTAATGATATATTCAGGGAAATTATTTGTTGTAACAGGGCTTTTCTTCAAAGCGACGATTACAAAGTCGGTAATTAACTTCTTTGCTTGTTTTGCCGCTTCAGCTTCTGAGTCTACGAATGGTTGATGCCATGTTTTTTTTCTAGAATGCGACTTGTAATTAAAATTTAAACATCAAAGAGAAAATTCTCATCGGAGAACAGAAACAACATGATTTGTCATAAAATAACTTTTACCAAAATCTATTATAAAAATGTTAAAATTTAAACTTAATATTATTTTAGTAGCAAACTACTCTATCACTTAATTATATTATACATTTTATTATAATTGGGTTAAGTACAGTACAATTTATCATAGTAGGAAGATTATCTGATGGCTAGAAATGTTATTAGGTCTACTTTCACGTTTTAATGCGTCAAGTCATGTGATCAGCAAGTGTCGCTTTTGATAGATATTATAAATTACTTACTCTTATGGTATCAGGAACTCAAAAGTTCTTTGCTACCCTTTAAAAGTAAGCCACCTCTTTCTATCTTAAGCTAGTTTTATCCAGTCCACTTCATTTAATTCTATTCCTATCTTGAGCTAGTTATATCCAGTCCAACCAGTTACACCCTACCTTAAGGTAGCTCTATCCAGTCCACCTCATTACACCCTATCCTTATCTTGAGCTAGTTCTATCCATTCCACCTCATTACGCCACCTATCCCTATCTTGAGCTAGTTCTATCCATTCCACCTCATTACGCCACCTATCCCTATCTTGAGCTAGCTCTATCCATTCCAACTCATTACGCCACCTATCCCTCTTATCTTGAGCTAGTTATATCCAGTCCTCCTCATTATACTCTATCCCTGAGCTAGTTCTATCCAGTCCACCCAGTTACACCCTATCCTTATCTTGAGCTAGTTCTATCCATTCCACCTTATTACGCCACCTATCCCTCTTATCTTGAGCTAGTTATATCCAGTCCACCTCATTACACCATATCTCTTCCAGGTACATTCTAATGATATCCTCTCATCTGGGTCTTTACAATGGTATCTTCTCATAGAGTTTATCAGTCAATACCACGAGCGTGGTTCTAGAAGCTTTCGTTCACGCTCCATATCTTATCTACAGTAATCTACGAGACATGATTATCCTAACAATGTCTTTTGATGAGTACAGTCTATGTTACCTATAAGTTATCATTATGTAACCTCTTCCATTCTCCAGTGGCTTGATCTATTTTTATACCAAATATCTTCTTAAGCACCTTGTTTTCGATCATCCTAAATTTGTTTTTATCACAACCGTGGAGAACAACACCTATAAAATAATACTAATATAATAGTAAAATAGTATTAATTTTTGCCGTAAAAATATGTAATTTATTAAAGATTTTTCCTATTAAAAGTTGATTGTGTAATATATGCTAATGAGAGAACAAGATTAATTATAAGTAGCTACAGAAAGTAGGAGTGATACCGGTATTGAAGAAGATAGAGGCTACCCGCCCCGCTGATATGGTTAGGACATGTTGACAGGATGGAAGGAGAAAGAGTCGCTGTGCAGTGTTGGAGATGGGAAGGAGGTTGGAGGGAATAGAACAAGAGGAAGACCGAGGAAGATGACGCTGAGGAAGTCCTCAAGCGGGAAGGGATGCTAAACATTCACCAGTTGAGAGGGGCGGGAGCAATGACTGACAAACTAAACCGGATGAGGATGTTTGTCTCGCTGACAGGTGCGAACCTAACCGGAAGATGAAGAAAAAGAAGAAATAAAAAAAAGCTACGTTTATCATTATGATTATTATTAAAGGTTACGCTTGTTTGAAGGGTTAGCAAACACCACGGCATTTCTGAAGACTTAAAACCTCTATACTAATACAAAGTTATCTGAAAATGTTTTATTGTGATCCTATTTAACAAAAAATGACCTTATAAGTTTAGGAAAGGCTAAATCTACGTTTATCCTCATTTACCTGAATTTTAGAATTGCCAAATTTCACTTAAGACCCAATTTAAAATCAGTAATTTTTTTATTTTCATAACCCATATGGTTTAAGGCGTCACTCTTACAATAAACTAAACTGCCGATGACGGGAAGACCAGGGTTCAAATCTAGGTCGGATGGACTGAGGATGAATTTTCCTAATTGGTTTTCCCCGTCCCCCAAAGTAAATGTGTGTACACGTTCTCTAAATTAAACCTACTCATACCTAGCACATTAGATTAATTACTATACAATGCTTATAACCTCAACACGTGGTAAGATGTGGTGCTAAAAAAGCTTTTAAAACAGGTTTTAAGTTATAAAACGAAAAATGTTATTGCTTTAGTGGTAGCTTTAAAAATGAAGATTATAAATAATCTAGTTAATGATTTAGGGAATTATTAACGTCTGCATTATGTTTCAGAGCTCCAATAGACGGTCACCTTAGCGAATATATTTAAATAGTAGGGATTATTATAATCTTATTAAAGAGTGCACCCACATTTATTTGAAGAAGGGCTTATAATACTAAAGTGATTAATAACTTGTGGAAGCCAAAGATGTTTATGAATTGGTTGGGAAAAGGGTTGATATAATTATTTTTACTTTCTCATATAAAGTGGAAATATTTTAATATTGATAAATTTTGACATTAAGATTAAACTTCACGTTTTACATACTAACGAAAACTAAAACTTGGATTTTACAATTCTGTCGGTCTGTCTGGTTGTCCCTGGGCCTAGATCCGAAACGTTTTTGATGTACTTTGTTCAAACGTGATTTTTAGACTTTATATGGGATACTTGTTTAAATTTTGACCATAGCTATTAAACAAAAGGTGGTGAAATTAACGGTCGAAGGGTTCATTGTGCTGATCATTTGACACCCTTTATCCGAATAGGTCGGACATATCTTTGTCAACAGGTGACGGCCGCTTGGTAGGAATGGCTCAATTGCAGGCTGATGGGATAGAGTTTTATTTAAGGGTAATTTTTGAAAACTTATCTAATAATTTTGTTTAAAATATTACAACATTGTACACTCCTTTTTTGGGGTAGATAGTTCCTAAGGGCAGTTTATTATTAACTGATTTTTGAATATTTGAAATTTTCAAAAAATTGTTTGTACAGTTTTGGTAATTTTTTTATGAACGTTCTTATTGCGTTTGAGTTGAGAGTGAAGAGAACGCGGGAAAAGATAAGTGTTTTTAGTTTTTTTTGGGTCAAAATAAAAAATATATATTGCTCCAGTAGAAACATAAAATTTAATTTTCTTCACATTGTGACACCAAAAGTTGTTAAATATATATCAAAGGTGTCCTGGAATTTAATGACAACTTTTTTTCTTCAATTAAAAAGTTTCCTATCTAATGCCGTTACACTCATGACAGATATTCAACAACTGTTGATATTATCATGTGAATAAAATTAAACCCATTGTTTGTATAGAAGCAATATTTGATTTATTTGGAACAAAACATTTTTTGCCATAAAAACTGCAAAAACGCTGGATTATTTCCTTGTTCCCACACCCCCACTTTAACAAGATGATATGTTTGAGAATTTCATTTAAGGCTATATTACACTATAAGAGAAAGTTTATACGATTGTGTCGTAGCTCGTACCATTTATTTTTCTCCACTTTTCTCACTCGTCTAGTCCACATTTAATTACAATTATGCAGTAAGGACGAGAAAGGTTAAATTTAGAAATAATTAACCCCCCTTTGCTTGGAGAGAGAAAAACAGCGAGTCAGCAATCATTTAGGAATATAAACCTCAATGTAATTGGCCAGAGATTTGAACCCTTGATCTCCCCATCACCCCAAGACCAGACTAAATGAATCTAACATTTAGTATACGTGACCCCCGGTGCGTGCTTTACCATATAAGAGTGTCTACCAGTCATAAAATTGACATAAAATGAGATTTTGTACATAAAAGTCACAAATAAAAATGGTTAAACTAGCTTTCAAGGCATGGTTATTTGTGAGACAAGTTTTTTTGCGGGTGAGAATAGTTATTTGGTCTACTTGTCTCAAAACTAGGTTAAAAAGACAGAAAATAAAACTAATAAAAAAAGAATGCAAGAGGAGACCACAATATTAGGGAATAAGTTGTAGGTAATCATTCTTTCCTACTCACTTTATTCTCCGCCTTCGTCATGAATATTTTCATGAACATTCCATTAAATATGGCTTACAGTGGCACATACAGAAGTTTTCTTTGGATCTGAGGAGAAGGGACTTTATTCTCCGCCTTCGTCATGAATATTTCCATGAAAATTCCATTAAATATGGCTTACAGTGGCACATACAGAAGTTTTCTTTGGATCTGAGGAGAAGGGGGGTAAACAATCAAGGTTGTGTCCCAAATTAGATACTGGAGTAGAGAGAGGGGGCGGGGAACGGAACACACCTCAATAACCACCGGAGACCAAGACAATTATTTATGACTTTAATAAATGCCTCTAGATGCTATTTCAATTCTTTTTTATGGTAACCAGGGACAGCGATTTTAACAATGTACGTGACCTTAGCTTAGATACAATGTATCAAAGCTTTACAATTTGTAACCTTTGGAGCATTTTAACGTGTATAATTATAGGCTTAGCATAATATTTTCTCCAAAAACTGGGACATTTTTAGTGTGTTACTCTAAGAGAAAAATCAGTAGGATTGGAGCCTTATTTATTTAGGAAGAAGGGGGTTATTAATAAAATTCAGATTTCTCTTTCAACACAAAGAGAGGAGTCCAAAAATTATTTACAGGAAATTGTTACAAGAAAAGTTGATCCACCCAGAAACTACTCGGACGGGTAATTCCTTTGGAAATTTTAAAAATCTAGACGATTCTAGAAGCTTTTTGACGTAGTCCTTGTACAGAAATTAAAAAAAAAATCAGTTTTCTTTTGAAGCCTATTTGGAATGATCCTTTGCTGACAAATTAAAAAAAAAAAATTGTTTGAGGTATTGGGTTTGGGGGAAATTAACTGCCCTATTCGTCCCCCGCTCCCAAGGGTGCACCACTGATGGCTTATATAATCAGTTTTACACCCTGTTTATTTATTTAATTGACAGCATATTCAATCACTACTAATTATATTTATTTTGCCAACTGAGAAAACTTTAAATCAGTATTTTAGGATATATTGAGAAATATATCAAAATCAAAATTTGAAACTGCTTTACTTCATGATATTAATCGGTTATGTTGATATATGAAAAAGTAATGCATTTTTTTTTTAGTACAGCGTTTTTCTACCCAATTGAGTTTTACGCTTTACTAAATTAGGTTTTAGTCTTACTCTCTAAAGAAGTTATATGTATAATTAGAAAATAAATAATAAAAACATACACAAGTTCTTGTATAGCGTTCAAAATGTAAAACCTGGAATTTAAAAAAACATTTGGTTATTTTAACCAAGCAAACGCACAGATAATAAATGAAAGTAGTTTTAATTATCCTTTTGTGTTGGCTGCGATATAAATGGGAAGCTGGATTTAAATTGTATGCCCTCTCTCACTTCAGACCACCGTACCACACATTAAAAACATTAACTTTAATTTGGTTCCTTTTTGTGTTTTTTTACCCCCTACTAGTACAAGAGGTAAGATATGTAGCAATAAAGCGTACAAAATATATTTTAATGAATTAGTACATTTTAAAAGATTGTTGAGTATACTTTTATTTTCAGAGGGATGTTAATTATTGAAAAGAAAGTAACGAGAGAAAAATAATTGTTTTGAGTACAATATAATAAAGAAAGTAAAGTTAGAGGTTCCGCATCATTAGGGGAAGGTGATAGCTCAGCAAACATCGTTTTGTTATCTGAATGTTAATGAATACTTATACGGAAATGAAGTGGAAAACTTAACATCCCTTGTAAAACAACGTCATGAATATGAAATTTCTGATTAAAATTAATTTAAATAATGGATTAGGATGGACGCACAATGCGAAAATACGCACAAAAAATAATCCTCACATACAAGTGCAAAAATACTTAATAGGTTTTATTTCAAGTTTTAATAATATATAAATATATGTATTTACTTACTTTATGGTATTAGAAATTATAGAGTTAATTGCTATACTAACAAAAGTATGGCATTTATCCATCTTGAGTTAGTTCTATCCAATCTACCTCATTAAACCCTATTTATATCTTGAGATAGTTCTATCCAGTCCACCTAATTACACCTTATCCATATCTTGAGCTAGTTCTATCTAATCTAACTCATTACACCCTATTTATATCTTGAGATAGTTCTATCCAGTCCACCTAATTACACCTTATCCCTATCTTGAGCTAGTTCTATCTAATCTAACTCATTACACCCTATTTATATCTTGAGATAGTTCTATCTAGTCCAATTCCATTACACCTTATCCCTATCTTGAGCTAGTTCTATCTAATCTAACTCATTACACCCTATTTATATCTTGAGATAGTTCTATCCAGTCCACCTCATTACACCCTATCCTTATCTTGAGTTAATTCTATCCAGTCCACCTCATCCCATCCTATCCCTATATTGAGCAATGAATTTAATCTTTTATATACTCCAGAGGGATAAATGAGCCTAGTAACGTTTTTAGTTACTTTTTTTTTTACCATCCCTCCTCCTATATTTAACCAAGTAGACATTTATCTTGTGCCCCTAAATCAAACATTTCTGGAGATAGTTAATCATGTATGGAACAAATTTGTTGAATATCATGTATTGTATAGTCAAATTTTCCTATAAAGGCCCTCTTAGAATGTTTTTGATGCGGAACATTGATAACATTTTACTCTAATTTTAGTATTATTTTATAGGTATTGCTAATATATATATATATAATGACAGCTGCAGATCACATGATTTGACATAGGAACACATGTAAGTAGATCTATTATATTTTCTATCTTTTAGATAAAGCCTTCCCTCCATATCTAATTTATGCTCTAATTTGTAATCGACAATATTTACATGTTCGCCGTGAGATGATTCAAGTAGTCAAAATTACATACATACTTGTATTGCATCTAGTATACCATAGGATGTCAGGCGCATCAACAAAATCGCAATAACAGGCAAGGCAAATGTTTGATAGTGAGCACGCCAATGATATATGATATTTATTGATATTAAATATCTTTATTTCCTCATACAGATTCGGTGTTGTAATCGTAAAAAGTTTGACCTCAATTTAAAATGAATCTTCACACGTTTTATGTACCTCCAAACTCTAAAGAGATAGTCCTAAAATTGTGTTTGTCTCCATTTCTACCCAGAACTACAGCCGAAATGAGTTTATGAATTTAATTTTAACTTATTATTTAGATTTTATATGGTCATACCTAAAGGCCAAATTTAATATTAGTTATCACCCTAAAATTAATGGTAGTTTTATGATTGATTTTTGAAAATTTGAAATAAAAAACATGTCTTCAAGAATGTTGTTTAAAATTTATATCTGAAAAGTGTTCAATATGATTATCAACAACATATGTTTTAAATTTTGAGGGAAAAATATTAAGTGTATTTTACCGATTACTAATTTTAAAATAATAATTCCTGATTATAATATATTATATGAGAAAGTATTTATGATTGTTTACTTTGATTTATTTTCCACAGGTATCGTCTTTAAGGTGGAAATGCAGTGAACGCGATAAAATACCAATGTTTTTGCAGTTTTCACAGCAAAACTTTTTGTTTTGACAAAATAAAAATATATTGCTCCAGTACAAACATAGAGTTTAATTTTCTCCACATAGTGAGATCAACAGGCGTTGACGAGCATAGCAGCATTTGGTGAAAAATATTTTAAATGAAGAGGAAAAGTTATCATTAAATTCCAGGACACACTTGACCGATATTTAACGACTGTTAATATCACCATGTAAATATAATTAAACTCTATGTTTCTACTGGAGTGAGATTTTATTTATTTTGACAAAAAAAAAGTTTTGATATAAAAACTGCAAAAACACTTACCTTTTCACCCGTCCCTACATACCCACCTTAAATAATGTATTGTATATTGTGGTATTAAAATTAATGTTTTCGGGCTTGAACCGCGTTGGAATAATAGTAACTACTGACGCCATGGGTCTAGAATCTATATTAAGCATCGTAAAAGCTAGAGATTACAATTTTTTTCAACGCGGCTCAAACCGGAAAGCATTAATTTCAATACAAAATTCGCCCACAAAATTCGTCAACACAAATTTGTGGTTGTATTATACACATGTAAAAGTTTGGTTCATCCCCCCTGCCATAGAGTATCACTAAAGGAGGCAAACAGAAAAGATATATTCGCACGGCACATGTTTTTCGTGATTAATGATAGGTTCATCCTGAATGTTAAGATGTTGCCATCGGATCGAAGAAGAGCCCTAAGGCCTAATGCATATTCATTTTACTGTCTGTCTGTACCTCGGACTGGAGCCGAAATGATTTTACCAACTGGGCTAAAACTTGGTATCTGGGGTTTACATAAGGTCCCCCTGAGGAATTTTTGGGATTAGACATCCAACTCTAAGATTAAGGGTATTTTACTGAAGGACAAAAAGAGAAAAATTGATTTTATTGAAATTAGCTCCAACGATTTTGATTAAATTTTATATCTAAACACTCTCTATCATAATAAACAAGATGGGTTTTTTAAAATTAAAAATACTTTAAGTTTACTTTACACATGCGAATATCTCGAGTTTTAATCATTTCTCCGCAACTATATGAGACGATATATCTTTCTATTGTGAAGTTGTATTACTGTTAAAGATACACATTTTTTATTTGAAATATATTTTTATAGAACCAATAGTATCTGAGATATAATCAAACATATATACTTTTTAATTCAGGTTTTTGAAAATGAATTTGATTCTTATGCTCTTTGGTGGAAAAGGTGTTTCTTTTTTCTCAATATTTCTGTAAGTGTTCCTAGCTCCTAATGCCATAGAGTATTTACAATTGTATATTATTTCATTTATGATCTTTGGTGTAATGTTTCTACAACAATGTATAGACCTATTATTATTTCGTTTCACAAATCCTGAGGGTTTTTAGTAAATGTCTATTTTAAGGTAAAAACGAGAGAAAAACTGTGCGGTGCACCACACCATTTATTTTCATAATATAAAAACCGCCGTCATCCACGTGAGACAATCAGAACGTCGGGATGAATTCCTTTAGTGGAGATTGTCCAAGAATGACCCGGGGACGACCGACTGGACCTTGTGTGACACGCTCTAACCGCTGGGTTGATGAATGTGTCCTGAGGGAGTCGTTGGCCCCTCCCTACCTCCCGTATCACTCTCACCCTCCCTTCCAAACCACGTTCGACACGGTGTTGTTACCACGTCAGAACCATCCGTCACCTTAAACCTCCCGAACCCATGTCACTTACTTACATACGGCACTTATTAGCATAACTCGCCAGTCTTAATTGGTGCACAGGCGTCACAACTCACCTTATAAGTTAATTAAAGAACTCTGTCAACACCTTTCAATAAAGTAGACTATATTATTCTTATTATTATTAGCACCGCGTCTTACTACCCGTTCGGGTTATACGCACTTACGCTAATGTGTAATGGTAGGGTGATTGTGTAGGGTGATTGTGAGATGAAATGAAGGACCTACAGTTTAACGGGGAATCCGAACCACGGTGGAGGCCTGGCATTCCCCACATTCATAAGATGTAGTAGACTATAAAATAGAACAAATATCTTCATGTATTGTTTAGAGCGTCCATACCAAATGTCAGCTCTCTGGGGTAGTGGGAATTGGGAAAAAGGGCCCTGGAAGGACAAAGAGGCACCACATAGGTTTTATATATGAAGAGCTCGAGGGTAAAATGGGGATTGTCACACTACACACCATTTCCAGACAACAGCTTTTATATATCAAACCCCCTGAAGAACTCAGCAAATATATTTTCAAAATTAACTTAAATACGTATATTTATGAACAAATATCAGATACTTTAAAAATTTAAGATGTTGGCTGCAACGTGCAAATTAAGTCATATAGAGGTGACATTTGTTAGAAGATGGACGTTTAGCATCGTATTTAGACGTTGATGGTGCTAGTGAAAACGCATGAGGCGCCGATGTGGCAAAATGTTGAAGCTTTTCCATGATACAGTTGAAAGTAAACGTTCAGGATCGCTACAGATATGGAAAGAATATTAAACAAAGATGGTTTTAAATAGTTTAATACTGGGTATTATTCCCAACAATCCCATAATAATGAATTAGGTTTATTTAAAGCAAGTCACTTAACTGAAATAACTGAAATTCAAGATGTAAATAAATGCAATTATTTAAAATCGAAAGTTATAGGACAGACGTGTGTTGGTTTAACACCTTTTAATGTTAAAAAGAGTCAGCTCTATTCAATAAAAAGTAAGCACTATAAAATATGTTAGCCTAAGCTATATCCTTAGATATCGTTTACAATTTTATAACGACACGCTAATCCACCCAAATTAGCCTATAACTTAATCTTCAAATTGCCAAAAAAATCTAGGTTAAGTTAGGGGTAGGCTTGTATATTATAAGGCTTATATATTTTATATCACTGTGCCACAAATGAATAATAGACCTAAAATTGTTATTATATATTTGTGTAAAATGCAGGGCTGTCATGTAAAAGTAGCAAGGATCTACTGATGTGAAATGACAGATGTACTTTTATTATTTATCGTTAGGCCCATACTAAATAAGTAATTACAAATCGGCAATAACAAAACCGAAGTTATACTAGTAATTAGTTTGTCAAAAATACGAGGTATAAAGATGAAATTTCAAAGCACCAAAGTGGCCAGGAATCATCCTTGAGAGACTATGAAGGTAAATTTTTGCAGAATTTTGTTTAGTTTACACATATCGTTTTAAACTACTGAAATTGTTGGTTTCTTGATATAGTTTTTGGCTTTAGCCATATTTTATAAATGGGAGGGTAAACATAGGTAGTAAAATAACTTATATATATATTATTGCCTATTTGGAACCACTTGTTTAGTTTTTCTTTACTCCATACGTATAAAGAAAAGTGTCAATTTTTATGTCTTTTTTCAGTGTTTTTATATATATTTGAACATTTCAAATTACAAAAACTCTTATTTCATATTCTGACACTTTTTACTTTATTTTTTGTATCGATATTAACATATTTTTTAAATTATAGTAAACATGTTTGGAACATCAATAAGCTATGATCAGCTACAGGTTTCAATAATCACCTTCATGTAAGTGTTTCAAGATTCTGCCACATACATCAACCAACGCACGGTGACTACAGGGTTCGGCAACCTACGGCACGCGTGCCAAGTATGGCACACGGAATGATTTTCATTGGCACGCTGAGCGATTTAAAAGAAAATAATATAAAACCTTTAGTTTTAGTTAAAAGTAATAATTTTAATAACGTGTTTTATATTTCAATGACTGAATTATTTTATTTCAAAATTTAAAAAAAAATGTCTTCATAGCTTAAATTTTGCAAAAAACATTGATAACTTTTGTAATTATTCTGATTTATATTAAAATATTAAATATTCAAGAAAAATGAATTGTTTAATATGTTCGATTTAGAAAAATTTGGTTACATTTACACTTTACAAGATTAGATTGGATATTTTTTAATAGTTGTACTAGTTAACTAGTAAAAGATATAAACGATTTGGGTGGGCTTAGGTTGGTTGGAGCACTGAGCGACTTTGCAAAATTACTTTAGCACAACTCTACTAAACGTTTGCCAATCCCTGCTATAGAGCATTCCATTTTTATGAGAAAAATCCAAAGCTTGAATAATCCAAGTTGGCAAACAACGTATGACGATAAGATGACAGCGCCATGGAATAAAATCGTGCTGTGTCTTGTTTTGAAAACAACTAAAAATATATAAAAACAACAGAGAATATAGACTTAGCATGAAATTCTAAATTGCGTTTGTTGGTGACAGGCCTAAGCCCTAGTTTATTTTAGCACTGCGTCTTACTACCCATTCGGTTTATACACTTGTTTACTAATAGCAATGATCGTTTTAGAGTTTAGGAAAGTTATATTTATAGGAAGTGTATCCTCATTTGCGTAGTGGGATAGTGAAAAACAGTTTTGTAAAAACCACCATTAGTACACCCGACCGAGATTCGAAATTCGATCTCCCTGTCAGCGGCAGTCTAGTCTAACATGAGAGTAGCGCATTAGACCACGAGGCCACAGAAGCGGGTAACTTTCTATATATATATATACATACAAAATCGATTGAAACTGTTTATTTTATTTTAAATAATACATTTATAATTGAGTGAATATTTTTTTCAAGGGGATGTGCGAGTAATCTAAATTTCAAGTTTGGGTCTAGTTTTAGTATTCAAGCTCGACTCTAGAAATTCGAATACTCGTAATTTTCGATTATATCCCAAAAATTTCCAATTTAATGGATTTTATTCAATTTTAAGATATCATTTTAGAGTGGACCGAGTGTACAATTATTTACCTTTGTCATATTGATCAAAACTTTTTAATCTATATTAAATTTAGTTAAAATCGATATTTATATGATAATAATAGTTCTTCCCCCAAAATATTTTATTCTTAAAAATATATAGTAGTGTTTATGATTAATGAATGATTCTGATACATAAATTGCCACGAATTATTTTTAGTTCAAGATATTGCTCAGTATTACTATAACACTAATAAAACTAGATTAGGACTCAACTCAAAATGAAAAAGGTCTATTACGCAAACCCATAAAAAAACTGACGTCAAAACCAATTTGTATAGCTATAAAATAATTTTTTCTAAGTTACGTAAGAGAGATTCAACGATCTAATGCAACTTATATATTACCCGTTATTATGGGGCACTCATCTTTATTTTTTTCCCTATAAGAAATAAAAAAGGAGCCCAATGGAAAGTGACGGGTAGGAGGGGGTGGGGTTTCAAACAGGATTATGATTGATTGGCTGCAGATACTTCCATTTCATAGTCAGTACACACACTCACACACGAACTCACTCACGGGTTCCGCCAGATTTCATTTATCACAGACAGACGTTCGTTGGCCGCCAAGCAGTGGCTCAATTATTCAACGCCATCGCCTTGGTACCTAGTGGGACCTTGTAGATCGAGAAGGAAACGAGACGGGAATAACGAAAACACCTTTATATATTAATATATATGTATAATATAAATGACCTACATCCAATTCTGGTCAGATATAGTGTTTATTATGGACTACATTTTCTGGTATGGGCTAGAGCTAGTTGTTACTTTCATAGATCTGTCTCATTCTGGTCAGATATAGTGTTTACAATGTAATATATCTCATAGTATGGGCTAAAGCTAGTTGTTACATTCATTGATCTGTCTCAGTCTGGTCAGATATAGTGTTTACAATGTACTATATCTCCTGGTATGGGCTAGAGCTAGTTGTTACTTTCAATTATCTGTCTCAGTCTGTTAAGATATAGTGTTTACAATGTACTATATCTCCTGGTATGGATTAGAGCAAGTTGTTACTTTCATTGATCTGTCTCATTCTGGTCAGATATAGTGTTTACAATGTAATATATCTCCTGGTACGGGCTAGAGCAAGTTGTTACTTTCATTGATCTGTCTTAGTATGGTCAGATATAGTGTTTACAATGTAATATATTTCATAGTATGGGCTAGAGCTAGTTGTTACTTTCATTGCTCTGTCTCATTCTGGTCAGATATAGTGTTTACAATGTAATATATCTCCTGGTATGGGCTAGAGCAAGTTGTTACTTTCATTGCTCTGTCTCAGTCTGGTCAGATATAGTGTTTACAATGTA
>CABEEJ010000853.1:15744-74618 GCA_901482245.1 Timema douglasi | reverse complement strand
GGGGGGGGGGGAAGGGTAGTGTGTGTGTATGTGAGGGGTTAAAAGTGGAGTGTGGGACACACACGTAGTTACTACGCGCACCGCGTAGTGAACCTCTACACACACAACTCTTGTCCTCTAGGGCTTCCGTCTGCAGCTATTCAACCCTGTGTCGATAAAGGAGGAAATCACTTTAGTGGCCATCCTCCAAAAACCCTTTCCCTCCCTCTATACCCCCCACCCCACACATCCTCTTTCATCCCTATAGAGAGAAAGCTGTTTGCTTCGCTTCCTTTAATTGAATTTTCTGTCATTAGGATGGAGGGAAGCTGGGTTGTTACTTTGCGCACGCGATGTGAGGTAGTCGTAACGTACCTCCTTCCCCTCATTTCTCCTCCCCCTTCCTTAAATCCACGTGATATTTTGGGTAAAGTAACACGTGCATGTAATACCGCTTCACTCCCGCAAAAAAACAAACCTTCTCGTTTTACGAAGCTCCCATTCATTGCGATCTCGGCACCGCCTGTCGCTGATTGGCGTGGGATAATTTCAAAACTACGTTTACTACTTAAGGTTTAGTTCTCAAAGAACCTGCTTCAGTGGCCGATTGGTTTAAGGCGTCACTCTCGTGTTAGACTGGCCAGCTGATGACAGTGAGATTGGGGTTCAAATACCATTTGGGTCTACTGAGGCTGTTTTTTTTTCCTAAATGGTTTCTTCTTCCAAGAAAATGCGGGTGTATATTACCTCTAAAACGCTTCCTTCTTCATCCCTACCCCATTAGAGTAATTATCATAAATGCTTATAGCCGGAACCGGTAATAAGATGTGGTGATACAAAAAAAAAAATCCCTAAGAACTAAGTTGAAATAACTCATTTAGGTGGTTGAATGGTCTTAAGACATCACTCTCACAATAAACCGGAAATGCCAGTTATGTTTATGACTGAGGGACTCAAATCCAGCTCGATTATACTGAGGGTGGTTTTCACTAAATGGTTTTCCACTCTACCTTCACGTTAATATGGGTATATTCCAGCTAGCCCCAACCTTCCTCATCCTTAACACGTTAGCTTAATTAGTACATATTCCCGAATGAGTGGTAAAGTGGGATGCTGAAGTGAATAAATCATAATGTTGAATTTTCTTTTACCGGTGTGCTCCACGTCTTACTGTCCGTCAGGGACATCTACAAATCCACACTAAAGATGAAAGGATAATAAAGGTAGAATCTTGGATCAATGTACTTACATTTGAAGGATTTCTTAACTACTTTGCTGAAAATCAACTCATCTTTTACTCCGCTTTACCTTCTGTCTCATTCCGACTCGTTCTTGCATAAGGACCTTGGTTTAAGGGGGGGGGGAGTATAGGTAACGCTTGGAAAGGTCAGTATTGTTGCGGTTTTTATAACAATTTTTTTTTGGGGGGGAATGGAAAAAATATTGCTCCATTAGAAACAAAGTCTAATGTTCTTCACACCCGCCTCGGTGGTGTAGTTGGCTAACGCGCTAGTCATGTTGAACTCAACTCCTGAGGACGGGGAGATCGAGTTTCGAATCTCGGTCGGGTGAACTGACGGAGATTTTCCCTAAATGGTTTTCCACTCTCCCTACACGCAAATGCGGGTTCACTTCCTCTAATTAAACCTTCCCAATTCCTAATCTATTAGCGTAGTTAGTACTTAAAGCGTATAACCCGAACGGGTAGTAAGACGCGATGCTAAATAATAATAATAATAATAATAATGTTCTTCACATGGTGATATCAACAGTTGTTGAATATCTGTCATGAGCATAGTGGCATTAGATGAGAAACTTTATAAATGGAGAGAAAAAGTTGTCATTAAATTCCAGGATACCCTTGACAGATATTCAACAACTTTTGATATCACCATGTGAAGAAAATTAAACTCTATGTTTTTTCCTGTTAAAATATTTGATTTATTTTTTCACAAAAAAAAAGGTTTTCATATAAAAACTGCAAAAACATTTACCTTTTCTCGCGTCGCCTACACTCCCACCTTAAACTGTATCTGTAATAAGATCTTATCACTCAGTAGCCCTACCCCTTAGATCATTCAGTAGCAATTTTACTGTTATGCTAGATGGTCCTGGGTTCTATTTTTGGCCTAATCGAAAAAAATTATCTTTAGTGAAATTGGAGGTTTACCTTTTCACGGTGGATAAATTAACAGCCTGGGTGCTAGGTGGTGTGTCTGTCTTAGGTTACAGAGGACTTTGGAAGCCACTCGTGTCCCTCCATGCACGCGTTTCTTAAATATCTTAAGCAATGTAAGATATTTCAAAAAATAGGTGCTGCCAACAGCAACAATACTTTCAAAATGCTTGTAAAATAATTCAATAACAAGTAAAATAAAACACGCATTGGTTAACTTTCAATGAAATATTCGTATCATTCCAATGTGAGGTGTCTAGAGAACAGCCTATATATGATTGGTAAAATGGAGACAGTGATGGTGAGAACATATCACAGCTACAGTTAACAAGCTCAACCTACCCTGACCAGATGTGGACAAAGTGATTGTGATATAATATCACAGCTACAGTTTTAACAAGCTCTGCTTACCCTGACCAAATGTGGACAGAGTGATGGTGATAATATATCACAGCTACAGTTTTAACAAGCTCTGCTTACCCTGGCACGCCACGCCACGCCACGCCACCGGGTTCATGACCAACAAAGTATCAGTGAAACAGATTGACTACCCTTGTGGCCCAGATACTGCCATCGCGCCAGCAATAACAAACAATTGACTTGCGCCAGTTTCTCTTCGCGTCGGTCACAGATGTTGTTTCCCTCTTTAGGATCCATGTCAGTGGGTGAAATTTCCTGCCTTGGGGTAGTCGAATTACAGCCCCACCACCTCTCTGCCCGCCCATCCAAACCAGATACTTTGCCCTTCTCCTCTCATGCGAGGGAATTCGTCTCCTCTCTTCTTCCCTCTCCAAAAACCTCTCTTCTTCCCAGTTGTAATGTTAAAGGGTGGCAGAAGGAGGTTCAAAATTGTTTAGGTTAGAGGTTGGGGTGTAAGAACCTCGCAGCTGTTTATCCACCAGTAAATCCGACTAGAGTCGTACGCGAAAATGTGGGAGGAAATTGTCGGAAAGTAGTAGGAGAGACATGTAGGAGGAAGAGTAGGGATGTGGGTAGGGGGTAAAGAGAGAGAGAGAGAAAGGAAGGGAGAATGCAAATGACACGTCAGCAAGTAATGAGTTCCCAAAGTTTTGGAATTTCCACTAACTAAAACTCCTTCCCTCCATTTTCAACCCCCCTTGTATTGCCACTCATTCCTCACCCCCTTTTATCCTCCACCACCTTTCTCATCACCCCGATAAGAGGGGGAGGAGGGGTATAAGCATATAAAAATAAGAGAAGTGGAAATAAACGTAGTATATATACGGTCGATAGCCTGAGCAAGCAACGTTAATGGGGAATTGGTTATTTGCAGCTAAGGAAGGCAACGGCGGCGGTTCGGTGCAAAAAGCCACCCCTTTTCCTCCACCCCCTGTTCTCTTACAGCTTCTGGAAGGAGCTTATATGCTAGCGCGTCATTAACTTGGGTATGGTAATATACAGAGAGATTTTAGGAGGGTTGAAAGGGGTAGGGTTCTAAGACTTATATAGCTCTAACCTCAGAGTGTGGGAATATGTATATCTATATATATGCACACTTTACGGGAATAAGAGGAACTATGTGATGAAAACTCAACGTCCTACACACCGCGCTACCCCTCTTTCATTTCTCTTGCTTAATATTGGCTTGAAGGGTAGCTGTTGAAGTTTAAAAATATGGATGGGGGAGGGGGTTGACTTTGGTTAGGAAACAGATGAAAGATTGATCGGGATAAAAATATACCTACTTCTTGAGGAGGAGGTGGGGGAATAACTTGGTTGTATTAAAAACAGGACATGTCCAAATATACACTCGGAAATAAATGAGTTTCTTTCGAACCGCGTCTTACTACCCTTTCAAGCTATACTCACATGTACTAGCTACGGTAATGTGTTAGAGATTATAAACTTGAATTTAGAGTAAGTGTACCCATATTTGCGAGTAAGGAGAGTGATAAAACCCGTTTAAAAACACTCTCAGTACACCCGACCGAGATTCATACCCCGATATTCCCGTCATTGGCCGTCCAGTCAATTGTGAGAATGTCGTTTTACGGCCTAGACCACGTGGCCAATGAAGAGTTTTTTTTTTGTTTTTGTTAGATCAGTAGTTCCCAACCTTTTCCAGCTGACAGCCTTTTGATAGATCATTGAATTTTCACATTTCATGCTTTTTTTTAAAAATAATTATAAAAAATCTTTATAAAGTTTTGATTTCTAGTCATTTATTTATTTTCTAAAGACATCAATGTGGCAACATAATGGTATAGAAAAAAAACTTAAAATTATTGTGATGGTTGGCACTGCAATGGTATCTGAGTGGGTGGGTATGGAAGAAAATAGGAGGTGCGGGGGGGGNGGGGATGAATCCGAGACTTGCAGGCTTGAATATAAACACGCGCATGTGCACTCGCGGCATACTGTTTAATCACTTAATATATAAATTACAATTGGGAAGCAGTGTTGCCAATACAAAAATAAAAAACTCTTATTTACTTTGAAAAAGGGATTGAAATAATAACTAAAAAAAGGACTTCAATTTCTTATCTTATTTTTAGCATTATTACCTAAAAGTTCCACGCCCCCCTCCGGGTCTAGAAACAGCTTCTAGAACAGTTTTTCTCATAGTAGAGTCCTCGGACCAATGGTGGTCCGCGGTGGCCAATAAAGAGTTTCTCAGTAACTCAGAAAGTTTAGTAATTATCATGGATTTGTTGATCACATACAAAAACTTCAAATGCTAAAGATAATACTATATAAGTATATATGGAATATCAAAAATGTGATGTAATTATTTTCTTGGTCGACACAAGTCAAATATAGAAAAAAGTGTCTTAAGTCAATAAATCCAAACAATTATTTTTCAAATTATTGAACTTATAATGTTAAAAAATAATCAAACTATCAATATAGCTATATGATTTATTTTCAATATATCTACTAATATGTTTTGTATTTATAGTCGTAGAACGAAATTGTCAAAATAATATTTTTTTCCTGAATAACTTTCCAACATCCCCTACAACACTACTCCCAGAGCTACAGTGATCCCCTAGTAGGCATAACTTCTATTTGTTTGTCCTCCTTCCCCCAAACTTTGAGAAACAGTGGTCTGGAAAGACTAATTTATATGATAAGCTTGTCGGGCGACCTGGTGGTCTAGGGTAAGGTGTCAGACTTCTGTGCTGGCGGCTGGGGTTCAATCCTCGGTCCCGGAACAGATTTATCTGATTACCAAACCCTTCCCTCATCTCTAACAAGACATCTTGTGAATGTTGAGGAATGCCAGGCCTCCACCGTGGTTCGTATTCCACGTTAAACTGTAGGTCCTCCATTTCATCTCACAATCACCCTACCATTACCCATTAGCTTAAGTGCGTATAACCCGAACCGTTAGTAAGACGCGGTGCTAATAATAATAATAATAATAATAATAATAATAATAATAATAATAATAAGATTGTCGGCCTCGGTGGTCTTGAGGTAAAGTGCGCGCCTCAGTACCCGATGATAGTGTGTTCAAACACGGCCGGGGTCGACGGATTTTTCTTGAGCGATAAAAACCCGTAGAACAATTCTGTCGGAGGGTAAAACAAAGCCGTTGGTTTCATGTAGATTGTGGTATGTAAAATAACCCTGGAAGAAATGTCCAAGTATCTTTACTGGTAAAATTGGAAGGCCCTTTCGCGCACTCTCCTAGAAACTGTCACATGTTGATATGATCAGTTGATTTAGAAAGTGCACGTTAAATACCTCAAATAAATAACTAATAAAATAATATGGTAGGATTCTGGTAGGAAAAGAGATAAGAAAGTATAAAATTTCTTTATGGTTAACATTGATAATATTTTACTATCTTATTTATATAATTTTACAGAGATTGTTTTTATCCAACCTGCTTCAGTGGTCGATTGGTTTAAGACGTCACTCTCGCAAATGACTGTCCTGCCGATTATAGTTAGATAGAGGCTCAAATCCTGGTAGTGTATACCGACGATGTTTTTTTCTAAAATCTTTTACACTCCACCTTAACGCAAATACTAGTACGTTTACTCTAAGTTAATCCTACCTTAACCCTAACACGTTATAGTAATTAGTACATAAGCGTATAACCCGAATGGGTAGTAAGGCGCGGCGATAAATAATAAGTTAGGCCTATTGTTTATTAAAATTGACCACCGAAGTTCACATGACTGGATGTATGAAAACAGAACGTAGTTAAGGTATATTTTCTAGCTGTTAGGTACCACAATCCTACTAGATAGGTATGTATAAGAATTATAGAATTTAGAGTAAGTGTACCCGCGTTTGCGTAGAGTGAGAGTGGTAGACTATTTAGGACAAAAACACCCTCAGTAACAGCGGGTGGGATTAGAACCCCGTACTCTTCGTCACAGGCATCCAACTACCTGTAAAGGTTATACACATTTTAACAATGGTAATGTATTTGCAACTAGAAATTTATAAATAAAATAAATTTACTTGCATTTACGTGAAGGGAGAGGTAAGAACATTTTAAGGGATAAAAACCCTAAATACACCCGACCAGGTATTCGAACTGCAACCTCCCCACCACTGGTAAACCAGACTAAATCAGACTGACTCCTAGACCACGTGATCCCCGGCGTGTGTCCATCTCCTTCTAAAGATTAACAAAACCACACAATTTTGTATAATCTTGAAAATCAGAACAAGTGAAAAGAAAACTTAGTTAACTTTTCCACTAAGCTAAGTTAGTTTGAAGAGTATAAGCTATTAGTCTTCCGGTCCCAAAATTCTCTTTTAAGTCTTCGACTGAATGACTGATGAAGTTTTTAAACGAGAATAAAGAGGAGAGAGGGAGAAAAAAATCTCATAGTGACTACCTCATTTACGTAATTGTCTGAAGGCATCTAGTGGGTAGGCATTGTGCGTGAAAATTAATGGAGTCCTTTACAATTGCGATCTAATCAATTTAAAGCCTATGGGATAACGGTTCTTATGAATACATTAAAAAAGAGCGGTGATAAATTAAATTATCCTGAAACAATTGTCTAACTTTTCGTAACTAGCGATGTAGGTACCATTCGGAAATTATAATGGGTAAGCACTCAAACATTTTGATAGGCATCTTGAAGGTGTTGTCAAGAAAAAATTAGAGCTGCTGAGAAATATATTAATAACAAAATCACCCGTTTCAGCGGCCGCGTGGCCTAAAGCGCTACTCTCGCAGTAAACTAGACTGCCAATGATGGGGAGATTGAGGTTCGAATCTCGGTCAGGTGTGCTTAGGTTGGTTTTAATTTATGAAAAATATAGCAGCATTGGCGCCAAAGTAAGTTAGGAATACGTCTACCATCTTTTTAAAAATAAACTCCCTCAATATACCTGGCCAGAGTTCAAACCTCTATATTTTAGCAACGCGTCCTATTACCCGTTCGGCTTATAAACTTATGGTTTTATGGATGAGGAAGGCTATATTTATAGGAATCGTACTCAAATTTGCGTGAAGGAAGGATGGAAAACCATTTAGTAAAATCACCCACAATATACCTGACTGAGATTTGAACCATGATCTCCCAATCATTGACAATCTAGCTTATTGTGAAAGTGACGCACCTTAGACCATGCGGCCATCGAAGTTGGTGGAACTTCAATCTTGCTGCCCAAAATCATACTGGATGATCCTGCTATTCAGTGCTTGCTGTTGCGGGTCTGGTCGTGAGACAATTATATTTTATAAATGGTTTTTCACTCTCACTCAACGGAAATTCTGGTACAAGCCCATTAAATTTTACCTTTATCATCCCCCACTAGCGCAAATTATAAAATTCGTAGTTAGAAACACATATGTTTTCAAGAATAATAAAAAGGTTGTTTATATAAGAAATACAAAATTTATTGACAACAATCTTGATAAAATGGAAAATAAAGAATTTTAATATTATTATTACTATTATTAGCACCGCGTCTTACTACCCGTTCGGGTTATACGCACTTACGCTAATGTGTAATGGTAGGGTGATTGTGAGATGAAATGAAGGACCTACAGTTTAACGTGGAATCCGAACCACGGTGGAGGCCTGGCATTCCCCACATTCACAAAATGTCTTGTCAGAGCTGAAGAAAGGGTTTGGTAATCATATAAATCTTTGCCGCGACCAAGGATTGGACCCCGGCCGCCAGCATAGAAGTCTGACACCTTACCCCTAGACCACCAGGTCACCGAATTCTAATAAAATTAAGTTAAGCAAGAAAGAAATTGCATCTTATTTATTTTTATTCCCTATTCTTCTTTGATAGTAGCTTAGTCTTCTATGACATGTTCCAGTGTTATATATAAATGCTACTCCATCTTCAGGTCTGAGGACAACCAATGAAATTGTAAAATAATGTATGGAGATATGACAATAACATTGTAAGGTTAATGAGATTAAACATTAAACATGGAAACTGTCCAGTGAGAATATTTATTTAATACTAGCTGACCCGGCAAACGTTGTTTTGCCATATAAATAATTTTTAAGTAATTTCTAGTGTAGACAAAAAATAGCTTACTTATTGTAAGTGTGTAAGAATGTGGTATATGCGTGAAATAGGCATGGAGCGCTGTGAACGATGAGGGAATATAAAAATAACAAAAGGCAAACATTATTTTTAAGTTATTATAATTTATTCCTTAAAATTATATATCATTAATTAATCAATTACGACAGTAACACTAACAAACAATATCAATCTCTTAATGCCATAGCGTGAACAATATTTTTTGTTAGTCCATCTTTAGCTAACACAAACAAACTGGATGGTTTACCCACTCGAGAGCATGCCACGTATAATTGTCCGTGTGAAAAACATGGTGTTCTCAAATCTAAGCCACAAATAGACATCGTTTGACCTTGGGATTTGTTGATAGTCATTGCAAATGCCAATCTAATCGGAAACTGAATACGTTTGAATTGAATTGGCACATGACGATTGATCAGTTATCGACCGGGGATGAAAAATGATTAAATTACTAAAATGGCTATTAAAAAATAGGGGTTGGTGATAAAAGGGTAAAAATTTAGGGTTGTATGTATTTTTTAATGCGACATAATAAAAAAAATAAAGATATTAAAAAATGTCTAAAAATTATAGAAAAATGTTAAGGGTGGACAACCCTTATCACTAAGGGGTATGAAAAATAGATGTTGGCCGATTCTCAGACCTACTCAATATGCTCACAAAATTTCATGAGAATCGGTCAAGCCGTTTCGGAGGAGTACGGGAACGAACATTGTGACACGAGAATTTTATATATAAGATTTCGTATAATATCTTCTAAACACTTAAATTAATATGCTCATTATTACCTTATTTATAATAAAGTTGATCTTCTAAAGTTTGAACAAAATCCATCCAACCGTTTTGAATCCGTGACCAAGGACAAACACGCAGACATACATACATGGGGACCAACAGAATGGTAAAATACATTCTTTTTTGGGTTAGTGTTCACATAAAACGTAAAAATTCGTCAGAAGCTCGAGGTAGATTTTCCCCCCCACGAACACAATACTCTCTTTTGATATGAGAAAGTAAAAATAGTAGTAAAATTTAGAATCCTTAAGAACCGATAATAACCTTAATGAACCTAAAAAAATATCGATTCCAGCTCCTGTATTAGTTCTTAAGCAATTTATTTTCAGAGTTCCTATTCCAGTTCTGGTTGCTTAAAGATAGCTGGTAATCTCGGTTATCAATCCACCTTGGTGGCTGCATGGTATAACCCGCTTCTCTCGAGTTGGACTAGACTGCCCAAGATGGGAAGATCAGGGTTCGATCCCGGTAGGGTGCACTGAAAGTAGTTTTCCACTCTTCCGCCACGCAAATGCGGTTGCACTTCCTCTCAACTAAACCCTCCTAATCCCTAACATATTAATGTAATTAGTGCATAGGCATATAACCCAAACTGTTAGTAACGTGTGGTGTTAAAAAAATATTCATCCATAGATTCTTATTTCGGTTCAATTCCCTTGTCACAAAAACAAATTTTAGATTTAGCACCAGTTATTTACACTGGTGGTCGCGTCATCTGAAGTGTCAGGCTCGCAATAGACTGGATGGAGTGTGGTGGAGGTTTGAATCTCGGTCATAATATCACTATATTATGCACTTGGTGGAGGAGGCTAGAGGGGTTTACCCATTCCACGCTAGTGGGGAATCGTTTCCTCTATATTCCACCCTCACCATCCACACCCCCTAGATCAAGCTGCTGATAGTCATGTTGCCAAAAGTAGGTTACTGATGGAAAGGAAAATAGAATATAACGGGAGAGAAAGAAAAGAAAAATACAAGAAAGCTAAGACATTTTTTGATAGCTAGAGTGAAGAGACCATGAATGAACAATGGAAGGGGGAGTGGAGCGATTAAAAATGAAAGCCCAATACGCTTTCGCTCTTAGCACGCTCCTCCTTTGACACTTAAGCCCTTTCCCCGATAGATCAAGGGGACAATTTTCTTAAAAGAGGTGGCTTGTCTAAAAATAACAATAGTACGACACTATAATACATATTTTCTCATTTTCAAAAATCGGTTATTAGCAAACTACCCTAAAGTCAAATAAGTTTTACTCTGAAAACTAAACATTATTTTCGGGTATAAATGAAGAAAAATATATTTTAAAAATATTTTTAAAATGTTTAAAAATTAGTTTATTTGTGGAAAATCAAACTAAACGTTTCTATTGAACTGGTACATAATTTATTCTAACCAATACATGTGTTTTCTCATACAAACTGCATAATACATGCACTCTTAAGGCGGCTGCCTTGGTCAGCGAGAAAGTATTAATTTCTGTTAGGTCATACGGCCATAAATACAATTATCTGTGTAATTCTCTGGAACGGCTTCTATATTAGGTCAAATCTTATACTCCCTTTCCCCCTTCACCTACAACCCCCTTTGTCAAGTCAATACGAAATTAGAGAAATAAAGCTATGGAACCTCTTATCTTAAGGTAAAGAGGAAATCTCGCTGCTAATTCTCAAATATGTTAACATTGTCTGTTGTGAGATTATAAAAAAAAACTGTATTTGTTAGAGGAAGGCTAAATCTAAGAATCCTTTTTTCATCATGACTAGTTTCATAGATCCAATAGTATGTTTAAAATGACCTTTAAAGTCAACTAATGACACATTTTACGCTCTTTTTTCTATTAATAAAACTCAAACTATTCGGTTGTTTAGGAAAAAAAGCCATGTTGGAATATTTCGACTTTCTTTTGCGATCGTATTTTGAAATAACGCAGCGTGGAATTAAATATTGTGTTAGACCTGAATTTATGCGCAGCAATTTTTCGCTTATCGAGGCTGCCCCCTTAAGGCAAAGATGTGGGAAACGCAAGAAAAGGTATGTGTTTTTGCAGTTTTTGTATCAAAACTCTTTTGGTTGGCTAAAATAAATTAAATATTGCTCCAATATGAAGATAGAGTTTAATTTTCTTCCCACGTTGATATAAACATTTGTTGAGTAATCTGTCATGAGCAAAGCAACATTAGAAAATACACTTTTTTCAAATGAAGAAAAACCTTGTCGTTCAATTCCAGGACACTCTTGACAAATATTCAACAACTAATGATAACACCATGTGAAGAAAATTAAATAATTTTTCTACCAGATAAATATTTGATTTAATTTGACAGAAAGAAAATGTTGATATAATAACTGCAAAAACACTAATAATTTCTCGCGTCAACTAGATCCCAATATTAAGGGGTCCACCTCGGTATGCAAACAATTGCCACGCAGACGTTCAGCTATAACGTGACATTACGACGAATTATTTCAAAATATAGTTCACGCCAAAATAAAGACGAAATATTCCAACAGGGCTGTTTTTCCTTAACAGCCCTATAGTTTAAGTGTTATTAATAGAAAAATAACGTATTGAAATGTGACATTAACACATTTTCAGCTACTTTTTAAATATATTAGTGGATCTACGAGACAAGTTTTGATGAAAGAGGACTCAGGTTTAGCCTTCCTTTAACAAATATAGCAACTTTTTTTATAATATCACAACAGGGAATTTTAAGATATTTGAGAACTAGCAGCGAGCTTTTCTCTTTGTTTAAGCTTGGATATAAGTAGTTCCATGAAACGACACAAAACCTTTTTTTAAGCCGTGTGAACCCTGTAAGCGATGTATACTTTCTCTCTGTTTAGCTCGAGTGACCTTACATCCTGCTTCAAGTGAAAACTTCCACGGTCAATGAAATGTTGGCCAGCTATTACTGTTGACTGCTCTTCTAGCTACGAACGACCCGCTCCGGTGGCCGCATGGTCTAACGTGCTCCTATCGCAGTAGTGTAGACTGACGATGACGAGGAGATCAAGGTTACGGTCGGGTGTACTAAGGGTGGTTTTTCATAATTGCTTTTCCAATCTCTCTCGCAATTCAAATGTGGGTACACTTCTTCTAAATTTACACTTCCTAATCCCTGTAGCCATTAGCCGTAGGGATGTTCGATCTTGGATCGATTTTTTCAAAAATAGATTCTTTGCCCTCGATTAATTGATTTTTGGATCGATTTAAGGCCTCGATCTAATTCACGTAGCGATTCTTTTTCTAGAGATTTCAAAAAGATCGAATCGAAATATCGAAAGAAATCAAAACTTCTAGTCGATTCAGGGAAATTTAATTTTGTTGGCTTTGGAAATGTTTTTGTTGACTATAAGTTCTAGGAATAATTCGAAACCAAGTCTTACAATCTTAAGTTCCTGATTAGTTATTATTTGTCTATAGTTAGTAGAGAGAAGAGATCTGCTCTTTTTACGTCTAGGTTCTGTAAATGACCACATCACGTTTTTATTCTGTAATATATGTATGGTGACATGTTGGCCAACAAGTCACTAGTTTGAAAGTATTTCGTAAAATATTAATTTACCCCATGGAGTTTTAGTAGTTATAGAATGCTTACATCTACATTTTGACGCTTCCCTCACCCCTCCCCTCGATACAATTTTGACGCCTCCCCACTCTTACCCTCAATACATTTTTGCTGCCCCCTCTCCTAACGATACATTTTGACAACCCCCCACTACCAATCCCATAGGTGTAAATTTCTAGGTGCGCCATTTTTGGTTAGTGTAGGCAGATAGAGCAAATTTTATTTACATGAATCGTTAGATCGATCTTTGTAAGATCGATTCAATGCACTCGATCTTTTGTCTGAATCGATACTATGCCTCTTTATCTAGATCGATCCATAGAATCGATTCAAAGCCCATGAATCGAACATCCCTACATTAGCGTAATTAGATTATAGGCTTGTGACTAAAATGGGTAGTTGGGCATGGTGTTAAAAAAATTACAAACTCTACCCATGTTTACTTAGTCCTTGTCAAGTGTAAGCTTTAAGAGGGAAATTATATTGCGATAATTGTCTTCAACTTTGAAGACTAGCGCTAGAACACTCTGTGCATTAGTTTAATGAAATCCTGCACCATATGCTCAGGACGGCTTAAGAGAAAACTATACTGTCCATTATACATATAAATAGCCTTTTAGAAAATTAAAACATTTTTATTTTTGCAGCTGACATTGATAACTTGTAAATATATTATTAGTGTTGTTTTATAGTCATTGTATATATCTATTATCAGTGACATCTGCCTATTAGATTACTTGACGTATGATTACGTGTAAGTAGATCTACAGTCCAGTTTTCATAAGAAAGGCCTTTTAAGAAATACTCACATTTTTGTTTGTTAACAACATTGATAACAATATAATATGATATTAGTGTGTAATTTTAGGTGTTGATAATATTCATTAATATGACAGCTGAAGATATCATGACTTGAATTATGAGTACATAAAAGTACTTCTAGTAATTTTTCTAACTGGACACGCTTCAGTGGCCAAATTGTTTAAGGCGTTACTTTGGTACTGGTACACATTAAATAAATAAATAGACATACACGGTTTTTTAAATTACGTGCTATATAATATCAATATATATAATTTATACATTCATGTAAAAATAAGGCAAATGGAAAAACTTTGAAAAAAATAGCATACAAAAAATTCAGTTTAAATTAGTTTTTGTCATTAAGTTTGAAAAAATTAGTTATCTTGTTATAGTTTGCTTATATTGTCACAATAGACACAGGCCTACTCTTCAAGTTCACTGATTGCATAAAAAATGTTGTCTTTCACGTCTGGGTGGGATTCAGTGAATCTTCTCAGGTTTTACATAATTGTAAGTGCTTCAGAAACGGATGGAATTGGTTCTTCTTCTTTAAAAGAAGAACGGGGTCAAAATTAGCTTCGTGAGGACAAATGAGCAGTTACTTGAGTTAAGAATCAGCATCTCCGGTTTAGAAAACTGAGATTAATTGCTGGAGAGATCGTAGTGTTAGCCACATGACGCCCTCTATACTCAAATGTTGGGGTTTTAATCGTTAACTGCGGCGGCCGCATGGTCTAAGGCGCTACCCTCGCAATAGACTAGACCGGCGTTTCCAAAATTGGGTTCTGTGAGGTAAAATTAAAGAGTTACACGAAAAAATAAAAATTTAAAAATATTTTACACATTAAAAGTTATAAATATTGTAGGTATGTTTATATCTGGCGGACGAGACAATATTTAGGTTAGTCGTTTTTATCGCACAGCTTGTGTATGCACTAAACTGTCTTTGTGGTCCAGAACCTGCGGGGAATATTCCCTTCTTACAGTCGCAGGTGTCCACACACTCGCGGGGCGATATATGCGAAGAATATCCAGAGTTGTCGCGGCGGGCAATCAAAGTTATGTTACCATTCACCCACACGTATTTATATTGTGCAAAACTGTATTCTCGCTATATTCCGTAACCATAAAGAAGTATTTGAACACAGTTGATTCGGCTCCAGACATGCGAATACAATAATTGTCAACAATTAAACCGGATATAAGAAGAGATTTAAAAAAAGAAAAAATATTACATTCTATTTGTTAAAATGTATATTGACATTAAAAATTTTTTTTTTTTATGACCAATAGTGATAAACAAAGAATTTGTTAACTTTATAATCTAGTTAAGAGTAGAACCTTATAATTTTCCCCCCTAACAAGCACGTATACGGGTAGGCTCCGTTTTTGTGTGAGACATAAATACGTGTAGTTGATTTCCGAATGGAAAAATATAAATTTCAATTCAAAGTTATTTGACCGTGGACCAAGAAATTGTCTATCCTGCAGCGTTTTTTTTTTGTTCCACGCTAAGACTATTTAAGGTTTTCCATCGTGTTGTATAAAATATAAAAATCCCGAGATTAAATTTAATTGGGAAACGCTGGACTTGAATGCCGAAAACGGGGAGATCGTGGGTTGATCCCGGTCGAGTGTAATAATGGTGTTTTTTCCTCAATGGTTTCCCACTCTCTTTCTTTACGCAAATACGTGTACACTTCCTCTAAATTCAACCTTGCGTGTATTTAATCCATTAGCGTAATTAGTAGGGTAAAGTAGCCTAATTCTGTGATAACATTAGGTTGTGATGATTTTTTTCCATAAAATTTGAGTTTAAAAAAAATCTTTCAAGTAACTTATAGTTTGGAAATTTTATTAGTTGATTATAGAATATGAACATATTTTAATTTTTTGTGTGTATGGAAATACATTGTTATTATAAAAATACAACAGGGTCCTTATTACGTGATAAGTGTCCTAAGTCCGTGAAACATGGTTCCTTATTCCGTAACAAGCACCTTAACACCGTGATATTTATTACCTTGATAAAACTATGAACTATGGAGGTTCTATGTTACAATGATTATTTTTTTCCACTACTCATTATTAGTGTAGCTGTCATTTGCACAATTGAAGCACAAAAAAACATATTCACCATAGTCATCGTGGAGACCTTCCCACCCGTAATGGGACAATCGCAGACAAAAGTAGCATTCTATCCACTTTTCACCTGTTTTGTCGTCCAAGTCGGGTGACTTGCTGATGGAGAAACGTTATGAACCTTAACGGATTGTTTTCTTCTATTGTTGGTTTGGCGTTGGACTGAATTGCTACAGCTGGGTATCGAGAGTAATTTAGTCATATCTCCCGACTCATTGTTGGTTTCATTTGTGACATTGAGATCAGTGGCTATTGAAGTATCGAGAGCTTCAGGTGCAATAGAGTTTCTTTTGAATGGATATATCCCACTTTTCCTGAAACCAGATCTGATGATTTGCGGGGTAAAACTTATTTCATAGGCCGGATTGAAAAGTGAATGAAAGTCATATCTGCTGGGAGTCTTTCCTGGATTTTTCTTCATTTGCTCCTCAAGTTCAGTTTTCCATGATGCTTTTAATGAAGCAAAAACACTAACATCAAGCGGTTGAAGTAGGTGAGTGGTGTGAGAAGGAAATGCCATTAAAATTATTTAATTTTTTTCCCAGCCATTTCAAATGCTTCTGGTGATAGGTGGGATGCGTGAGAATCCATAAGTAACAAAACCGGTCTTGCTAGAGGAAGAAGGTCAATAAATGATTCTAACCATTTAAAATAATAGTCACTATTTATCCACCCTTTAGGAGTCACTCCAACTGTTGCATCACAATGTACTCCTGTCTTAAAAACTGGATTATTTTGAACACCTTTGAATAGAATTAACAGAAGACAACTTTTTCCAGAAGCATTTGCACAAGCCACGTTACGTATAAACACGTCGGCAGATATATTTTTTACCAGCACTTGTGACAAACTTTGATCCAGAAGCTGGTACAAAAGTCAATCCTGTCTCATCGTAGTTCCAAATTATTTGTGGTGAATCAGCAATCAGTAATCTTCTTCTCTAAGCACTCGCAAAACTCTTGAATAAGAACTGGGTGGCACATGATGCACGATACCTCGCAATATTTTCTGGCTTTCTCAGATTCAAATTGAATCTTTGACGAAAACCTTTGAATCACTTATTTTCAACATTAAAATAAGCTGCTTTCCCTCTTTTCTTCGCTAATTTATAAGCAAGTTTTCTTATTTGTAGTGTGGTCAGACCAAATCTAAGTGCTTGCATTTTAATGGCGTAGCTGCAAAGATGAGTTTCCTCTTCTGAACTTAGAACAAAAGGCTTCCCAACTTTTCCCACGTTGAATGTTTTTAAAATCACACCATAAACATTATTTGACTTGCTTGCTTTAAAAACATTGTCTTTTAATGTTGACCATGGCACACCATAAAATTTAGAACTTTCATAAACATTCCAATTGTTTTCTAAAAATGCTTGCACTGCTTGCCACAGTGTCTTTGTATTATAAACTTTAGAATAATCTGATTGACTCGTTGATTTAAGTTTTTTTATCCACCCATTTTTAATAACTGTTGGTTAAAGATACAAATAGATTTTAGTATATATATATCTTTAAGAAATTATAAAATAGTAAATATTTCTTATGTATTTGTAGTAAACACTGAAAATAATATTAATTTTATGAACCCAACCACACAAGAAATACGAAAAAATAAAAAATATTTATAGAATGCGAAAGGCTCTAAATTTCTTAATAAGAATCTATATTATAATAATTTTACATACATATGTTTAGCAATAAAATACTAACGATAAACACAAATATATTAATAATAAACAAAGAGCTATCACTGAAAAAAAACCAACTCTACACACCTTTAATAACACTGCATAAACACTTTTTCGCAGTCATTCTCAGTTACAGTTAGTGTCAAAAGTTGCTACAAGAATACGATCCTAAATTAAAACTAATTTCCAAGCAACTGCTGCTATCTGTTGATGATCCAAAAAAATATTTTAAAAAGGTTCCTATTTCCATGATAAAATATATAGTCAGCTATCACGGAATAAGGCTACTTTACCCTACATAAGCGTATACACCGAGTAAATGCCGCGCTAAAAAATAATAATATAGATATAACATTAGCGATTATGACCAATCAAGGTAATTTTGATGACACTACAATATTATTTGAAGGTACTTGATATATTTGCGATTTCGTAAAAAACACAGATCGACTTTTAATTACGATTTAGTTTTCTTAGAAAACTGCCGCGAGATCGACCAGTAAAATTGCGATTAACCGTCTGCTGGCTTCTAGACCAAGAAAGTGGTGTTAAGACGCTTGACCTTCGACCCACGCCTCATCGCTGTGGCTTATTTTTTCAACGGCAAACCGACAGACGGGAGGTGGAGGGGGTAAATAAAGAGGGGCCATTTCTTCTCTACTTTTCACGACCTTACATGTTACGAGTTTTGTCGGTAATTGGTTTTCCGCACCAGATGTCGCGCGGTCAAAGTGAACATAGCTGAAACACGGATGAGAGAAAAAGGCAGGGATAAACAGGGAAAAGGGAGGTTATGGGTTTTTACAGGAAAGAGCGATGAAAAAGTGGGTGGGGAAGGGGGCAAGATAGAAGTTTACGAGGTCATAGCAACCTCATTTAGCAGACCATAAAGAAGACTCGACTTGTGCACCAAACTGTTTTTTATGTCATTTGGAGTTTTGTTAGCTCGGATGGCGATGAGCAATAAGGTGAACTTGTAAATAAACTGTCCTAGCATAGCGTGGTCATACAGTGGGTAAGCTCGAAGATAAATTAAAGTAAGTAGAAGGGGGCAAACTTTATGACGTACCACTTCAATTATAAGGTGACTTGTATCTTCATTTATTTCATTTATCTGTCTACCTCAGTGGTCTTGAGGTAAAGTGCCTCATAGCCGATGTTCGTGGGCTCAAACCCAGCCGAGGTCGATGAATTTTTCTTGAGTGATAGAAATCAATAGCACAACTTCCTTCGGAGGGGAAGAAATGTGATTGTGGCATGTAAAATAACCCTGGAATGTATGTGGAAATACCTCTCCCAGGAATATAATGTTGGCCCTTTCACTCATAGAAATGTTCATGTGCTGAGTCGGTTCAGAACGTGAACGTTAAAGAGCTTTAATAAATACAGATAAATAATATTTTATTTATTTGTGGTATTTAACATTCACTTTCTGAACCTACTGATTATATCAGCTGTCATATAGCTAGGGGGGTTAGTCAGGTATTATAACCCCTTAGAGCAATAATCATAATACCACCAGGGAAATAAAGGTATTTAATATATTAATGTTACAATTATTGTAATAGTGACATAATACAAAAGAGGTGTAACTAAGTGGTATTAGACTATATCTAAAGTAAAGCTTAAGTCATACAGACTATAGCCATTTGATAACTGCTTGATATAATCTTTTTCTGCGTATTTCCTTAGTCAGAAACAATATGGTGATTTCTTGAGTCCAAAGTGAGCAAACAGTGGAAATCACTCCAGTCACATGATCCTCTTAGAACTGTTGGTTGCACCATTTGTACTGCGTAGCTAGAAACTTCCAGAGATAAACAAGGAAGGTATATAAACCCCGGATATCTTGAAATCGGGGCTCTTGCTCTTTATAATTGTCATACTGAGTGTATGTAGAAATACTGTCTGGATTACTCTTCAAGTGAACCACGAACTTGTAATATACTTTTGTTATTAATTAATAAAAGTGTAAGAACACCAGTCTTCACTCTTAAACATCAGAGTATTTCTGCGAGATCTGAGGTTCCTATCAAGGATTTAGAGAAGAAACGAATCCATTAGTTCCCATACCTGAGAGATACGACACAGCACAAGATTTGAAAACTAACTTAAATCTAGAACAGACACAGCAGCCAGCGGCCATTAACTCATCCCTGAAACCCACATTTTACCAATGATGTATTGTCAGCCATGGCGGGGATCGAACCCGGCACCCTTATCTCAGTAGACAGACACGCTACCGACTGAGTTTAGGTGTCGGACTGGTGACTTGTAATCATGTGAAGTTACATGGCCATATATTTAGCATGAATTTACTATAGTATTAATTTCAAATACATAAATTAATATTGGTCAGAGTTCATATGGCCATATATACATTTAACTCAAGTGTTTTTTTTAAATTTAAAAAATAATGTCGACGCTGCTTTGAACGATCATTGAACATAAAATGGCACATTGACAGATGCCCTCTTTAAACATTATTTTTCACACCGCACTTGAACTGAACGTATATACAGTCCAATTTTCGTAGGAAGATTCTTGATCTGTCAGTTTTAAAAAGTTACTAGATTTACTGTCACTTATTAATAATACGTCATGTCATGTGATATGTAGGTGTCACTTTTTATATATGTTGTCAATACCTTTAAAATTACAAAAATTGTATATTAAATGTTATAAATGTTAACCTAAAATATATATATTTGTATTTTCTAAATGGCCCTTCCTAATGAAATTGCACTGAATGTCTATATGCATATGTACGTGTGTGTGATGTGAATATGTCCTCTATATGCACATACGTGATGTTCGTGTGGGCATCGTCCACCCACCCGTCAATAATTGAACCTCAACCATCCTCCCCCACCCCCTGTCAACTAAAATGCTATATCCCCCCCCACTACCCATTCTCTCACGCAATCACACGAAGCCATCACTTGTCAGAGCGTCACCAATTCATAGGGGAGTGGGAGGGGTGTTACACCCCATTCCCCATCTCCCCCTGCGGGCTATGCGGTGCCCGTCACGTAAAAATGACTGTAATAACTAATGGATGGTAATTTATGCATTCACAGCACTGGCTAGATAGAAGATGAAATTATACTCGTTAAATAAATTGCATGCACTTTTTGTGTGTGTGCATGGGGATTAAAAATTTATCAAAGGGCTTTCGCTTCGTTTTGTTTTTAAGGAATAAGTAATGATTTATTAACTTTTTTTTGTTAAATTCCATGATGGTCGTGTTTTTTTTATAGCAGTCTCTTGTTAGTCTATTTATGCGTCCTTAAGAAATTGACCACTTTATTGCTAGTAGGGGTCTAAAGTATCTCTTTGATAGACAGAGGGAGTCAATATTTATTTTATGTTGATTACCCAAAACGACAATCCAATTTTCATAGAAAGAACCTTTTAGAAAGTAAAAACATATTATTTTGAAGTCAACACTGATAACATTTTACTATATTATTATTATTATTATTATTATTATTATTTTATAGGTATTGATAATCTAAATCGAAAGTGACAGCTGCAGATTACATGACTTGACGTATGATTACGTAAAAGAATATTTAGTGACTTTTCTATCTGTTCTTTGAAAATTTTACTACAGTAAGACGATGTTTAACAACACTGCCTACGTGAAATCTCGAAGCTTTTTGCGAAGCGGGTTGCATCTTAGCTTGACGCACTCAAGCAGTCTAAGCACTAACACACTTTGACACCATAGTACGAAATAGAAAGAGAGGGCCTCTCGTTTGTTTACTGATAACACTTCCCCTCTTCCTCTGACGAGTATACATAGTCACTATACTATTTACACCTTGAAAACATTGACTTGCTTTTTAAAATTATATTTTCCATTTTTTAAATTTCATATAGACATATGGTTCCACGGAATTTTTTAATCCATATTCTGGAAGGATGACTCCTACAGGATATTCTCTTGACGAGACAAATAGCCTAAGCTGTAGATGATTTATATTAAAAAATATGTTTACAAAAAAATACTTCAAAATAATAAATGTGTGACAATATAGCACTATTTTTAAAATTATTTGAAAGTTGTAGTATTTGTTTCAAAGTTATATCTTAACAACTCACTGAATAAAACGCTAATTCATTAACATGGAAAATCCTAACTTCATTGTGACGTCACAGGTATGCAAAGTACTTAAATAAATAAACTTATAAAAGTTAAAAAAGATAGTGATGTCAATGGATTAAACTAAGAGGTAAGGTTTAGGAAGGTCGTTTACAGTAAATGCAGCCGCGTTAAATTTGAAAGAGGATAGAAGAATCATCGGGACGAGTTTGGTGGCTTAGTCTTCTCGTAGTTGATTATGGTCTACTGTGGGCCTTTCACCTTAGACGGCGTAACCCCACAATGCAGAGAGTCGACAAGACACTCGGGCGTGTTTTTTTTCACGGTGACTGTATTGTGTGTGCGGTTGTTTGGGGAAAGACGATAAATGGATGTTGAACTTACGATTTGTATGATTGAGGGGAGGTTGGTTCTTTTTATGCATCCAGTGGGCTGTGTAAAGTCAAAATGAAGAAATCGAATGGTTTTGAGACCAATATTTGATTATGTTCATTCCTAATCATTGAACCCTTACCAGATTTTTTTTTGTCAGCACCGCAGCTCACAGCCATTCAGATTATACGCATATATACTAATTACGTTAGTGAGTTAAGTATGAGGAATGTTGAATTTAGAGGAAGTATACCAACATTTGCGTGGAAGGAGAATAGATAACAATTTAGGGAAAAAACACCCTTAGTATACCCAGGCGGAGTTCGAATTCCGATCCACCTATCATCGGCAGTCTGATCTAACACGAGAGTGACTACTTATACTCCGCGGCTATCGAAGCAGGCTATACAATAATTATCGACACACCTCCCAAGTTTTCACAGCAACTACCAAATGCCGCTAAATCCAACCCCATCAAACGTCAGCCCACACATCTCCCAAGATACACATCAGCTTCCAAATTCTGCTAAATTAAACATCAAAACACTACGCACAAAGTCACCCTAATGAGCAAACTTGTTAATTAACATCAGAAAACGTTACAGAATCGACTGACTCTGTCTTTTCAACGTTACTGTTTAAGAGGAGGCATTTCACCAAGGTGATAAGATGAAAAGAAAAGTGAAGGATGAGGATGGGGAAGATGAATAAACGTTTACGTCTCTCTCAATGGCTCATTAATTCAGTTTTCTCGCTCACATGAGCTAGGAAGGATGCGAGGATCCTTTAGTTGCTGTAGCGGTTCTCTTCCCCCCTTCCTCCTCAACTCCCGTTTCTTCTTCTCCTTACAACCCCTCCACCAACTCCGACCCAGTCTCTACGGTAGCAACCCCCTCACACGGTGTTCTTCTCGTCACCTTTAATATAAAATAGTCGCATTCAGCGCGATTTGAAAAGGCTTCCGTCCCCAAAAGAGAAAAGAGAGGGATTGGTAGGGGAACGCCGAGTGTAGCCGCTGGAGGAGGATGCCGAGTTCTGCCTCCGAGGATAAATGGAGGTAAGGATACTGTGGTTCTTATTTTTTCTAAACTGGAATCGTGGGTACTTTACAGTCTCACGTAAACCTGTCTGATTAAGAGCATGCATCACATTCCAATCAACTCTGTGATACAGTCGTCTCGAAATTAAAAGTTTACACGAACAATATTGCACGTGGATCATTTTTGATTAAACATTAATGTGTATAAAGGGTTAATAGAGTTTTCTAATGCTGAACATCATTGAAACATTAAATCATATTTGGATGAAAACTGCATTGAAAAGGCTGTTTTTGGCCATTTTCGAATGGCTTCACAACCAAGCATTGTGCACAAATCTTCATTCTGTCATAATAGGGACATACTGTTGTTATTTTAACAATACACTTTGTCGCTTTGTCCCCCATCGTCACCGCGTAAAATGTCGAGTAATCATTCAAATACGAATGCACTGCACACCTCTCTGACATATCGTAAGTATTTACCCCCTTTTACTCCCAAACCTCACGCACACACACAAATTGATTTGGACCTGCTATCATAAACGCTCTTAAGACAGGAAGATAATATTTTGACAGTTATAAAATTTACTAAAACACGTATATTTAGTTCACAAGGATTTTTAATATTGATTTGGAAATTGTAAGACTTGGAAAAGTCATCGGACGGTGGAAAATTGCTAATTTTACAGAGCTCAATCTCAGGGATTGGAGTGAAATAAAATTCATCTACGTTCCCTTTCATACGGGTGTTTCGTGACGCGCGACAAGGGACGACACGATGACGTGCGTTCTATAAATACACATGAGAATGAGTTGCTTTTATACTCTGTCGCGCGTCATTTGTGTCGTTGCGATCTGTAAAGAGTGTCGTCGTAACCTAGAAATCACCACGACAAAAAATCACGCATAATGGACGACCTAAGATAAAGTTCGTTCACGGTAGGAGTTTACCTTTGAAAGGCCTTTTTCCCTACCAGAAATCTATTATATAGTAGGATATTGGTAGGAAAAAAGACCTTTCAGAGGTAAACTCCTACCGTGAATGAAGTATACATTATAATCATTGGGGTATTTTATACAGGTGTCAACTTTTGTGTCACCATGTTGACGAGACTGCAGGGCAACCAACCTTGTGTTGGAATATCAGTTTTTCTAAGTACCAGCATCAGTGTACTTCTGTAGCAGGTAGTGAGTGTAATTATTATTTGTGGTTGGGTATTTATTGTATACCACTTTATTTTTTTCCTGGAATGGCAACAATATGATTAAGATAATGCACGAATACATCATTATACAGTGTTTGAAAAGTAAAGCTGGTAGCCCTGGCCTTTATCATCTCCTCTCTCCCATTTCATAACGCACGACATAATATGTTAATTGTATAAAAACAAAGGCCCAGAACGCGCGTCAAGAAACGCTTGTATGAAAGGTCCCTAACTTGCACTCAATCGCCTAAAAAGCTCCTCTAATCTTGCATCCTGTATAAAAACTGACGTCATAGTCGCACCTATGAAGAGTTATACAGATCTGAAGTTAAAAAAGCCACAGGTTGTAGGGGGTCACAAGATGAGTATTTCCGTGGAATGAACTTGGGGTTGGTGAAAACAAATGGCAGTGCTATGAGACGTCAAATCTGGCGCTGTGTATACCTGGGAGGTAAGTAGCTCATCAATCGCCATCACTTAAGTCTACAGCAGTGAGAATTCAGTGGCGAGGTCTTCATACGGACGTTCTGCTGCCAATACTTTGACTCCAATTGCTCCGCGTACAAAATGCATGTCTGCTATTTCAGGGAACGTGTAATGTCCCTCCATGTAAAGGCTGTAACCAGCGGGGGTTTGGGGGTTCAACCTCCCTCACCCCCCGACATTTTATGAACAAAATATATATGACCTTATTTATGGTTCAATCAGAATTAAGATAAAGTGCAAATTAGAGGGCTGCGTTATCATAAAGAAAAACCACTTCAGATAGCTTCTAAAGGGGTTTAATATTTATAATTTTTCTAGCCTTCGGCAATTAAGGCTTTATGTTACTATAAAAAAAACCTTCAGA
Organism: Timema douglasi; assembly: GCA_901482245.1. NCBI lineage: Eukaryota > Metazoa > Arthropoda > Insecta > Phasmatodea > Timematidae > Timema > Timema douglasi. The sequence continues at coordinate 49,388 of CABEEJ010000853.1, read as the reverse complement.
TAGCTTCTAGAAGTGTTTAGTATCTATACATTTTCCTAGCTTTCAGAAGTTAGGGGGTACTGTTGCCATAAAAAAACCTTCGGATAGCTTTTAAACCTGTTTATCATTTATAATTTTTTCTAGCTTCTGGCAATTGGGGGATGTGCCTTGCTCCATGTTGACAGCCAATATGAAGGACTTGCACAAAGAAATACACAACTAATTTATGTTTGTCCAATAAAAATCTCCGAGTCAATTCTGGCGCTATAACTTGAAGCCGGCGCTGCAATGATCCACTAGTGTCCATTTCTGTATCTGTCACGTTTGGTAGGTAATATCAACACCTATAAAATTATACTAACAATACAATAAAGTTTGTCATACATAAGCGAAAGATCGCACCAAACCAATTTTCTTTGTAGATCAAGCCGCAGGGTTTTTGCTATATTTTGTTAATTTTGTTTTGCATAGCTTAAGACTCTGGGATGGTAGGTAACGCAAACTAAAGGTAGTAACTTTGTATCTTTTATTGAAAACTTTTCTTTAAGCAAAATAAATCTAATATTTCTCCAGTAGAAACAAAGAGTTTAATTTTCTTCACGTGGTGGTACCAACAGTTGACTATCTGTCAAGGATGGTCTGCAATTTAATGACAACTTTTTCTCTTCATTTAAGAAGTTTCTCATTTAATGCCTCTATGCTCATGACAGATATTCAACAACTGTTGGGGTTTTGATACAAACACTACTAAAACACTTACCCTTATCACGCATTCCCCACATCCCCACCTTAAGGACGTTGCTGACCTGTGACGTCAAGATAGAATTTCCCATGCTAATGATTAATTTACATTTTATTCAGCTAGTTCTTAAGATATAACTTTGAAACAAAATTCACAAATTCTTAATTAACTCTATAAATAGTCCTACAGTGTCAACAAATTATTAATTTTATATAGGAATAGTTTTTCTATAAACATATTTTTTTATAAATCGACTCGAACTCAGGTTGTTTGATTTGGTCACGAAAATGTCCTGTGGGAGTCTTCCTATCAAGATGTGAATTAAAAATTTCCATGGTAGTATATTTCCAGCAAGAATAGGAAAATATAATCTTAAAAAGCAATTCAATGTTTTCAAGGTGAAAACAGTTTAGTGACTGTGTTAACTCGTTGGAGGAAGAGGGGAAATGTTATCACTTATCAGTAGATAAACAAGAAGCCTCGCAGGGTGAGCTGCTCATTTTCTTCTCTCTCTTTCTATTTCGTAAGTTGATGTCTAAAGCTTGATTCACACGTTCGTCAAAAATAGAAAATAGAATCTGCTTGGGTAGCGCAGCATTTCACACGCTGTATGTTGACCCATGATGCATTGCAATGCAAAATTAAAATATCAGATTAACAATATATGTTATTTTCTAGAAGATAGATATATATTTCAGATAATTTTCCTGATGGTTGTTTTCAAATTATAACGCCGTGTCGTTGCACAATCCAATACATCGATATACACACTTAAAGGTAACGGTTTATTTCAAATATCCTCACAAAGACGAACAAATCTGTCTGCTTGCTTCTATCTCTACAGCGCATGCGTTGTCAAATGCGCACTGATTTGAGATGGTTGGTTCTGAGATTCGATTGGTTCTCCCGTGCCGAAGATCTCATGCACAGCGGACGAAGTAGAGATGAGTTGAACTTAAGCGGAACAGCTCGTGCCGTTAAGGTGGAAATCTTGTGATTGGATTAGAGATCGTCACGTGACTACGTTTCTGTTCTGCGTAAGTTTTTCGATGAACGTGTGAATCCACAGTAAGTATGGTGGTGATTAAAGTGCTTAGGTGAGTAAGCAACCCACTTTGTAAAATAGCTTCGGATTCTCCAGTTCGGCAACGTAATTAGTAAAAATATTCATACTAATTATTCTGCTTGGATAAAATAAGTTGTTTCTGTAAGACTTATGTTCCAAGAATTAGAAGCATCCTCTCACTTCATCAAAGCTATCTTCTATTTTAGGGAGGAGGCGAGCAAGTGAACTTTACGTGACCCAACTGAAACTACCATTCAAGTCGTCGCATCGTTAAATGGGTTATAGCTTCAATGCTCTGTTACTTCCCCCGCACCCCATTTCCCTCCATCTTTCTCCGGGGGCACCTTCCGTAACACCCTCTCATCTGCACTTTTTCAATAGCCAGTAATTTGAATTCTGTGACTGGTACGAAAGAAGAACAGGATGAGAGAGAGAAAAAAAAGAGTGGGATAATTTGAAGAGAAAAAGTTGTGTACAAAAGATATCCCCCAGAGGGCAATTTTTTTATATAAAAAATATCTGAAACTTTTTTACTCCTGGAAATAAGGGTTCACTTCCGTAGGCTTTTTATTTTTTCCATGGGAGCTAACACAATTTAGAAATACAATTTTTTTCCCCCTTTATTTACGCTAAAACTAAATTATTGAAGTTCAATCCCCATTGGATTTGATCGTAAACTTTAAAGTTAATATAAAATTTGATGGGAAATTTGAGTTTAAAGAAGAGAAATAATTACGGACATATCCTAGTATAGACTCAATCGTTCATTTTATATGTGAATATCTGATTAAAATGTAAGTAATGTAATCAATGATTTAAACTTTAATATATATATTTTTATTTTAGAAGTGACGTACATAACGTGCTCTTTAAAACATAGTGCTACACGGTTACTCTAATCAATTAAGATATGTTTAAAAAATGACTCCTGGATACAGTTCGATTCCTGTGTTCTGGAGTCCTTTTTCAAAATCAATTTAAATATAGTAAAATTAGGAATAGTACCTTTGAACCTTCGATCCCTCGAATTCATAAAGATATTCTAAATTCTAGGATTCTAAAACAATTCAAATTCAACTTTAAGAAAAAACTCTTTTATTTTTCAAATTACTAATAATTTAATTTTGTCATATCATAAGTTTTTTCAATCGTGAAAATTTTTTGTTCTAAGATTATGATCTTAAAGTTTTACGTGCGTCCGAACCCAAAGAAGTGGATTTTACAATTATTCTGTTTGTCCTCATGTCTGTCTCTGGTCATAGAAGTGAAACGGCTTGGTGTACTTTGTTCAAATTTGATAAGTATCTAATTTTTTATGTAGACATTGGAAGTTCCTTTGGCCTTTATTTTTATTTTGACTCTAGCTCTCAAATTTAAGATTGTTTAATTATAAGTGATTTTTTAAATTACAATTTTATCTAAAATATTTAGCTTGAGTTTTTGACATGATGAATAAAATAAATTAATTTAAATGTAGTTTACTTACGATACAGTTTAGAAAATTTAAAATTTTTCAAAAATGGCCTTGTAGATTTAGTTCAAAATGGATACATGGGAATTGTTTTTCCATGATAAATAAGAATGTTTTTATTTTATTTTTACAAATTAAAAATAATTTAAGGGTAGTTTACAAATAAATAATTTTTGAAGATTTTAAATTAAAAAAAATATTTTTACAGTTTATATTTAAAATGTAAATACAAAGAGAGTATTGGGATTAACAAGTTGATGTGTTTGTTTTCAGAAGAAAACTTAAGGGTAGTTTAATGAAATCATATTTTTGGAAATTTGTTCCATGCCATAATAAATACACCACAGTATATAAGAAAGTTTGTGTATTTGTCTTGTACTATTTTACTTTATACTATTTGTTTAACCTGTCTATGACAGGCCAACGTCATTACTATCCAACCTAACAAAACCTGACCTTCAATCTGTTAATAACTCTCTTGTGTAGGAGCTTTATTATTTGCAAGTGAAGTCACAAATGCGGTACATTTCCTCTAAATTTCACCTTCCTCATTCCTAATCCATAAGCATAATTATTACTTAAGCGTATAACCAGAACGGGTAGTAAGACACGGTGCTTAAAAAACAAATTGATTTACGATTACGGTTTCAATTATTCACTTCCTGAGACGCGAAATGGTAAAGTGCGATTCGGGCTTGGGTCTACCAAAGTTATTGAAAAGTTATCAAGTTATAACTTTGGGTAAAGGAATCTCGCCAACCAAGCTGCCTGTGCAAGACATATTGTTTTGTTGAAAGTTTGATATAAACATTACTTGTTACTCTTTGTTAGATGAAAACTTCAGTATAACTCTGTGACAACAACGCAACCAAAATCACATGCACATAGCTAAACTATTAGCATATGTATTATAATTAGGATGGGTATTATCACATATGATAAAAATTCGTAGATGATCTAACATTAGCTCATCAATATTAATATGTATATTATTATTTTTATTTTTATTATTACTAGGCCTATGATTATTGTTACTCCAAACTCTCTTTTCGTGTAGACTTTATTGTGATGCCCTTTAGACTATATTTTTAGCACCACGTCCTACTACCCGTTCGGGTTATACGCTTATGTACTAATTACGCTGATGATTTTAGGGATTGGGAATGTGGTATTTATAGGAAGTGTATCCACATTTGCTTTTAGAGGGAGTGGAAAAATCACCCTCAGTACACCCCCTGAGATTTGAACCTTCAACTCACCGTCATCGGCAGTCTAGTCTATTGCGAGAGTAGCGCGTTAGACCATGCGGCCACCGAAGTGGGCGATGCCCTTTATTGTTTTTAATATTCTCAATAGATTTTTTTTTGTAAATCTTCTCTTGATCATGTTGGTATTCATGTCCCTTCCAGGGGATTCCCGTAATAATTTTTTTTCTCTCTCAACAACTCTTACAAGGTGAGTCCCGTAAGCCGTTGTATCCATAGCACCAATCCTTGGTTTGTCAAATTCAACTTTAATCACAAAAGAAGAACCAAACTCAAGAAAGTTACTGAAGGAGATCCCTTACCATTATTTTGATTGGTACTTGTTCTACCTCATATATTTAAAATCCCATTATTCTCCTTTATTTTGTTTGTTATGGTTTTTTAAAATGTATTTTAAATGATGCCAACGCGTATTGAATACTTATGCTTTTACTACCATCCTTTATTCATACGATTTTTTGTTCCTATTTGTTTTGTCACTATTTATCTTTATGTGGCCACCTTTGTGATATAGTGATCAGAATTTATGACTTCAGATTCAGAAGTCCCGGGTTCGGTCCCAAGTGATTCCATATTTTCTGTGAAACAATGGATCTGTAACGGGGTAGACTCAGCCTCGTAGAGAAAAATGAGGAGTTAGTCTACTTGAGTGAAAATATAGTGACTTGGTTTAGAAAACTGAGACTAACGTCCAGATAGTTCGAGACATGACATCAAGTTTTGTCGCCTGTATGTAGACAACCTCTATACTGACCGGCCTCCCTCCCAAACTACCTATTGTCTTCAATCCTGTTGGAAACGTGAATGTCACCTCCTACTTGTGAAAATCTATCTTCAGTCCCAAATTCACTATGAACCTCTTCTCTAAGATAACTTCTGTAAGTAATGAGGGAAAAAGTGTGCGTTAAAATGTATATTAGCCAATGGACAGCCCTTAAAGATCGAAGAAAAGGCCAAAGTATTGCTAAAGATAAGGGCAGTTACGTGACCTATCTGGTTTTTTATATCTCCCTCATTAATCACTGAAGTTATCTGAGGGAAGAGGCTCTTAGTGAATTTGAGACTGATCATAGATTTTCACAAAGATAATTGGGATAATGCTTATCAAGAGTAATATACCTGAGGTACTAGCCAGGAATCGAACCCGGGACTCATAGGCTCTTAGCCAGGTGCACTAACCACTACACCATGGGAACAGCTACAGCAGTTTTGTAGCCTCTGTTGGTAAGGATCGAGTGCGGTACGACAACATGGAGTTTTTTTTTCTATGTCTCCATGTATCATGATTTAGATATGATAGTTTATTTTATTTTCTTATGTAATTTTGCTTGCATGCAGGATACTTTTGTACTTTTCAGGAATGGCCCATTATAGGTCTTGTGACTGTTGGCCAACACTATAATAAAGGAAATTAAAATATAAAATATAAATTTAAAGAACCCGCCTCACTCCATGGATAACACCTAACTTAGGTAGGTAACACAGCTCAAACAAGATGTCTTAAGAACCTCTTTCACTCAACAGATAACACCTAACTTAGGTAGGTAATACAGCTCGAACCAGACGTCTTAAGAACCCGCCTCACTCCACAGATAACACCTAACTTAGGTAGGTAATACAGCTCAAACAAGATGTCTTAAGAACCCGCTTAACTACACAAATAACACCTAAATTAGGTAAGTAATACAGCTCAAACAAGACGTCTTAAGAACTCGCCTCACTCCACAAATAATCACCTAACTTAGGTAGGTAATACAGCTCAAACAAGATGTCTTAAGAACCCACCTCCCTCCACGGATAACACCTAACTTAGGTAGGTTATACAGCTCAAACAAGATGTATTAAGAACCCGCCTCACTCCACAGATAATACCTAATTTAGGTAGGTAATACAGCTCAAACAAGATGTCTTAAGAACCCACCTCACTCCACAGATAACACCTAACTTAGGTAGGTAACACAGCTCAAACAAGATGTCTTAAGAACCTCTTTCACTCAACAGATAACACCTAACTTAGGTAGGTAATACAGCTCGAACCAGACGTATTAAGAACCCGCCTCACTCCACGGATAACACCTAACATAGGTAGGTAACACATCTCGTAGCAGACGTGGCATCGTCTTGCAGGTTTCTGTATTCTTCTTAAAAAACCGCAATGGAGTTAAAACAAGTGAAACAGTTATAGATTATTTAAAAAACTTTGACATAATTGAAACACATTTATTTTAAAATAAAAAAGTGAATTAAAAGCTCGATACAAAATGTTTCCAAATGATAAATGTTTCCGGTTATAATTATTTGAGAGAGAATACCTATGTTGTTTTAGGAGCCAAACGGTGATACCGAATTGATGGATGTCTCACCATCAATTATAAATGAAGGGTACAGGGGGAAAAGGGAGAACGTTACGATACAAACATTTTCCAGGACAACAAATTTAATATCTCATACCCCATAAGGACTCCAGCAAATGCTTTAAAAAAAAATTGATTCAAATATTACAAAGACGTCTTTCAATCATAATATAAAGAGCATTAGAAGGGTCTTATAATTGTTTAACACAGGGATGCACAACCTTTAACAGCTGAGTGACACTTTTACCTTAACTGATTAATGGTGGACCACAAGGAAGCTATTCCGCTCTCTTTCTCCCTCCTCCACCCAAATTCTCCAACCATCCACCTAAATTCTCCTCCTTAACCTAATTTTACCAATAAGTCTATAGGTTCTAGTTAAAAATGGTGCTTATGATACATATCAAAAACTTACACAGCTATTACTAAGCTAGCTCTAGTAGGCTATTGATTAAAAAAAAATCAAGACTCAAAAAACGTTTTGAGGTTACAGAAGCAATAGCTATTATATTCCAAAATCAAAATTTTATTTGGTAAATAAACACTTTTAAGAAATGAACACTCAATTGTACTATAACGATATATTTGAAAGAATGCATATGTTAAAAAAGATCAAATACGCAACTACATGCGCAGACAGCGTGTGTCCACCCCTAACCACCAACCACTTAACTTGTATAGTCAAGAGCAGTACAATCTGCTGTCACGAAAACTGACTCTTTCATGTGTTGTTTTGTACCTCAAATGGCTTAAGTTCACCTGTGTATACGCGATTTTGTAGTTATTCCTTTTATAATGTCGGTAATGCGAAAAAAAATTGATTCCCTGACAAATCAATGGGCGATGAAAAATTAGAAGAGTTTTTCTGGGTGGATTTCCTAACAAAACTTTAACTTTGTATCGACCATTAGCGCGTCGCATAAAATGAGGTTAAGAGACGCATGCGTTTCGAGGAAAGCGGGTTGTGCATATCTGGTCTAGCGAATGGTAATAGTAACTCTATTTGAGTTAAAATTGGACCAACTCATTAACCCGCCCCTCCCTATACCTTTCAAAAACTAGTTTAATAACTAATCAATCATAATGTTTATACAGTTTTATTTATATAGTTCAAACGAATGCGTGAAATTAAAATAACAAATTAGGACGAAGGGAATTAAAACGATAACGTTTACAACATTTACCATTTAAACAAATATAATTAATTGAGTCATTGTTTTTTGAACTTGTTTAAAACTATTTATTCTGGTAATTATTTAATAAGCGATCACATTTACTACTAAAAATAAGCAAATATATAGATCAATTCTAAATTTTATGATATAATAATTCTTCCCTTCGTTATTATTGAAGAATCATTGTTATATTTTCAAATTAATTATATCAATGAACCATATTTAATTGCATTGAATTTTAGTGGTTTTTTTTATCACCACGTCTTACTACCTGTTCAGGCTATACGCATGTATGACAATTACTATAATAGGGTAGGGATTAGGAAGGAATCATTTTGGAGGTAATCGACACGCATGTGTGTGGAAGGAGAGTGGAACCATTTAGGAAAAACCATCCCCAGTAGACCCAACCTGGATTATAACCCCAGCCTACCAGTAATCAGTAGTGGGCCAGTCAACTACGAGAGTGACTCCTTAGACCATTCAGCCACCGAAGCGGGTGAAATATAGGTGTTTAACAATATGTTTTTTAATGTTTACAAAACATATAGTTCAATATAATCGATACTTTTAAAATTACCTAAGAAATATTTTACAATATGTAGGTGTCATAATTTTACTTTCCAATGCTTAAGTTGGGTATGTAGGGGACGTGAGAAAAGGTCAGTGTTGTTGCTGTTTTTATAGCAAAGCTTTTTTTGTCAATACATATATAATATTTCTCCTGTAGAAACATAGATTTTAATTTTCTTCACTCGGTGATATCAACAGTTGTTGAATATCTGCCATGAACATAGCGACATTAGATGATAAACTTTTTAAATGAAGAGAAAAAGTTGTCACTAAATTCCATGGTACCCTTAACAGATATTCAACAACTGTCGATATCAACATGTGTAGAAGATTAAACTGTATGGACTGGAGAAATATTTTATCTATTTTACAAAAAAAAGTTTTGCTATAAGAATTGCAAAAACACTGCCCCCTAACTAGCGTTCCATACATTCCCACCTTAAGATGTTTACTTAGTGTTTTAAGAGAAAATACATGTGTCCAGCTTTGAGTTCTCAAATAATACGACTTTTCAATACTTTGATATTATTATTCTTTACAACAAAAGTTTAATTGAAGAAGATCGTAAGCAAATAAAAGTTGGAAAAGGGAGGTCATAAAATGTTAGGAACGTTTGATTGTTTTTCCCCCTTCCCCTCCCCCCCTCAACCCCTCCTTCAATAGCCAATGAATTGAATTTCCTATAATACTTAGAAACTTATCGAATGGAAAACAGTTCGTAGTTCTAGTTTATAAAAAAGTTTTCGACGAATCGGCATGAAGAGTCGAGGAAAAATCAACACCATTCAATTTTAATTGGAAACTGGCTAGGAACAATTTCAAACCTACACCTTTCTCTCTCTCTCTCTTTTTTTTTTCTTCGGCATTAATTGGATTTCTCCCACAGGGAAACCAACCCTTTCTTGATTCCGTAGAAAGAATAATGATTCCAATGCATGTTGGGAACTTTAATTGGTGTTTCAAAATATTTACGGAATGGTGGATTAAATAAATGAGATATAAACAGGTAAACAGTGCAGGGCGTGTAAATGGGAAGTGCGCGTTCATTGTTGTGTGTGAAACAGTGATTAATGGCTGACTGCTTTACAGGATAGCTGAGAGAAACAGTGATAAGAAAAAAAGTTTCAGGTTTTATTTTCAAAATGTGTTTTTTTTAATTCGAGCACACAAAGCTGTATTGGTTAAAAGATAGCCCTGCATAAATATTGTGGTACACATAGAATGAGGAAAAGTACACAGTAGGCCTAGTTTTATTTGTTAATGTATCTGTCCCTATTGATAATACTAATAGGTATTATTTGAAAATACAAACGCACCTTTTTGCGGTTAGCACTGATAAGATTTTACTACTATTATTAGTGTTGTCTTTTAGGTTGTCATAAACCTGAGCTATGTGGGATGTTTATTTGGAGTGAAATACATTTATTGGATCTACGTGAGTGAAAGTGCTGGCTTAACAAACAACTTGATTAATGAATTAGACAACATTAAAGAGGAATGCTGACTAATAATAACAAACTTGCACTAGTTGTGGAATAACGAGGCCAGATTGGGCTATTAAAGTATTTGTTTTATTGATATCGGGGCTGACACATTATCATCTATTTGGGAGGCAGTTACTCTGCCCGACGCTGCACCATATGACTAGTAACTTCGGGTCATCAGTAGCACTCGTACTAGAGGGCAGCCATCAAGCCCAGAATAACTAGATCGAGTTCTGTCGGGTGTTGTGAGCTGTGTCAGTCTAAGTCAAAGTCAGTCTAAGTTTTCACGAATAAGCCAGTTCTCCCACGGAAGCAAGCTTCCAAGTTATTAAATTTATTTAAATCACATTTAACATCAGATTTTGTATTACCTCTTAGTGATACTATTAAACTAAAATTCGAAACTCTGTCTCATTTTGAACCCAACCAACTACCTTGTCACTGACCCTAGCCTTCTCCGCAAGCTATCCTGATATATCCGGTCCACGGAAGGGGAAAAGCAACAAGGTATTAATAATATGTATCAAAAGTGACATCTAGATATCATACGACTTGACGTATGGAATCGTTAAATTAACTATAGTAGGTTTTTCTTAGTTGTCAGAAATTATGTTCATTCGTGATGAATTTGAGGTATGGTAATTTATACTATATTCTAGATATTATATAAAAATATATGCTTATTTTTTCCGTTACTTGCGTGAAACTGTTTAGAAAAAAATAATCACGCATCATTAGTCCATGCGTGACCTCCTAAATATAAGTTCGTTTAGTCTGGTTCGCTGGTGACTTGGGAGTAGGAGCTCAAATACTTGTTGGATGGACTGCAAGTGCTTTATCCTGAATAGTTTCCCACTCCATTTCCACGAAAATGCAGGTCTATTTTTTCTAAATTCAAATTTCCTCATCCCTTCTACATTACTGTAAGTAAATGTGTATACCTAGGACAAGTGGTAAGATGTAGAGCATAATATCTATACAGTAGAACCTCGGTTATCCAAAATAAGGAGGGTGGACCCGATTTCGGATAGTTAATATCTCGTTGTTTTTTTTAATTTGAGCTGTGCTGGTAAAAATAAACAATTTGTTCTTCTTCTTCTTCTTCTACTACTACTACTACTACTACTACTACTATTATTATTATTATTATTATTATTATTATTATTATTATTATTATTATTAATAGCACCACGTCTTACTACCCGTTCGGGTTGTACATACTTACGCTAATGTGTGATGGTAGGGTGATTGTGAGATGAAATGGAAGACCTACAGTTTAACGTGGGATCCGAACCACGGTGGAGGCCTGGCATCACAAGTTGTGATTAATACACTTCTTGTCAGTTTATAGGAATAAGATTTATTGAAAGTTTATAAAAATATATGTGTTTCAAATTACTTTTTCTTTAGCACCACGCCTTACTACCCGTTCGGGTTATATGATTAGGTACTAATTACGCTAATTGTTTTAGGGATTAGGAAAGTTAAATATAGAGGAAGTAGTATACCCAAATTTGCCTGGAGGGTGATTGGAAAACCATGCTGTAAAAAAAAACCTCGGTTCATCCGATCAGGATTAGAAACTTTGTTTAGTTATTAATGTGCTATTGTGTCTCTCACTTAACTTTAAGTAAGCTAAGGTTTCGAGAGAACATAAATTTAAATCATAAAACGTAATAAATCTCGTGATTAATTTTCCCGTCGACGTACTGTTATCGGTTCGGAAACGGCGTGCGAACGTTCATCCCCTGAAGAAGAAGACTCCGACAAAATAGAAAGGAGGGGAGAGGGGGAGAAAAAAAACCCCACCAAGCGACAGTATATCGACCAAAAGTTCAACTCTTAAGAAAGTTTCGTGGTAGGCAACCAGGGTGAGATTTTAATTTTAGATTACGAGTGTAGAACTTGTTGCTCGCACACCTTATATTTACTCTACTTACCACTACAGGGCCACTTTAGAGAGTATCACTGTACATGCCAGGAAGATAGGGGCGCCGTAAGACGGCGTTCTTGGTTTTGGCTTTTTAATACCAGCATAGTTTACAAGGGGGATATAAGTATCGTGCTGGAATATAAATATTACGGTTATTCAGTAACATGGTTCAATTGGTTCTTAACTTAACCAGTTTACGTTCATATAAATAGTCTATAAGTTAAATCCTAAGTAAATAAACACAAACGCATGTACAGATTGCCTATACATACACATAAAACTATGTAAATATATAAACATAAATAAATACATTCATTTATACATGTATTAACTCATTCATACATACACACACACATACATACATACACACACACACACTATACATACATACATACATACATACATACATACATACATACATACATACATACATACATACATACATACATACATACATATATACAGTGGTGGCGGAATATCTTAGATCCAGAGGGGGTAAAAATTTCAAAATAAAAATTGTAATATAAAAACAATTTCTGCCACTAACCTCCACTACCCGTAAACACATACATTTATTAGGATATGATAAGAACCGCTCTAGAATATCGGGGCCTAAGTATTTTCTCACCCGCAGCGGTGGTCCAGGGGTAGAATCGTTGGCTCACAATCCTTTGGTAGCTGTTGACGGGAAGATCAAGGTTCAACTCTCGACCCGGTCAACTGAGGGTGGTTTTCCACAAGTTATTTATCACTGAGATTTATTCATCTTCACTCTATCACCTCCACGCCAATGCGGGTTCACTTCCTTCAAACTGGCTTCCTCATCCCTAACCCATCAGATTAAGTCGTTAATAGCGCATGTGCTAATAAACGTAACAATCAATAAAAAAACCTAGACCTGACATATAGTTCTGTAGGTGAATATACAAAACATTATTTGAAGCGATTGACCAAGCCACTGTGACAGTTAAATATTTTTGTTGGTCTGTGTGAAACGAACATCAGGTAAATTGAATCAGTTTCAAGAAAATTAATTCATCTAGCAAGTGACAGAATAGGATAGGTGGACATACACGATTCAACATACGCATGCATAAAATCTGATAGACTTTACGGGTAAATGTAAATTCAATCAAGCATAATATATCTTGTATGGTAATAATAATAATAATAATAATAATAATAATAATAATAACAATAATAACAATAATAATAATAATGATACTAATAATAATAATAATAATAACAATAATAATAATGATACAACTACTACTACTACTACTACTACTAATAATAATAATAATAATACTCATCTCAAGCAGAAGCTCTTCCCACATATATAGTTCGTAATTTGCCGTTCGCTTTACGTTAAAAACAAATTAACCAATACACAATCACACCTAATGAAATGGTACCACACTCGAATAGGCCTATAACCAACTGCTTGGTGCATGCTCTATCACTAAGATTTTGGTGCGATAAAATTTCATTGTAGCGTTCTGCATGGCGCACGCGCCAACTAGGAGTCAGCGCGTAATTTAAACAATGATTCGGATATGGCTTCATTCAAATTGTCTTAGCTTTGGTATAAAAACAATTGAAATATAAAAAATATTTTTTTCCACAATTTATATAGGCCAACCGGGTTCTTTATAGTACATGTAAGAAGGAGTGGGGGGCAAGACCTTGCTTTGCCTCACCCTGCTTCAATCAAGTAGGGCAATGCCTTCCACCCTCCACCCCCCGCTGCCCCTGCAAAGATATATGTAAATATACTGCAACATAGGACCCCGCCCCCTTATAGCTCCCAATAAGGCCTAGAAAATGTCATGACCCATCTTGTAAAACTGTTTGTTCCTCCCCACCGACAGAGGAAGGAAGATATGCTGAGTTTTTTGTTTGGCCTCTGATTACCAAGTCTCTGCTTCAGGCGTGATAAATAACTAGGGTTCGATAGTAGTCGATATATTGAGCCGAGATCGACCTTGAGGGAACTAGCACATGTTACACGAAGTGGTGTAGGAGGAGGTTTTGAATAATCAATCAAGGAGAAGGAGGAGATTAACAACGGTGTGAAGGGGTGGTTTTTTTTTAGTATTCCCTTGAAGACAAAATAACCTACGGAAATTAGATGAAGAGGATCATATTTAAGGAACAAAGACATCGCCTGAGAAAAAAATCGCAAACAAATGTTTAGATCTAAGGCGTCAAGCTTGTGATAGACTAGTTTACCGGTGATATGTAGGTTGCGGATTAAATATATTGGGGTAAATGTTTATTTTTTTCTTTAATGGTTCCCCCCTCCCCTTCCTCCACGGAAATGGGTGTACATTTACTCTCAAATCTAGCTTCCTCATCAATAATGCATTAGGTCAAACACCCTAGCTCATTCAGCATTGTATCTATCTACTGAGCTAAGGGCCCTGGGTTCGATTCCTGACACGACATACTAATTTATCATTGGCGAAATGTGAGTTTCCCCTTACACAGTGAAGAATTAATCGCTGGGGGGCGGGGTAACGTGTCAGTTATATGTTTAAGTTAGTTTATAAGACGTCTGCCGAATGAATCAGTCGGTTAAGAAAGTACACGCTAAATACCACGAATAAATAAAAAAAAGGGCATAATACATAAACATAAACTATACACGCGTGTAACCCGATCCTGGCACTTGAGTTAGTTTGGATATAACAAGGTAGGGCTCAGAAATTGTTTTCTTATGTTCTTTGTAGGTAAATTATGCTTCATTTTCCTCAAAACTCTATTTACACGTAATGTTGCATTCACCAGACTCGTAAAAATATAATCCATTTCACACGCATTCAGATACTACAGTCCAATTTACATAAGAAACACCTAATATGCTATTATTATTATTATTATTATTATTATTATTATTATTATTAGCACCGCGTCTTACTACCCGTTCGGGTTATACGCACTTACGCTAATGTGTAATGGTAGGGGGATTGTGAGATGAAATGGAGGACCTACAGTTTAACGTGGAATCCGAACCACGGTGGAGGCCTGGCATTCCTCACATTCACAAGATGTCTTGTCAGAGGTGAAGGAAGGGTTTGGGAATCAGATAAATCTGTGCCGGGACCGAGGATCGGACCCCGCACCCCCAGCAGAGAAGTCCGACAGCTTACCCCTAGACCGCCAGGTCACCGACCGTAAAAGTATGGAAGTGAACTCATCGACCTTTACAAAATATTTACTATACAGTGAGAAAATTAATCAAATTTCATTAATTTGTATAAAATTTGTTTCTAATTAATCTTAACATTACATTCCTTTAGTGAATTTTCAGAAGTGTACGTAAATCGCTATTTCTCCAATTACTTTGAAATATTGTCACCAAAAAGAGTAATAATGTAAACTTTACTTTCAAAAAAATTATATCCCGCTTCGGTGGCCGCATGGTTAAAGGTATCACTCTAACAATAGATTAGACTGCTAACGATGGGGGAATCAGGGTTCGAATCCTAATCGGACTTACTAAGGTTGTTTGTTTCCTAAATATTTTTCCTATCTTCCTGCTCGCAGACGCAAATAAAAATTTATTAGGAGTACGCGAGTAGGCATTTTCCTCTTTGAGTCGAGTTTTAATGATAACGAGTACTTTTCGAGATTGATTAATTTAAAACAATATTTGTAAAAGAATTATTTCAAGATGAATTTATACAATAGATTCATGCTTAAACCACGAATAAGTACAGATATATATTTATTAGAAATATATTTTTTTGTGAAAGAATGTATAGTCAAACACATATAAATTTCTAAATAAATATAATATAATTCTCAAATTTTTACTACTAGACAAAAGTAATATTTAGAGAATTTATTTGCTATAAAAGTATATCTAAAAATTTAATAAAATCAATCGAACTAAGAATTTTTAAGAAAAATATTAAACGTTCCGAGTAATTAAATGTTTCGAGTTTTGTTAAAATCTTTGAGTCGAGTTTCATCAGCTACTTAAACTCAACTTGAACTCGAATTTTGGATTACTCGCACACCACCTTGTATGCAAAAATTTGTGCTGCGTGTCTTACTTAAATTCTTGCGTGTCTTAGTGTAAACACTAATGGGGCAGAGATGAGGAGGGTTGGGTTTAGAGGAAATGTACACATTTAACCCAGACTATATTCAAATCGTAATCTTTACACCAAAGAAAAACCAGACAAGATGAGACTGACACCTGTGTCCATTTTACCCACCTTTGCGGGTGAGTAACCAACCAAAATTGTTTTTATAAGTAATATGGGACTAACCGGAACATATTTACTATAAAACATTTACTAAATTTAAAATGCGATCCATTTGTCGCTCTATTTCTACTTGTAATTCTTGCTTTGTAGCCGACGCTCCATTTCCAAAATAAAGTACTGTATGGTAAAAATTTAAAAATTTTCTTACTCGTTGAATTTTTACTGTTTTCCCTACAACTACTGTATTCCTATTTTACGTCGCAATCAGAAAATTGGCAGAATCTATTAAGACAAAGTTAAATACTCTGTGGAATTTTTTAAAAAAAGTAGGCAAACACATACTGAAAATTAATTACACTCAGATTCCTTATCATCCAGTCCGGAATCCCTCAACTTTAGGCCGGAGTAATGAGGTATAGATGAGAAAGGAATCATTTTAGAGATAATCTACCCGCATCTGCGTAGAAGGAGATTGGGGAACAATTGAGGAAAAACCACCCTTAGTAGACCCGATCAGGAGTGAAACCCCCTATCTCCTCGTCTTGATCAGGCCATTCTAATACGAGAGTGACTCCTTAGACCGTTTGGCCACAGAATCAGTGGGTTTTAACGGTTATTGATTCCTGAAAACCCGGCGTCAATGTTACACCCTATGAATAGGTCCAGTGAATACGTTAATCTCTTGTACCTAAATGGTTCCTACTACCTTTTAATGGAGAAGGCAGAGGTTTTATGGAAATACCAAAAGGGGTTGTCTTACACGACTATAATTTTCTTGTAGCATCATAAAATGTATTTAGAACCCCTACTACCCCTCCTTTTCCCTAA
This sequence comes from Timema douglasi, assembly GCA_901482245.1. Lineage (NCBI taxonomy): Eukaryota > Metazoa > Arthropoda > Insecta > Phasmatodea > Timematidae > Timema > Timema douglasi. The sequence continues at coordinate 32,301 of CABEEJ010000853.1, read as the reverse complement.
TACGATGATGAATCCATATCTATAACGACTCCCTCGAATTCCTTCCCGCGTTGTAATTTAAAATAATCTCCTGCTACCGCTCACATGCTAAGCCTCCGTATGTTTCAGGATTGGCTTACCCAAACTGTGAACTCTTAAGAACATGTTTAGTTGAAAATGGTTTCAATCTATGGCGAATAGTCGTTTAAAAATAAAAGTAATAAAATTAAAGTTATTACAATAATTTAATTAAGAGAATTTTTTTTAAAGCCATCTGTTCGGACTATACCTATCATGTACTAACTACGCTAATGTTTTAGCGATGAGGAAGGTGAACTAAGAGGAAGTGTACACGCTTTTTTTTGTGGAGGTAGAAGGGAAAACCATTTTAGGAGAAAAACACCCTTAGTATAACTGACAGGAATTCAAACCCCGATATCTATATCATTGGCAGTGCAGTCTTTTGTGAGAGTGACGCCTTAGACCATTCAACCACGGTGGCATGTTTTGGTATATTAATTTTTAATTAAACTGTAGGCATGCCGAATAAATGTCAGGTTTATTTACAATGGTTTTCCGGTGAATGGAAGGTCAAGTTTTTAATCCCGGCTTGAGGTCTTTTTTGTTTTTTTCCCCCCAAACTCCTTCTACAGAAATGTGAACACATAAATCATGTCCTACTCATACCCACCTCCTTAACGGGATTAATTTTTGACCCACTTCTGTGGATGTATAGTCTAAGGCGTTACTCTCGCAGTAGAATAGATTGCCAATGACGGGGAGATAAATGTTCAAATCTCGATCGGGTGTTCTGAGGCTGATTTTTTCAAAATGGTTTTCCACTCTCCGTCCCCAAAAATACGGAAACACTTCCTCTAAATATAGCCTTCCGAATCCCTAAAATCATAAGCGTAATTAGTGCATAAGCGTATATCCCGAACGGGTATTAAAACGCGGTGCCAAAAAACATTTAAAATTTGTACAACCCGAACGAATAAATACATATTTGACCATTTTCCTGTTTACCCTAGGATTGTTCATTTGTCAAAATCTTTCTTATTTCAAAGATCAAATAAACTTTTTTCTTCAAATATATAAATTAAAAAACCAAATTATATAATGTTTTTTAAATTTTTATGCCAGTTGTTGAGTAATTTTTAAGTATAAACTAAAACTATTTGTATTCATGTTTAACTTAAGAAGATAATAATGATCGAAACATGTGCTATACAAATAATTGCATTAATGTTTCAACATCATATTAAAATCACAGGATTATTAATATGTTTTCTGAATATCCAAGGATTAATGGTAAGGGAGACTGACTAGTGGTTCAGGAATCCATAGTTGTATTCCTGGGAATAATTTATTGTAAGTGTATTGTTTCAGTGGTTTAGTTAGTATTTAGTGTGCTATATTATATGTTGGTTGAGCTAGTTTGTAAGTCGTGTTACTTTTCAAATATATATTTATAAAGTACACTCGGTCTATTTTGACAGGTTATACTATAATTTACCATGTAAGTTTAGGGCAATACTTTAATCAGTCGAGGTAGGACTGTTACATTTCAGAGTAAATGTAGCGTACATATTTCAAAAGATTTACCGGATAAGTTTACGTAGTCCTATTTAAAACGTCGGTTTATAAATAACTCTTTCCTTATCCACCATCAATAGATTTGGTTTGATATCGAAGAAATAAGAGTAACAGATTTATAAACCGATGTTCCACCTGGCAGTATTCCATAAGGAGAAAATAAGTTTTTTTTTTTAAATATTCCTTTTATCCCCGCTTAGACTTCGATGCAAATAACAAACTCCCTTGACTGGAAAATAATATTGCTCTTATAAAACTATATTACGCTACTTCCTTACCCCTTACGTCTTTTCCTAATATCATCCGACTAACTTTTACCCCAGCGAAAACGATTTTTCGGCAATATTCCTCCACCGCGGAAGATGATAATGTATAGCCGAACTCTCGTTGAAGGAAAAAAAACAAACAGGAAGAGATGTGTATGGATGTATGTATACAAGGAACGGGTGCATCGATTTCCATTACAACTTTTTTATTTCGTCATCTTCTTCTTGTGATCTTTCTTCTTTCTCCCTCTTCCTTCCTTTCCATTCAAACTTAAACCAAACCATACTAATGGAGATAGAAGAATAAATACATAATCCTACTTTCTTATGTATGAAAATGCTCGGAGCAGAACTGACACTCAATTTCTCAAGGGGAGAAAAAGAAATATATATATATATAATGTATATACACTGTGTAAAATACTCCCTCCCACACCCTCCTCACCCCGTTTTGTGGAGAATGGATGCGTAGTAAGTAACATGTTACTGTTGTAGTTGTCTAAACAGATTTTGAAAATTAACACGTGCAAAAATGAAAATATTCCCCCTTCCTCCATAAAAAAAAACCCAAAACATTGGGTATAAAATACACGTTAATATTTAAGATTTTTTTTTTATAAAAAGATTTTATTTGTACATTTACCTTACGTAATAATCCAAATTAGTTTGTTTTTAAGATTCAATGTCAATTTTACTTTCTATTTCAGGGACAACATCGCATTCTTTTAAATTATTTAAATTTCCTCATTCTTAAAATAATATTTAAATAGTTTTAAGATTTATTTTATTAAAATTTTTGCTCTGTACATTACTTCATTTAAATTAAAAACAAGTATAAGTAATATACATATAATTTGATTTGTTGGTGTGTGTATTTGTGGGATTGTACATGCTACAAATCCGAGAAACCTGAGAAGCTGAAACTTGGCATGCTTATTTTAGAAATACTAAAAGTGTGAAAGTCAATTTTTTTTAAATGTCATTTACTTTTGCGATCCTGATGCCTTGGACTGCTTGGACATGTGTTTGTGAAAATCATAAACCAAGAAACAGTGAAAGCTGAAACATTACATAGTACTCAGGGAAAAACCCATATGCTTATTTTTCTAAAAAAACAGCAACCATAAATCAAGCGTATTTATTTTCACCTTTAAATCGAAGGCGAGTCTGATACCTTAGATCGCGTGATCACATATTAAGGAAATTTGGATTTTTGGCTTAGATACTTAAAGGGGTAAGAGGTTGTACATCTCAAACTTAATTTTTCAACCTAAAAACCTAAAAAGATGATTCTTAAAACTTGAAACAACGCTGATTCAACTGCACTTCTTCCAACTCTAGCTAGACTATAGATTAAACCAGAGGTTGGAAACCTACGGCCTGAGGATAAAATTTGTCTCGCAAAAGATTTAATAAACAAACAATTGTGTTAGGAAAAAATATACTTATCATTAATTGGTATGTGAGAAATACAGCCTAAAGTTGAAATATTTTGCTCAATTTTTTTTAAAGCCGGTTCACCAATTAAAAAACAAAACTTACTGGCCTGCGATATAAAAAAAGTTGCTGACACTTGGTTTAAACCATTATTAGTAGCCTTGGTACAAAGTGTAATCAATCTACAGACTATATTTTTATATCTGTCTTGTGTGATCTTATTTACAGCAACTTAATACCCATCATCTTCTAGTTACTTGCTTAGGTGTACACGAGGAATAATCTCACCAAGCTCGTCTAGTCTGGATTCAGGTGACGAGAAGTTTGGGGTTCAAATCCTAGCTGGACTTATTGTGTTCCTAAATGGTATTCTTACTACTTTCACGCAAATACGTGTACATTTACTATAAATTCTACCTTCAACACCCCTATAACAATTTTAGCTTGAATATGTGGATAATACTGTCAGATAACGACAGAGCTTTTTTTTCGTGGCTACGATACTTTTTGATTTTACTGTACACACATAATCTGCACAACAAACTTTGCCTTATCCCAACGTGTTCATTTTGGAAAGTTGACCTTAGTAAATTGTGTGTGTGTATATATATATATATGTATGCATTAGTGGAGGTTTTGAAACAAAGTTGTAACCCTTAATGGTGGACGCAGAATAACCCTACCGTAACGATACTTTCGCTCCAGCGAATAATAGTAACAATAATTGAAAATCCCGCAGGCCATAGCGGCCTTCGCGTGTCCTTCCTTCAGTCTTTAAGTGAAGTAGGGGGAAGGAAGGGTTATTTCGGAAGAGGAGTGGGGTGGGGTGTCAGATTTTGTTGTCTCTTACCTCTCGCAAATGGAAGATCCTCGCGTTCAACTCATTACGGTTCCAGGGAAGAGATCTAATTACTTCCAGTCGGAGACTTCGAGGAATGGCGTTAGATGGAGTTAAAAAAAACAGTTGGCGGTGTCTAGGGAGATGATGGCAGTTTAAGGGGGAATACTGAGGTGGTGAGAGGGGGCAAAGGGAGGCTTAGTTAAATTGCTGCCGGTTCAAATGAGGTTAATTTGGCGAGGTACTTTCAGGTGTTTACTCAACCTTGAAAACGCATCATTCGCGTTAAAACTCTTACGTTTTACTATCTATTTGTGATTATTTTGGAATTATACGACTGAAAATCTTATGAATGTAATCAAGAGTAACCTGCCTCGCTGGCGTAGTTGGCTAACGCGCTTGTCGTGTTGAGCTCGACTACTGAGGACGGGGAGATCGAGGTTCGAATATCGGTCGGGTGAACTTAATTCCTAATCCATTAGCGTAATTAGTACTTAAAGCGTATAACCCGAACGGGTAGTAAGACGCGGTGCTAAATATTATTATTATAATCAAGAGTACTATAATATATGTTTACACCCCTCCCCCGTATACATACATTCAGCCAGCCCTCCCCTGTGAATGTAAGTTTAACCCTTAAGGCGATTCGTCCAACAAGCTTATTCTAGAATGATTAGGCTATAACATTTTGACAGGGAATTTTTAACATGGTTGAAGAGGGAGTGTTGTGTTGTGAAGGAGGGGGGGTTGGGGGATGGTCAGGTGAAGTGGGAAAGTAAGGTGGGGTTGTTAGCTCTTTGTTCCTAACAATGTTGCCATAGCACTATTTATTTATTTTTTGTTAATATTCGGATGGACATCTAGAAGTTTTGTAAATCTCTCTTTCAAATAGTTCCATGTATTATCACCTAACCAGAGACGCGCTGCGAGTTACTTTACAGTCAATTGTGACATTTATTACTGTAAAAATATATTTTTCTCCCTATATTAAAAAAAAATATAGCCATTTATTTTTGTTCTTTTTTCAGTGGCATATATTTTACGGTCACTAGTTACGCTAATTATTTAAATAAATTGTATAAGGAGGTTAGAATTAAAATAAGTGCACCACATTTTGTTTGTACAGAAGATAGAACAACCAAAGTGAAAACCAAACTTTGTTCTAGGTGATAGCCTGTTAAAAAAAATTGGATATATCTTTAAAAAAATTAATGTGTTTGAAATAAGGTGGCCAAAGTTGGCGAAATATTGCAATTTTTTCTATATTTTATTTCAATTAAATATAATTTACGTACTGTATACCTACTTCACTTTACAAATAGGCCCCAATGTTAACTTTTTTGTTAGCATTATACTAACAAGAACATTGTATTCTCTGATCTAAAAAAAAATCTGAATTAAATAAAACTCGCTAAACAATATTTCCATTTAAAATCATTAATATAAAATGATTATAACCCATCTAAAACCCAGTCCTTTCGTTTTTATTGCTACGTTCAGAACACAGGTTATTAACGGCTTAATCTGATTGGGTAGATATGAGGAAGGTAGCTAAGAGGAAGCGAACCCGCATTTGCATGGAGTAAAGATGGGAAAACTACAATGATAAATCACTTGTGGAAAACCGTTAAAGGTGTATACAAATATCTTTAACGGGAAAACCCTCTTCAGTTCACGCAGATGAGGTTCGAACCTCGACCTCCCCATCAATGGCGATCAAACCAACGGAAAGCAATGGCTGTGGGTAACTTAACTTTGTTAACTAATATTTACATTATCTCGACACCTTGGAGTGAAAATATTGTGATCGTCAAAAATTCTAAATCGAGATTTTGATAAATGTCGACGTTTCATAGCCCCCTGAAACAAAATATGTTGTTTCCGCAATGCCGTCTGTCTGATCATTTGTACTTTGGTTTGGGCTAGAACCGAAAATATTTTAGCGTTTAGGTTAAAACTTTGTATCTGGGGTTTTAATAAGTCACCCATTCCCCAGAGGGGGTTTTAGAATTAAATATCTAACCCTAAATTTAAGACTGGTTTATTTAAAGGCAAAAAGAGAATAATTTTTTTTTCTCGAAGTTTGCTTTAATTATTGTGATAAAATTTAATATCTAAGCACTCTTTATCATTATAAACAATAAACAAAATGGACATTTTCATTTTCTCATGAGCATGACTTTGAGGGTACTTTACATAGGGGAGATTTTCATAATTTCTTCGCAACTATTTGAGACTCGTAATACTTTATCATTTTAAAATTGTAGTACTATTAAATGTAATTTTTTTTTTGTAAAACCAATCAATTTTGAGCTATAAACAAATATATATATATGCTATACATACATGTATACATCAATACATATATATACTTTTTAATCAGGGGTGTAGTGGAGCGGTAACGCGGGGGAACGCGGTTCTGGCATTGCTTTCCGTGGAAAAATATTCAAAATATTTATTTGGTAAAGTTTTATACTTTGCAATTCCAAGTTAACTAATTGATTTTATATCAGTATTATGTTAAAGCTTTTTCATATTATTAATCAATAAATTCTGATGAAATTTATAGTGCTCTATGCGAATTCCTGGAATTTAAGGGAAGTGCGTTAAATAAGTTTCTACCTTAGTAATCATTAAAAGATGCTCCAAATATCTTCTAGAGGTACTCATGTTTGTGCAAGCCTTTCGCCTACGGCGGTTGGTGGTCCCAAAACCCCACTTCAAATTTGGGATTACTACGACCTTGCGTTCCGGCACTGCTAAATTTACGACTACACCACTCTTTTTAATACAGTTTTTTTTAATGAATTTGATTCTTATGCTCTTTGTTTGACAAATATGTTTCTCTTTTCTCAATTTTTCTCTAACAGTGTTCCTAGTTCCTGATTCCATAGAGTCAGGGGCGGCCCGAGGTAAATTTCTCGCCCAGGCGGTATTGCTTTTTGGCGCCTTTCTACATAACCGGTGGATAATATAGTCCATTCACCTTAGGAGTGTAGGTAGCTAACAGCTAGCAAAAGTTAGCTGATCAAATCTCATGTATCCATTTGCCAAACCATACGATCTACAATGACCATGTTATGTTGATTTATTGTCACTTTTGGGAGTCAAAACTTTCACAAAAACAATTTTATTTTTAATTTTCTTTTTCTTTTGGCAGTTCTTAAATCTTCTGCTAGCTGCCAGCTATCACATTTATAATGGGGATTGTACTCTCAGAAAATATGAAAATAATCCCCAAACCTAACGTAGCCTGGGCGTGATAGGAAAATAATTTAATGGAAAAATCCACAAATGTTAAACATACGCTAAACGTTTCACTTCGAGATTGTACAAAAACTGTTAGGATTACAAATAAAACTATAAGAACCTGTTCTGTAGACAATGTTATCCTCTATTTTTTATTATAAGAATTAAATAGCAAAATCTATATTTTATGATTTCTAGTGAGGATTTATCCATCTATATATATATTATGAAAATTGAAAAATGACAACTGGACACGGTAATCGAACACGGGACCTTTGGCTTAGTATGCCAATGCTCTAACCACTGAGCTATCCAGGAATCATTCAGGAATGAGGTATCATTTTTCAATTTTCAGTATATGATATCTAGATGGAGTAATCCTCACAAAAAAGCATAAATAATAGCTTTGGCTATTTGATTCTTAAATCTTACAATCCCTTACAATTATAATAATTGTAAAAGGGGTAGCAATAAACCAACTACTGAGTCGAAGAAGGCTGCGTTATCTGATAGCTCTTGATTTTAATAAATTCCATATTTGTAGCCGACGGTTTCCGCATGTCGATCATAGACTGTGCCTTAAGATATGAGTGAAGAATGACCTTGAGCATGGGACGAATCCTGGATAGCTCAGTGTTAAGAGCATTGGCGTTCTAAGCCAAAGGTCCCGGGTTTGATTCCCGTGTCCAGGCGTCATTTTTAAAATTTTCAGAATATTTTTAATGTAAGTTTAACAAACACTTTGACATTATGAATGGTTTACGTTATAATTGCAAAAAAAATAAAGTTTTAGGGCGCAATTATTTCAAGCTGGCAAATGTAAAATAACTTTTTAAGAGCGGCACTAGATTATATTTTACTCACCACAAAATTATACTAATGTGTAAAATGTCATGTTAGTATAAAAATTGAGCGTTTGTTAAGCTTAGCAACTCCACTATCACTCTCTGTCTACGTTAAGTTTGGGGACTATTTTCATATCACGCCCAGGCTACGCTAGGTTAGAAGTTGTTAGGTTTGGGGATTATTTTCATATCACGCCCAGGCTACGTTAGGTTAGAAGTTGTTAGGTTTGGGGACTATTTTCATATCACGCCCAGGCTACATTAGGTCATGTCTAGCTCTGTTTGGCGCACCCTCAAGCTGGCGCCCCGGGTAATCACTCGGTTCGCGGCCCACTCCTGCATAGAGTAAGTAACAGTGTATATTATTTCATTTCACAAATTCTAGCGAGTTTTTAGTAAATGTCTATTTCAAGACAAAAGCGAGAGAAAATCTGTGTGGCGCACCGTACCATTTATTTTTATTACTAAAATACAAAATTGCCTTTACCACTATATGAGTAGGTTTGTGAACTTATAATTTCTAAGACGCTTTTATTATTATTATTATTATTATTAGAGTTTACTGACGTATCGATACAACTAGAGCTCATGTAACATCATTAAAATAATTCTACTCATGTTAATGTAAACAACAAGATCCATAATTCCTTAACCCTTTTTTTTAACCTGTATATATATATATATATACATGTGTTGTGTGTAATTTATCTAAAAAAAAAGGAGATGTCTTAAACTAAAATAGTTTGATGAATATTTTCAGGGGATAGAAATAATAGCTATGACACAGATGCCCACCCACCCCTAAGTAAACTCCTGGGTGCGCCACTAAATCTTAATATCTTTAAAATTAATTCTGCTCTAAGTAGGAAAAGGTCTTGTTCGTCTATAAAACATGAATACAAATATTTATAGAAATCCTTTTCACCTCTCTCTTCATTCAAAACCAATGTTATACAAATAGGTTTTATCTAATCAAGGAAACCCTGTTTATGCAAATTATTTCTAAAGTAAACATAATTAAGTTTACTCTATAAAAAACTTTTAACATGGATCATACAAATACATCACAGGGAAAATTTTCAATAGCTCAGGTTTGGAGGTGGCAGACAATTAGTTTCAAGGGTTTTACCTGAACAGAATATAAATGGGTTGAGGGAAGGTGGAGTAGCGAGTTTTACAGAAAAAAAAGAGGGAGAGGTGCTTCCGAAGACAACAATCTATCAGGAAGCTACGGAACTTTTTCAACAGTTTAGATATGATTTAATTTGAAATTCTTAAATTTTGTTAAAATTATTGTATTATAAATATTCTTCGTGTATGATAGAACATTATCTTATTCTCTATAATAATATGATAACTTCAAAACTATATTATTGTATTTCGTGTTTTATTTCATTTAAATTTAATTGACATTACGTCTGATTGTAAAAATATAAATATTAGCTTGTAACTTTTTTATTAATATAGTTCATTTTAAATTTACAAGTTTAATATAATAGAAAAAACCGCGTCCTGTTACTATCCATATTTTCTAAGCAATAGAGTAAACAACTTTATTGTTCTTAGATAGTAGGTATCAATCCGAATCTTAAGGCACTTTACTGTTATTAAGTAATTTAGAAAATGAATGGTCACTTCATAGTTCACCCAGGAGTTGTGGTCTTGAGTTTGAATTCTGGATACTACGATTCATAGAATATTAATAATTTAAAACAATGAACTTATTACGCGTGTTGCAAAGTATTTATTGTACCGAATACTATCAGGCCTATATTTACAAAATGTGCTCTTAGAAGAAAAGAATATGTATTGCTAGGCAATTTAATGAAATAGCACCGAGTCTTACTATCCGTTCGTGGTATACTCACATGTACTAATTACGCTAATTAGTTAGGGATTACTAAAGCTGAATTTAGAGTAAGTGCACTCGCATTTGCGTTGAGAGAGTGGGAAACAATTTATAACAAATTTACCTTCTGTACACCTGACCGAGATCGAACCCCGATCTCCCTCTATTTAACAATCTAGTTTACGACGCGAGTGACGCTTTAGAGATCATGCTAGCTAGCACCGGATCAGGTTTTAGAGGTTTTTATGTCTAGGAAAAAAAAGTATTACTTTTCGTTATTATTGTAATAGTTAACAGAGCTCATGATTCGCACCTTATAAACCAACCAAAAAGCTGTAAAAACGTTCGAATGTCACGTAGGTCAAGTGGCCTACAAGACGGACCAACTGATCGACAAGCTTATGCATAAAAAGGCAAAGGGATCGACAGCCAACTGGTTGACCAAATAAATAAAAATATTTCAAAGCTTGAATGTTTCAAGTGATCGACACGTTTAGGACCATGCGATAAGATATACAACTGTTTGACATGAGAGGACCTAATGGTATACAAAAGTCGAGATGGATTGACCAATTGACCGACAAGTTAATACATTGCAAACAACGTGTTCGACAACAAAATTGTAAACGGAAAATAACAAGTAAGGTCTATGAAATATTAATTTTTAATAAAATTTATAACTCTAATAAATCCCATATTTGTGGTCACATAGTCAAACGCGTCATTCACATTCCTTTTTCTGCGTATAGCTCAAACGGGGAATGAAAAGCTAAGGAAAAAACAACAATTTAGTGGATTATTTTTAGCACCGCGTTTTACTAACCATTCGGGCTATACGCTAATTTTGTGGATTATATAATCATTAGTAAGGTATCGATTTTCTAGGTTTGTCTTTTTGAGATCATTTTGTCCACATATGCATGAGTTCAACCAGGTGGTACAAGTGATGTCCTACTCGTGTAACCAGGCCCCGTGACATCAAACAATAGTAGATTATAAACCAGTGGTAACAAGGCCTCGGGATATAAAGCAATAGAATATTATGAAACAGTGGCAACAAGGCCCCAGGACATAAAATAATGGAGTATTATCAACCCCTTGTAACGAGGCCTCGAAACAACAAACAACAGTGGGTTCCGAGCGCAAGCTGTAATTCAAACTAAGATTCTTAGTGGATAAGTTGAATATATGATTTAGACTCTGATTTTAATAGGAAGATCATTATTTGACTACTAAGATAGTTGCTATAAATGGGTTCACTAATTTGTACGTCAAATAATGTGATCTACAGTTGTTCTTGTGATAAATGCCTAAACTATAATATTTACCTAAGTTATAGTTTGCACTGAATAAACTGACTACACTTTAATATCGTCAGTGCGCGTGGATATAATATCATGAGCGAGGGTCGAATCCAGGATAGCTCAGTGCTAGAACATTTACGCGCTAAGATACCGGGAACAATTTTATTCTAATGTCAAGGTGTCATTTTTCAACAAATTTAAATTAATTAAATTGTATTCTTTTCCATACGGACATTCCTCCCGTAATTAAAATTATTTGCATCTTATGTGTTGGTATTCATTAGTAATTATTTAAGGATGCCGTAATTCAAACCAAAAATCTTTGTGGTGAATTTAAATATATGATATAGGTCCTTACCAACTCCAACAAGTAGTGAGGTAGAATGTCTTTAGTAAATTATATACACGCCACATATATATCTCCTACGTTTGTTATGAGTTTATTACATAGCTGAAAACATCGTGGATAATATCGTTCATTGTTTTAAGTTTATATAGTTTCTTGTTCGATTTCGCCTTTTGGTTTCATTTTCTTGGTCTTGATGCACGTTGCTTTTTAGGGTTGAACTTAACCATGTTCAATAAACACGCAATATTATGATTTATTTTTTTAGAAAATGCCTAAAGAAATGCAATACTCATGTTACATTAGATATATTTTCAACACTTTTAAGATATTTATACTTTTTAATGTTCAATTTACAACAAGTAATAAAATTGAAACTCATATATTTTTATAGATTCATGAAGTTAATTGTAATATTCAGATAAACTGAAACGGACTAAACCAGTTCAGCCCTTTTTCGGCCCTAAAATTTGAAGCAACTAATCATGGGTGAAATACACACACATATTAATCTTCCTACATACAAGTTTTGTAATACATAGATGTCTGTGTTACATACCAACGTCTTGGATACTTCATGGAACCATTCCGGCCCCATCAGAAGCGATACCGTCAGAATGGTAGGGGGGGGGGGGACCGTGCCATTCAATTATATCGCACTTGACCGGTCCGAGTTTCTGGATCAACTGAAGATGGCACTCAGCCAACTCACTAGATGGAGTAAACCTTCCAGAACTCCCTAGATGGTCAATCACCCCCTTTTCTCGTCCGTCCCAGCATGCAGTGCGTTCGACCGCTATAAAACTCCGTGGTTCGCTTGGCAACAATATGATTGCTAATAATCAACGTATTCTAGACAGTCGTCTCTCAACAAACTTAGCCTTCATTTAGCGGTGATCAAGATGTTCTCGCCGAGGGACCGACTGGACCGTAGAAAGTAACCCGGACTTCGATAAATCAATAAAGGAATCGGGAATAGCCTGTACCATATCTGGACTCACATCATAGTCTTTAGGGAATATTAGTCTAGAAGATTAGCCTATTATATAACTTAATGTCAGTCGTAGTTTGTTATATCTAATGATATCCTCTCGCACTTCACGCGAGTTTCCTGCTGAGTCCTTGGACCAGCAGTTTCAATGGGAGTGAGTCCTACACCTTAATCCGTATGACTATTTTGCAGTCTTCGAGGTGGCTAGCCAGGAAAAAGATATTTCTGATTGTTCAGGGGCTTGGGGCGGTGCCTAGTTAGGCATATTTAATTTAGGTTGTACACCGCTTGGGTTTTCAACTTGTGGGCTGCTTCAGCTCTTTTGACACGGCTCGTGGTATCTAATATTTAATATTTAATTTGTGTTCTACACCGCTTGGGTATTCAACTTGTGGGCCACTTCAGCCCTTCTGGCACGGTTCGTGGTTTATAATTTTTTGTCTTTAATTTGTGTTGCTCGCCCTCTCTTTCTTGGGTACATAACTATTGTATTATTTTTGCCCTACTGGCTTAGAGCAATGGGTCGTGTGCCATCCTAAGAAAAGGTAATAGCCGAGAACACAAACTTTGAACTTGCCCGGTACAATTGTCTGCAGAATGTTCCATGTTAATGTATCAAGCAGACGGATTGTCACTAGCTTTTCTAATTTGTTATCATACAGCTAACGGGCGATTCACGCCATGTTCACTTTTGTCTCTGCCCAGGAGTCTAATAGGTACCTTGACGCAGCCAAGTTTATATACCATGTTATTTGAGATGATATTCCTAAGATGCATTATGCACCTTGTTCTGCCTTATGATAAATTAAATTAATATTTTTCAAACCTACCCTCTTGTTATTTCTTATATTGATATATGTATTGAAGGTAACATCTAAACCCCGAGATTGTACAAAACAATAGGTGTGTAATCAATACGCGTTTTGATGTACCAATAGATGAGCTCCTTTGACACTTTGAGTTGAAGAATAAAACTAACACAGTAAAATACTATCCAAGTGCCAAATTACTACAGTAAGGAAAAACAGACAAAATAAATGACACAACTCGTCACTCAGGTAGTAAGACGTGGTGCTAAAAAAAAAAGCATTAGTCATTAGTCGGAGACCGGAGTAGCCCGATCCTTCCTTGGTCGGCTAGTCTGTGCTATTGGTAGGTACAGTCAAAGCAAGAAGTTTCAGGAAATGGACATAGCAAATTTACCTTTGCATTGATCAACGTATTGATCCATAGTAAAATAAAAGATTAGAATTAGGCTAATAAACTAAACAAATTTGAAATAACGACATTATGTACTATGATATTAAATCAAAGTATCGGGGTATAAAACGAAAAGTATTTGTATAAGATCAAAAATTATGTAATTTTACAACTATTAAATAGCTTATAAATTAAACACTAATTTAATTTAAAATACTGTAAATACTTTATTGCATGCACTTCATGTACATATTAGGCTAAAATAAATTTAATCCCCATGCATTAGCTAGTTTATCTTAAAATTAGCACATGAGATGGATACAATATTAAGTTTGACTACTTATAACTCGAGAACTGTAATTATTTGAAATCATTGAATCAATATTTGTAGCTTATATTTATACACTTATTAAAATAATTCAAAACAATTTTGATGGTAGAATGATATTAACTGATATTTAAAACGCGTGGTTTGAATACAGTTCCAGTGTACTTAAGATGTGTCATACATAGGATTTAGCTCAATGGATATTCCCCCCTTTCTATCCACGCTAATATAGTATATATAGCCAGATGGCAAGTTTAATGAACTAGTCAATAAGCCTGCCTAACTTCTAGGGTCAGAATTCCATTCCAACCAGCATCATCAGGAATAGCTCTCTCAATATAGCTTTGACTTCTTTCTGAGGTAGAAATCTGGTGAAGGGTTATTTAATTGAAGGGATTGGTGAAATAACCTGCTATGATACCACATCAGCTATAACAGTTAAATAATACCCGCTTCGTTGGCCGTATGGTCTAAAGCGCTACTTTCATAATAGACTAGACTACCGATGACGGAGAGATCGTGGCTTGAACCCGGTTGGGTCTACTGAAGGTAGTTTCCCCAAATGGTTTCCCACTCTTTTACTAAGCAAATGCAGGTAAACTTCCTCTAAATTCAACCTTCCTCACCCATAACCTATTCGCATAAGTGTATAACCCTAATGTGTAGTAAGACGTGGTGTTCAATAAAAAAGTGATATAGGAAAGTTAATGCTTTTAAATTAATCGTACACGAATAAAGTAGCCTAAGAGATCAAAAGGTTACCTATATAACCAAATAAAGTATAATATTTGCAAGCCAAGGGTAACATGTTTGAATACCGTGTCCAGGTATAATTTCATAATTTTAATAATAAAACAGTTATAGTTAATAATCAATAGTGTCCCTATACGTCCTTACATATATAAACAAGATTATTTTTTATTGATTTTGTAAAGATCAACATTTGAACAAATAAGGTAAAAATAATAATTATTTAGGCTTATGAATATTCATTTTGTAACATATTATCAATATCTCAGAACTACTACTTTTTGGCTTGACTATTTCCCTAAATCTTTTAATTCATACTCATTATAGTGTTATATAAAATTTGGTCTTTGATTAACTAATACTGTCACTATAGCGTGTATATTGTTTGGCTATCAATTTGATAATATTTGGGTTTAAAGATGTGTTTGTACATTATTGTCCATGAGAAAAGGCAGTAAAGATACAATGATCGACATGTTAAGGTGGAATGGTAGAGATTGTGAGCTAAGGGCAGTATTTTTGTAGTTTTTATAGAAAAATTTATTCTTTAAAACAAATAAATTATTTCTCCAATAGAAACATGGAGCTTACTTTTATTCTCATGTTTATTTCAACAGTTTTTGAATATCTGTCAAGGGTGTCCTGGAATTCGATGATAACTTTTCCTCTTAATTTAAAATGTTTATCATAATGTTTATATTGTCATTAAAATTATTCCAGAACTGTTTACATTATTTTGCGTAGAAAATTAAACTATATGTTCTCTATGGTTTTATAGAACTATTTTTTTTATATTAATACAACTTTACAACGATAAGTTATCTCATATATCCAATAATAGAGGAGATATTATCAAAATAGTAAGTTTATGCTTCTCATTGAGAATGGCCATTTGGTTTATATTGTTAAACAATGGCTGGATATAACATTTAATCAAAATTGTTATAGCTAAGTTTCGGACATCAGTAAACTACCCTTAATTTTAGGGTTAGCTATCTAATTCCGAAAATACCTTGGGGTAACCTTATAAAAACCCGAGATACCAAGTCTTATCCTGATCAGTGAAATAATTTTAAATTTAGGCTGAAATAAAGACAGACAGACTGCCTCGTGGAAACAAACTTTTCAGTTTCCAGAGGTCGACATTGATCAAAATCTTGAGTTAAACTTATTTGACGATTACAATACTTTACTCTACGAAGGGGTCGAGAGAAAAGTAAAAAGTTTGGTCACGTTCATATCTTGTTGACTCACCCATTTTGAGAAGAACTGCGGCAAGTACAAGAGCGATGCTATTGGACGACATGGAGGACCTTGTTCAGACCGTCCTGAAAACAGAAAAGGAATGAAATAATATCAGATAGGTGTTACATAAAATAAATCATCATCATCATCATCATCATCATTATGAACATCTTCCAGTTCCTGGCTGGGTCTGTTTGGAACATAAGCCTCTCCACCACCCTCTTTCCTCTCATCACCTCTCTCCCTCCACCAGAGCCCAATCCTCTCCTCTCTCATCCACACTCCTCCTTACTCCCTTCAGCTATCTACCCCTTGGTTTTCCTTTCGGGTTCTT
>CABEEJ010000853.1:0-15733 GCA_901482245.1 Timema douglasi | reverse complement strand
CCCCCCCACCATATTCAATATTAAATAAATTAATTGAATTTAAACACTTGGATTTATTTGATGTATGTAACGTGCAATTTCTGGACCAACGGATTATATCAGCGCACGAGAATTTCTATGAGCGATAATGAAAGTGGCTACCAATCTTGCTGGGAAAGTTATTTCCACACACACCTTGCATGGTTCTTTTACATGCCACAATCGACACGGGACTAACGGCTTTACTTACCCTCCGAAATAAGTTGTGCTAAGGATTTTTATCGCTAAAGATAAATCCGTCGTCCCTGATTGGGTTTGAGCCCACGTTATTCTGGTCCTGAGGCGAGAGCTTTACCCCAAGACCACAGGGATTGACCAAATTGATTAATTACGAGTCTTAACAGACGAAATACTGGACATGTCTACTTACTTAGTTGGTCAAAGTAAAATTATTTTTAAAGTCCAATTAATTTAATAGGAAAAATCATATTTGAAAGTTAGAACAGTAGCTGTGTATATTTATACATAGTATTATTTCCTGTTCAGGTTATATGTATATATAATAATAACTATAATGGGGTAGAAATGAGGAAGGAAGCATTTGCGTGGAGAGAGAATGCGAAAATATTTAAGGAAAAAAGCACCCTCAGTAGATTCGACCGGGATTATA
This sequence comes from Timema douglasi, assembly GCA_901482245.1. Classification (NCBI taxonomy): domain Eukaryota; kingdom Metazoa; phylum Arthropoda; class Insecta; order Phasmatodea; family Timematidae; genus Timema; species Timema douglasi. The sequence continues at coordinate 15,084 of CABEEJ010000853.1, read as the reverse complement.
GCCCCTATCTCCTCATCATCAGAAGGTTAATTTAACCAGAGAGTGACGCCTTAGACCGTTAAGCCACTGAAGCAAGTGCTATCGAAGTTGACGCTAAAATTATGTTTATATTTTCTAAAAGGGTCTTTCTATGAAAATTGTACTGTAGCAAATTCCAGAGTAGGTTCAGACGTTTTGTGATTTTAGATTTTTTTTAAATCTACATCTCAAGATAATTTTATTTCATAGAGGTGAAACCCCTCAAAATTATTCGAGTTCACTGAATAATGTAAAATACATATCAATTTCGGGTTTCGCTATTGAAATTTAGAAAACTTTGATATGATATCCTCAAAGTAAATGAAATACGTTAAAAAAAATCTCTTTGGTAAAACTCAAGAAATTGCTACTGAGCTAAGTTTTCATTTTCTTTTATTATTTTTGAAATCTGAGACTTTGGTATATAAGGCTTCATTAAAAAAAAGTAGAAAATAATTAAAATCGGTTACGCAGAAGATCGGAAAGCGTTGTCGAAAGGAATAGCTTCACTTTTTAAATATATTGAGATTTGTTTGTTTTATTCAGGCTCTTAAGATAGGTAAAAAAAGCTTAATTTGTACAGTTCAGTTGATTAAGATTTTTTTTAAGTGCCAATATTCATCATACCATTAATGGCATGAATCTTCCCAGTCTCTGTTTTAATTCTTTTTCAACGCCTTGTATTACTACCCGTTCGTATTGCACGCCTGTGTAATTAGTAAGCTAATGAGTTAAATATGAGTGAGGTTGAATTTGGAAGCAGTGTACCCAAATTTTCGTGAAGGGAGAGTGGGAAACCATCTTGGCACAAACCACCATAGTACAATTGACTGACCTAAAATGACGTTTTAGACTAGTCGGCCACCGAAGCAGGTTTAATTTAACTAAATAGATTAAATAATTATTACTTTCTTTTGATTTAACTGTTTGGTTTGATTTTAATACTATTCTACTTTAAGGTATAACTCCTTAAAACATTAATGCGAAAAGAATTTGACTTATTTTGGTATAAATAACAAACTATATAAGGAACTATATGAGAGAGTACACTCTCCCCATTAAAAAGGACCTTTACCCACGAGCTAATTACAGTGACACGAGGGTAAATCTTTCGAAAGTGATAACCAGTTGGAAGCAATGCTCGTGTTTGCCAAGCCAAGAAAATTTTGAACTTTGAACATTAAATGTCTTAAGAAACCATTTATTAGGTGGAGGCAGGCGGGAATTTTTAGTAATTGAGGGAATTTTATCCTAATGGACGAGATATTAAAGGGAATAGATGTGCCTATAAAGGGAAGAGTTTGACCCTACCCCGTTAGCACCCCCGACCCCCCACCATCATTGGTCGAGGGAAGGAAATATAATTGATAACTTTTACGTCACAGATATCCTTCGTAACTAAACTGTACTCGTACACACACACACACACACACACACACACACACACACACACACACACACACACACATATATATATATATATATAAATATATATATATAAATGTCAGGTTTTTTTTTGCAGTTTTTTGGCTAAAATAAGTCAAACATTGGTCCAGTACAAACATAGAATTTAATTTTCTTCACTTAGTGATATCAACAGTTGTTGAATATGTGTCGTGAGCATAGCGGAATTAGATGATAAACTTTTTAAATGAAGAGAAAAAGTTTTCATTAAATTCCAGGAAGCCCTTGACATATATTCAATAAATGTTGAGGTCACCACGTGAAGAAAATTAAATTTTATATTTGGTTTGGAGCAATATTTTATTTATTTTCTATAAAAAATGTTTTGCCATAAAAATTGCAAAAAATCATTGGCCTTCACTCGCGTCCTCTTCCATCCCACTAAAGATAGAAGACAATGCTTCAGTACTAATTAATAGGATTCAAACCTTAACCTCTCCTTCACCAATCGAGCAAGGAAACGTGAGACTGACGTCTTTGCCCACATAATCATCCAGTAGGGTCGTCTATATGTAAATGCATATGAGGGTGCCCTAATTTCCTCCCAAACCCCCCTCCCATCAAAGGTAAAGCCACCCTCGTAAGACCATATATCTGCTGGTGGCAACCACAACTTACCATCGTTAACAGTCCCACCCACCCTCAGACCAGTTTAGGGTGGACACCGCCATACATTACAGAACGTAATTAACAATATGTACACTAGTCTTCTAAGTGCACGTACTGCAGTTTATCACGCGGTCGTAGTAGTTACCCTTCTAGTCTTTATGAGCGGTACTTAAGCCACTTGTGCTTACTATTTGTTCACAATTATGAATGACCCTTGTTTTTTCCTAGGGGTGTTTAAGGGGCTGGGATGGGTACACTCTATGCCCAATCTTGTTAATAGAGGGTTGGAGAGGGGGACCCATAGGGTTGGGAAGGGGAGAGAAAGGTTTTCACAGATATTGCATGCGGTGTTAAAAGGGTGTTGTGTATGTATGTGGATGGGGGATGGACGGGGGGAGGGAAACTTTTACTATTAAAATGGACGGAAGTAATTTGCGTCGCGCACATTTGAGTGGGTTCCTGTGTAACGTTAAATTTACCAGATGGAAACAGATGAATACATACAACAGTTACTCCCAAGTTTTCCTTCTGGAGGGAATAAAAACTTTTTATCTGCTAGGTTTTGGGTGAGGGTGGGATTGGGGGGTGTAAATGTTGTGTCATAGTTCGCGCAAACTAACTTCTGTGTCAAATTCAACACAATAACCATTTTTTTATCGTACAGTCACTGATAAAACAAACTATGATCCACGAATTCATAAATTGTTTTTTCATCACTACGTGTTACTACTTGTTCAGGTTATACGCATATGTTTCAATTACGTTAGTGGGTTAAGGATGAGCAGCATTGAATTTAGGGGAAGTGTACCCTTATATACATGGAGGGAGGGTGGGAAACCATTTTGAAAAAAAAACCTTAGTACAATCGACTGGGGTTCGAACCCCGATCTCCCTGTAGTATGCAGTCTCGTATAACACGAGAGTGATGCCTTAGACCAGGGGTTGGCAATAGGTTGATCGCGATTGACCGGTCAATATCGCAGCAATTTTTAGTCAATCACGTAATAAAACTACATCGTCACTAAAAGGTAAGCTTACGTTACATTATTCCACTATGGTAAAGGTTATAAGATAGCACCATAGTGTAAAACATCAAGGTAAGAATGCTACAGTGCTTGGTTACACTATGGTGCTGTTTGTAATATAGGGCCGTAGTGTAATCTGTGAAGGTAAAATGGCTACCTTGTGTACCCTGGTTACAAACTATCATCGCCACCAACCTCCTCCAAAGAGTGTATACACACTTATCCGATTTTATGAGGAAGTCAGCGCTTAATCACGGACACTCTACGCACGTCAACACAGAACACTGCTTATCGTTCGATTTTGGCAAGAAAACAAGAATGAAGTCACGAGGTGGTACCTGACCCATGTTCCCTTGTACGGCATTCCTGAGTTCAAGACGCTGCGCAGGCGCTAAGGCTTGGGGAAAGGAGCGAGAAGTGCTATCATGTGTGTCTCCCTACCCCCTCATGGCTATCCTCACGACGTTGTGCGCAGACGTCGATGAGAGGGCCATTTCTGACTAGCTGTTGATGACTTCATTGGTCAGGTAATCTCTCCCTACCATTTTCCTCCGCTGTTCAAAGGGAAATATAAGCTAGTAACCAGAATGTAAATTTACTCTTTGATTCTAATAGGAATTAGGGACTTACCACATGTAAGTGATCGTTATTTTGGAGAAGTTTTTATATTTTTTATATGAAAACATGGCAACAACTAAACTCATTCTAAATTACGTAGGGCTCAAATTTGATTATGTTTTGCCATNNNNTATATATATATATATATATATATATATATATATTTACTAAATTACATTTATTTTAGATTTAGAATTTGTTTTGGATACTGATATATTAAGGTCTTAAACCTTTTTGATTCGAGTTCGGATGATTTATTCACACGTTAAATTATTTTATTTAATCTTCGTGTGCCCTATTGAACTTTATTTCTTTTGCCATATACTTACAGTTGTAGTGAGCTCAAGCGTAACTAATAATGTTTCGTATCATATTTTCAAGTTTAAGGCTATTGGGGAATATATTAGATGTTTCTAGTATATTAGGAGTTATTGTAAACTTAGCAGATAGTGTAGAAAAGAAATAAGTATTTTCGTGTCTAAGTTTCCCCCGCCTCACGGATCATTATATGAGAATAGTGATGTTTCTAATGAACATTAGATCCAGGTGTATAGTTACGAGCAAAGCTCTAATAGCTGTTTTATATAAAATTTGTTTTATAAATACGGATATGTGATATGTATAGACTTTTAAGACAAACTTATTATCATACATTTATAGTTATTTTTTGAACGGCTTAGCCATAATGTGTAGTTGATAGGTTGTATTTATTCTTACAATCCAATTTGCGTATTGTTGCAATCAAATCTGTTTACCTAGGAACTGGTAGTGTTTCCTAACGATGATAATTCTCTAATTTAGTTAAATGCGCTTTGAACACTTTCATTTAATATTGTTTTGTATACTTAAGTAAATATAGTGCTTCCTGATAAGTGTTATTGAAATTATCTACTATCGCGCACTGTCCGCAATCTATAAATATTATATTGTTTACGTTTCGAGTCTTATTCTATACTCTGATAATAAAACAGCCTTCAGGCCAATGCTAATTTCATGACATTCGTTATGCATTTACACTAAGCAAAATCCTAGCTCCCTCAACGTCAATAGTAGAATACACTGAATGTTAAGATAGATAGGTCTGGATACTTGGGCTTGGCATATTTGAGTGTAGGTCAAATAAAGATACAAGGTGATTCTTTTAAAAATTCTTTGTCTTGCAACCCCTAAACAACGGGTTGACTTGCTTGGTTACGCTATGGTGCAGTTTGTAAGATAAGGCCATAGTATAATCCATCAAGGTAAGACTGCCACCTTTCGGGACAGACGGAGTGTATATATTATTTATTTTATATAAAGGTAGGGATATAGGTATTGAAATAAATATTGCATTTTATGAATAAATACAAGCTGTGTAGAAAAGATAAAACTAAAAGTAGAGTGGAGAAATAAAGGGTGATCGCGGAACCTTTGATAAATGTGAAAGTCGGTCGGGCTCCCAAAAAAGATTGCCGAACCCAACTTAGACATACGACCACCGAAGCAGATAAATTAATGATAAATATTAGGTTTGTACCAGCTTTTTTAACACTATCATACATATAAAGCATTGTAAATCGTGAAAATTAAAGAATCTTGGATCTGTATTCACACAGTGAGAAAGAGAGAGTGTTTTTTTTTGTACACCATTTCTTTAGCAGTCCTTCATGAGAAAGTTGGACGGTAGCTTTGCTTATATTGTCAACACACCATGCTAAATAAATGCATGTTAAATAGTTGGTTAGCAATTATACACTTTTGTTCCAACTGAAAAGTTGGGTGATCCTCTCTTTTTTTTTAATATCTTCTAGCTCACCTTGAGTACAAAGCGAGCACCACTAGCCTGCCCCTTCCCTCCACCACTTCTCTAGTTTTTACCTCACAATTGTTGAAGAGTAAAGTCGTCGGTCGGTCGCTGGGAGTCCTTCAGAACTGGAGGAGTGCGAGTGGTTTTAGTACGGAGTTGGTTGAAGGGGCGAAGAGAGAGATCCACTCATCCCATCACATCCGGTCCAGCACCCCACCCCTCCCTCTCTATCTTCCACCCTTTAGATGCTGTGGTAAAGTGACGCGGGCTTTTAGCGGTTTCAGCCACACCAAGAGGAGTAGGGGGGTAAACCAGGGTAAAGAAGACAACCAGACAAACCTCTCTGCTCCGCTACTTAGCGCGGCTACCGCTAGATGGGCATCAACTAACTTTCAAAGGAGTAAAAGAAAAAAAAAATTTGAATTTTTTGCGGGGTGCCGGGTGTACTCTTAAATGTATCATACAAAGTTACAAACAAAACTCTATTGGCATTTACGCCTTCGCTAATGGAGGTAAAGGTGTGAATGTTGCAATGGATTAGGGTTTTAGCTTTACCAACAGCTCAAAGATAAAGAGGTTAAAGACTATCCAATGAGTCCAAAATTATCAAAATCACTAAAATGTCAGTATTGAAATTAAAAATTCATCTCCTAACAAAGGAAAAGCATAAATAAACATTAATTGGTATAAAGAGGTGCTTTACAAGTAAGTCTTAGACTAAGTTTGAAAAAGTGATATTAAAATAAGAAATGTACGGTTGTTTGTTTGTGTAACATGAGTTTATGGAACAGTGTCTGTGTAGCTAAAAAAAAAAGTTTACTATATTGATATTACATAGTCACGTTTAGTCAGAATCTTGCTTACTTACTCTATGGCATTAGGATCTCTAAATTTCATTGCCGCACCTAAAAAAGTACGCCACATATACCTATCTTGAGCTAGCTATATCCAGTCCACCTCACTACATCCTATACCTATTTGAGCTAGTTATATCCAGTCCACCTCATTACACCCTATACCTATCTTGAGCTAGTTATATCCAGTCCACCTCATTACATCCTATACCTATATTGAGCTAGTTATATCCAGTCCACCTCATTACATCCTATACCTATATTGAGCTAGTTATATCCAGTCCACCTCATTACACCCTATACCTATCTTGATCTAGCTCTATCCAGTCAACCTCGTTACACCATAACTCTTTCAGATGGTCTCTTACCATTAGTTATACCAGTCATGGTTCTCTCATTCACGCTGCATGTCCTGCCAACCGTAATATGCGAGATTTGACTACCCTAACACAGTCTTGTGATGAGTACAGACCATGCAACTCATCATTACGTAACCTCCTCCATTCCCAAATACTTTAATCCCTTTCGGGACCAAATATCTTCCTAAGGACATAACTTTAAAACATTTTAAATTTATTTTTTGTCATTTAAGGTAGGATACCATGTTTAAGAAGTGAATTTCAAACAACATATTTATCCAGAGAAAGTAAAATATGTTGTGGTCTTCTTCCCAGCTAAGTCAACATCGCATGTGTAAATATTTAAACTAATATTGAAAGAAAGAAAAGATAGAGACACGTCAAGTCACTAGCTTGCCGATTACAACGACATCAAACTATGTTAATATTGCATGCGGTAAGAATAAGAACTAGGAATGAAAAAGGGAAAGAAAGTGGTAGGGAGAAACAATGCAGCTCAACCAACTCACTGACAGCAGCGCCTGACCACGCAATGCAATTCTCCTTTACATAGCGCGGGGAAAATGCGAACTTAGTGTATATATATATATATATATATATATATATATATATATACACACACACACTAAGTTCGCATTTTGTATATGCATGTATACATATAAAATACAAGAGGAAAAGGGAGAAATCCACCAATCTTAACTCAAATGGGATTAGTACACTATGTTTAAAATAAGTATCTGTCCAATTTAAATTAATTAAAAGTAAATGGTACGTTACTCCACATGGACTTTCTCGCTCTATTATTTAAAAATGTAGATATTTACTCTAAATTCGTAATAAAATAACGAACCCGAGAAAAAAAATTCCACTATACATACGTAAAAAAAATGTTTACTCAAAGTTTTAAATTTTATGATTTAATTTTTAAAGAATTAACTTCTTCATTTGTATATTTGAAACAATAAAAAATATCGGTATTGGGTCCTCAAGGGTCAACACTTCATATTAAAATGTTGATTTCCGGTTAAAAATTTCAGCATTTTATTAGGGGATGCACATATTATCGTTATGGCATTACTATTCAAATTCTCTTTTATAAATTTTGACCAATAAATTGGTAATTAATGGCTATTGAGTCTAAAATGAGAGAGATAGATCATGGATGTATCAGGGGTGGATTCAAGAAAGGGTGTGGGGGGCGCGTTCTCCCTTCAAGAAATTAAATCAATGTTAAAATCACTACTAGTTTTATTTTCCCGTAATACTATCTGCCAAACCAGATTTCATTTTTTAAATTGTTATTGGTAATATTATTAAATGATTAAAATACGGTAATTATTATAAATACTTAAAATGGTGAAAATAGGCATTAATGGAATCACCCAAATTTAAGTTGCGCGCATCTCACCTTGTTGCACAAACATTTTTTAGGTTTAAATTTATTTTATCATATTCTTTTAATCAATATTTGAATTATTAATAATAAATAAATATTTTTAAAAGAATTTATTTTTAAATAACGTGCTTTAAACAAAATATTTGAATAATACCACACACATAGCCTATTAGTATGGCTTAGTGGTAAAATCACGATTTAGAATGAGAAATAACTAGCTTTACTATAGAGTGGAAATTCGATTGTTGGAAATTTGAAAAATTCCCTCTATTTTGTCTGGTTTATTAAATAGTTAAAAAACTATTGGTATAATAAATGTTATAATACTTATAATCACTCTTAATAAGCACTATTTTTTGATGTTATTATTAGTTGCTTTTAATAAATTTCAATACAAATAGCAAATTTCGAGTTATACCCTTAGTTAGAGGATTATTCTCAAGTTTAGAGTTACGCTTAAAAATTACTTAATGATTTACTCTCAATCTTTGAAGTATTTTAAGTCAAAATTTATTGGGGTATCCCCCCTTCCCTGACCCAATCCCGATTGGAGCACCCACATCCTCCCCCCTCCCCCTCACAAAAATCCTGGATCTGCCCCTGTGCTGTACAAATATTTCCCCTAAAAGGCTAAATGAAAAACATCAACTTCTTGAAATACTTATTTGCTTAGTCTATGGCATGATATTTGCCAATATTTCAGAAACTATTGGTTTTATAAAAATATATTTCAAATACATTTTTAAAATTTGTAATAGGCCTCAAATTTTATAATGATAAATTATTTAGTATCTCAAATAGTTGCGGAGATATAGACATTTTTGCTTCTGTAAAGTACTTGAAAATTCATTTTCATGGGAGAATTAAAGAAGCAGTTTTTTTATCATCTTAATCAACGCCTCGATACGAATTTTAATCAAAGGCGTTATAGCCGATTTTAAGAAAAACATTCTTTGTTCATCCTTTAGTAAACTGCTCTTAATTTTAGGGTTAGACAGACACACAGACAGATGGTGTTGCAAAAACAACTTTTTAGGATTCGGGAGTCATGAAACGTCAAAATCCATCAATATCTCGGGTTAGATTTTTTTTACGGTCGTAATACTTGACCTTAAAGTGGTGGCAAAGCTAAAAGAAAAATAGATTTGTGTATGGCTTGAAAATATTTGGTTTTATAAAAATATATTTCAAGTAAAATATGTTGATTATAAATCTATCTAATTGTTATACAATGATAAATAATTTCATTTCTCAAAGACCTATGGAAATAAAATTAAAAATTATAATTTAAGCATCAGACCAGAACCCTTAAAGTCATTTTGCTGAAATATTGAGAGTAGCGATTTTGTTTTTAATATTTATAAATGTTTTGGAATGAAATGTAATCTAAATCGTTAAAGCCGATTTTGAGAAACTCGAGTCTTTCTGTTTTTCGCCCTTCAATAAACTACCCTTAATTTTAAGGTTGGATATCTAAATCCAAAAACCACTCGGGGAAATCCTGTGAAAACCCTAGATATCAAGTTTTAGCCCTATCGGTAAAATAGTTTAGGCTCGAGTCCGAGGTACAGACAGACACATACAAACAGATGGAAATTCAAAATCCACTTTTTTGGATTTGGAGGTTATGAAACGTCGACATCCATCAAAATCTCGAATTCAATTTTTTTTGACGATCACAATACTTTCTCTACCCTTAAGATAGCGAAGAATTAAAAAGTATTTGCTGGTGTACTAATGGGATTTAAAATATAAAATTTGTCATCCTGGAAAATGTGTGTGATGTGACTTTCCCTCTTTTTCTCTTGTATCTTTTATATACAGTATATACAAAAACACCCCCTTCATCCTTCCCCCTCCTCACACAAACACATACTTTAGCCACTCAACTTTGTTCAAATATTAGTGAACCATGATCCATAAACTAACTCACCTACATTTTAGAAAGTAAGCTATAAGTTTGGGCGTTAAATTTCGCGGTTGAATTCCCAACTTTTAGTAGAGGAAGTATATTTTATTCCCTTTAACCTCCTCACCCACCTCAATCCCTAATATCCCACTCCTCCATACCCTAATATCTTCGACCTTTCTTGTTCATACATATAGATACAGTATGCCACGAGATCGGAAAACTGTCTCACGTTTTTTTCCTTTACGGAAGATTTAAACGTACTTTTAACTTCTTTGAAAGCCAAAACTATAAAAAGAAAAGAAATAAAAACGTATGTATTTTGAAATTTTACGGTGCATTGAGCGATGTCATTTCAGTCCTATTTATAGATTATTAACCTACAGTTTTGTTTTATTTATTTTCATTCGTGTAGACAAGGAAACTATAGGAGTAGGTTTTCTGTTTAACACATCAATTCAAAAATGACAAAATCTCATAATCATAAGTATTATTGAAAACCTTTTTGAGTATAAATAGAAGTAGTATTACCAAAATTGGTAAAGACAAAAAACTAAATTAGTTATTGCTTAGTTCTTATTTAATTAGTGAATGTAGTGTGTGACACGTAGAAAGATGTAATGTTTATTTAATCAATCAATACAATGATTGACATGTAGCCAAATGTAAAATTTATTTAATTACTGAATACAGTATATTAATAGTATCAAGATTAAATATGTATTTAATTAATAAATATAATATGTGACAAGTAGCAGTATTCAATCTTTAATTAATTAAACTATTCAGGATGATACAGTACATGTTGCAAGATTTTACTAATTTTTTTAATTAATCAATACAGTGTGAGACATGAAGCGAGATTTAATATGATTTATTTGAAAAATTAGTAAAAGCACGAGAATATAGGGGCTTTTATTGCCTATATTAATTTTAATAAGCATTTATACCTGTCTAATAACACCACATACGTTCCTCAACATTAGTAAAGTGGTACAAGGCGTCAGGCTTGCAATAACTGACTTTCCAGTGAAATAAGTTTGAGGTTCAAATGTTTTGTCGCAAACAATGATAGCTCTTTTACCTGTTATTTTTAAGGTATTGATAATATATATCAAAATGTATTGCCTTAGATCATATAACATAGCGTATTAATAAGTGAACGTAGAACCAGTAGCTTTTTTCGTTGTCACATAAGGCCCTTCTTATTAAAATTTGATTCTATATTGTTCAGTCTCATTCGGGGACTATTTTTGCTTTAATATAAATACATTTAGGATTAAACAGCAAATATTTTATAATTGATAATTACGGTTAGACACACATCTAAATATCATATTCTTTAAATTGAAAAATGACACCTGCACACAAGAATTGAACCTGGGACCTTTGGTAGGGTCATTCTTAATTCATATTTTTTAAGGCAGAGCATGTGGTGGAATATTGTATCTAGATGAGTAATTAACAAAAATTATAGCGTTGTATTTAATCCATCATGATATGTAGACTCGTAGAATTAGCAGAAAAAAGCCAACTACCGAGTTGAAGACGACTGCGTTAAATGATAGCTCATGATTCTTAATTGAGCTTACATTTGTAGCCGACAATCTCCACAAGTCCATCACAGACTCTGCCTTAAAAATATGAGTGAATAATGACCCTGAGCACAGGATGATCCCTGGATAGCTCAGTGGAAAAATCATAGGTGTACTACACTAAAGGTCACAGGTTTGATTCCCATGTTCAGATGTCATTCATAAATTTAAAGAATAAATAAATTTTCAAGACCGACTATTTGGTGAAGAATTTAGCATTTGTAAANCAAATAGAAACACTCCAAAGTTTTTTGTTTTGTTTTAAGATGTCTTAGAAGCACTAAGTAGCTATCTCAAATTAATTTTTTTTTAATAATAATAAATGGCATGAAACTCCACACGGAGTTTCTCGCTCTATTGTTTGAAAATTGAGATATTTACTCAAAATTCTTAATATATGTGAAACGAAATAATATACACTAGCAAACCCAACCATAAATTGCACTATAACTATGTAAAACTTTTTTTTTGTTCCGGTTTTTGATTTTATAATTTAGTTTTTAAAGAATTAATGTCCTCATTTGAATGTTTGGACCGATAAAAATCATCAATGTTGGGTCCACAAGGGTCAACACTTCGTATTAAAATTTCAAATCCCGGTTAAAATTTTCGACATTTTTTTAATGGTGTTGCAAATCTTCATGCCATCGCATTGCTATTAAATTTCTCATTTATAAATTTTGAGCCATAAAAAATGTAAATATTGACTATTGAGTCTAAAATGGATATATATCATTGTTGTACAAACATTTCTTCTTAGAGGTTTAAGGAAAAACAACATAAACTTTTAGATACTTATATTTAATTACTATATGGCATTGGAGAATTATTGCATTAAAACTTAAGTAGTATCTTTTTACAACTAAGGATCACTAAATTGTATTAATATATTTGTCAATATCTCAGAAACTGTTGGATTTATAAAAATATATTTCATATAAAAGCTTTTTATGTTTAATGGTACAAAAATTTTGCAATGATAAGTTATTTAGTATTTCAAATAGTTGCGAAGATACGGAAGTTTCTGCTTCTGTAAAGTACCCTAGAATTAATTTTCATGGTAAAATGAAAATAGCCAGTTTATTTATAATTTTAATCAACCCCCAGGTACGAATTTTATTCAAAATCGTTAGAGTCTATTTTGAGAAAATGTATTTTTTTCTCTTTTGGCCCTTCTTAAACTACTCTTAATTTTAAGTTTAAACAGACACAAAGACAGACGTTATAGCAAAGAACACTTCTTAGGGTTTGGAGAGTCTTGAGACGTCGACATCCATCAACATTTCAGGTTAGATTTTCTTTTGCGGTCGCAATACTTTTACCTTTTGTGTTCGAAAAGTTAAAAAATATATATTTACGTATAGCTTGAAAGTTATTGGTTTTACAAAAATATGCTTCTTATAAAATATTTGTATTGTAAAGAGACATAAATGTTTGTAACGATAAGCAATTTCATATCTCAAATAGTTTAGGAGATATAAAAAATGATAATTTACGCATTATACCGGAGCCCTTAAAGTCATTTTTCTGAAATATTGAGAGAAGCCATTTTATTTGGAATATTTATAAATGTTTAGAAATGAAATTTAATAAAAATCGTTAGAGCCTATTTTGATAAAATCGACTTTTTCTCTTTTTACCTTTCAGTAAACTACCCTCAATTTTAGGGTTAGATATCCAATTCCAAAAACTCTTCGGGGCAACCCTATGAAAACCCTAGATACCAAGCTTTAACCCGATCGGTAAAATAGTTTAGGCTCTAGTTGGAGGTACAGACAGACAGACGGACGGAAAGTAAAAAACCACTTTTTGGGATTCGGTGGGTTCATGAAACGTCAAGATTCATAAAAATCTTTAGTTCGATTTTTTTACGATCACTATACTTTTTCTACCTGTAAGATAGTGAAGAAGTAAAAAGAGAATGGATACAATTTTTAAATTGTTTTTAACTTGACTTGTGTTTGGTTTAGCAGGAGAGACTGTATGTTTTTAACTAAAATGGAACAGTTTTTCCACCGTTTATAAAAACACATGTGTACATGGGATTTGTCGAAAGACAAAGCTAGATATACATCTGGAACTGTCAGAATTATTATGGTTCAAATTTATGAGTCTGGGTTTTGATTAAACGTTGGAATACCTTTTCTACAGTAATGAATATTACAGTGTAGTTGTGTGCATACCCCTATTCAAAAACGCATTTTTTATATCAATAAAATTAGTTTTTTTTTGTCTCTCATGAACATTGTGGAATACATACAGCAAGCAGAATTAGGAATTTTAAAAACTAATAGCCCCTGTGGATGAGCATGTCACTCTTGAAGCAGGAATTCTAAAATTTTGATTTTTTTATAAATTAATTAAAAAGCGTGTTGGAAGCAAAGAAATCATTAAACTGAAAACATTTCTTCCTGGAAACTCTAGGTATTTACATTAGTAAAATATATTTTTCAACAAATCTTGATATTCAAAGAAGCTCTCGCCAGGACATCTGAGGTCTCCTATCTTCACAGATCCAACTACATCTTCGCTATGGGTTCAGAGAAGAGAACAGGATAGTAAAGAACAGTAGAGTACCATTTATCCAAGGTTCTGCATTATACGAGGTGATAACACAATTTATGTTTTTGGAGAACTGTCTTAGAAATTATCCGAATTTTACTAGTTCAGTGGTCGAGTATGAGTAGTGGAACGAAGTATACTACCCCAGTACTGTGGTGCCGTAAATATTATTGTCCGCCACTCGAATTTATAGTTGAGTCAGTCGTCTGACAAACCCCTCCGGTGGTTGCATGATCTAAAGCGCTACTCTCGCAGTAGACTTGTTTGCCGATGGTGGATAGATCAAGGTTCGAATCTCTAAGGGTGGTTTTTACAAAATTGTTTTCCCCTCTCCCTTCCACGTAAATGCGGGTACACTTCCTATAAATATAACCTTCCTAATCACTAAAACCATTAACCTAATTAGTATATAAACGTATAACCCGAACGGGTTGTAAGACGTAGTGCTAAAAAAAGGATTTTGGATCCAGGGGTGTTATGAAACGTCAAGATTCATCAAAATCTTGAGTTCGATTTTTTTTACGATCTCAATACTTTCTATACCTATAAGATAACGAGAGAGTAAAAGGTGTATTGTTTGGTAAATTTAAAAAAATGTCTTTTATTGACACATTTTTTTACTAAGATTTTTTTCTGTGCAAGAAATATCGCGAGGATGGTTCGTGAATGTTTTATGAACGACCAAATTATTAACAGTTGAGTACTTCCTAACGTGGAGCAGTTGTAGCAATCCCATATTCACCACACGCTGGCAGAGAGCCGTGAAATATGAAAACACCAATTTCACGCAAAGTGGCAAAAAGAGAGAGACAAAAATGAGGTAGAGAGAACATATATAGGTTGCAGTCACTTGCATTTGTTATATTATTCTCACACCATCGGTGCGCGC
>CABEEJ010000852.1:197623-208002 GCA_901482245.1 Timema douglasi | reverse complement strand
GTTTGTTGAGGTATTAGATCAGTTTAGTTTGAGCCTCTCCCCTCTGCGACGTTGTGCGTCCATCCGTGACGCCACAGTTTCATTACCCGCACCTTCAATTACACCATTACATGGTACTTAGCTTCGGCCGCAGTTTGACGTCAGCAGCCTAGATAGACAACAATACACGCACCTAGGTTTAGGCGGGAATATAGGAAACGCGAGCTTAGGCCAACATTTTTTAGAAGATTTCATGACCAAAGAAATAAAGTGGCTCAAAATAAATAAAATACAATTGCGTCCCGCAACATACGACCTAAATAGGACCAACAGGGGATAGGATAACCGAAATGTCGGATAATACGGAAACAAAGAGAGGTGCTGGAATGCTGGAACGAAACAAATCAAAATTAAATGAAAATGAAGAATAGATATGAAATAAGGATTACTAATTGTTACTCTCTTATGCAATACATCACAAAATTATTATTTAATTCATCTAAACAGAACAAAGCATTTTAAATCGAGTAAATGCAATTTTTTATTATAAATTGTAGAATGCAGAATGCATTTAAAAATCTGCTATTGAAGTTTGTTTCCCAGCTTTGTGACGAGTTCACGCCAATAGCGCGTTTTACGTGAGTTGGATAAAACGGAAGGTCGGATAGTCGGGACCATTCTGTGTAGCTTCAGTACAATAACACGTTCAGTCTGATCTACTACAGAGAGCACTACAACCGCTCTTAAATATGTCATGATCATGATATAGTTTTATGAGAAAGCGTTTTAAATTAAGAGAAAACTCTTATCAAATTCCAACATGTCCGTGACATATAATCAAATTTATCGTGTTAAAAAAACTTTTAAAAAAAACTACACAAATACTGACCTTAGCTCACGTTATTTTCTATCCAATTAGATTTTTAAATAAAAGATAATTATTTTAATATGATAAAAGACTATTTTATTGACCTCAATTCCGCTGTTGTCAAATGAAAAATACAAAGACCAGATTTGGATTTATTTTGTATCTAATATGCCGGTTTATCTCTAGTGAGATGGGCTTAAGCCTAGACATAACATTCAGATAGAAAAAAAACTTGTTTTAGGACACCGCTTGCCGCTGTAGACCTTTCTAACCACTCATTAAAAAGGACGAATAAAGAAAGGCGAAAAAAAATTCTAAAATACATCTAGTGAAATAACTTTTATAATCTTGGCTCTTTAATAACCATATTGTGTTTGCTAAATTTATTAAAATTTCGAAATATTTTAATGGGTAGTTTGAATTCGGAGTCCCAATTATCCGAGTTAATTAGATAATAATTTACAGAACGTTTATTCATTAATAATTCTTTTTGATATATTTTTATTAGTACTGTAGTTACAATTTGAAGGCTCCAAATTAAAACTCACAATCAGGCGAAACCTGCGTGCCATATCTTATCCAGTATTACTGACCGATATGCGCACCCCGGTATCCCTGTCAATAGTTCAACTGTTTAGGCCACTACCGTGGGTAGAGCGCAGTAATTTAGGCCAATATTATTTATATATCTATTTGAGGACGGACACAAAGTTTATTTATCGTTTTATTCCACTTAAAAATAATATTCACACCCCTTTCACAAAAACTTCTAACGAACATTGCTTCAAAATGGCGACCGACTAATTTAAACCATGTGGTTGAAAATGACGGTAAACAAGTTTTTTACAATGATGCAGACACGAAGTTGATGAAAATATTTTATTCAGTTAAATATTTCAAAATAAGATAAAATAATCATAAAATCATTTATTGTATGTAAATAAAATGACAACAATTTTCTTTTTTCCAAGTAAATACGATGCCTGTATTAAAAGGTATTGATGTATGCAATATTTTACACAAAATCAGTAACGTTCCAAAACGAAGAATAAGTACTTTTAATTATGTTTAAAATATTGTTTCAAGTTGTATGAAAAGAAATTATTAAAAAAAATGAAATACTATGAGAAAACTTAAGTTTACCTTATTTTAAATGTAATATATAACAGGTAATTAAAGATCTTTACATTTATAACAAAACTGTGATCTTTTACAAGTGTTGGCAACCCAAAACCTAAACATTTGATTTTCGAACTGTCATCCAGGTAAAAAAAAAACTATCGTGAACAGTCTGTACTAATTATTCCGAGCTTATGTTTGTTGCTTGGATGTGTTTGCTCGACACATGTGTTCGCCTCCTCTGTCCCAATGTGTGTCAAATACCCAGGTCTATATCTGCTGCTCGCCACATGTAGAAGGAAAGGAGCTGTGTGACAAGACGACTCAGGCAATCACCATGCTAAGGACCGGATACTCGTAAACGCGAGTGACGTTTCTCACATGTCTGGGACAACGTTTTACTGCCAAGGGTCCCTTCTACTCTTTATGGTAGTCATACCGTGCGGAACACGGGACATTCGAGGCGTCACGGTACATAACGGACAACCTGGTTCGGACATATTTGCAAGTCAACCTGAAAACACTGGGGCAGCATAGCTTTATGAAACTGATGGTCATACATTTTGATTCAGAATAACTCGTTCTTTTGTCGCGTCCAACTGGCAAGGGGTTTATTAAACAAGGTAGCGATTTGTATAGGCCTACATACTATCTTACTACCCTTCCGAGTTATCCACATATCATCCACACTAATGAGACAGGGCTGAGGAAATCAGAATTTTGAAGAAATGGAAGAGTGGACAATCATTTGGGGAAAACCTCCCACAGTATGCCCGACCGGAATCCAAACCTCGGTCTCTTCTTAACCGGGAAGCCAGGTCATATGAGGTTGACATCTTAACTCACGTGCCCGTTGGTGCGGGTAAGTTTGAAAAGATTGAAAATGTCGTTGAAATTGATTGAAAACATTTCTCACAAGGATATGATTATAGGAAGTACTCGGCCAAGAGATAGCCGAGATTATCATGCTCTTCACTCGCGGCACGCTCATACAACCTCCGAAATGGAAGCCTTAAGTACGAATCCCGATTGGTCCCTGCTTCTCGAGCATAAACAAATGGTATCGTAGCGTCATATTACACGTACAGGCTATCCGCATTTAACTTCACTAGCGAGATAGGGATGACTATAGTGGCATTTTTAAGATATCTTGGAATAAAACACCCCCAGTATACCAGGACGACACTCTAACCCTGAATTCCCCGTTAACATCAAACCATATTAAACGAAGCCAACGCCTGTCTGTGTGACCACTGATGCGGGTCGAACAGCAAGTTGCACCGTAACCGTGCAATGGACCAAGTTCTAGGGGCAAGTATTAAATTCTAAAATGAAATAAAAAGTACTATATGCGATTTCTTCTTTGGTCTCGACAGCGATGCGCGGTACGTTGACCCTCCACTGTTCCACACCTCGTGGCACAATATGTCGGCTGCGTCATATCACCCACCCGCACCCACCCCTTCTGTCCTACTGCCCATTAGACATAGGAGTGGCGATGGTGACAGCTAGCAGAAGATTTAATTAAATTACTTAAAAACAAATTGTTTGTTGTTAAAAGATTTGATTGCCAAAACTAGCAGCAGCTCGTGGTCGTGCAGATAAAATGGTTTGATGAAAGGATACGTCAAAGTATATTTGGAGCGTAATTAATGTAGGTGTGCGCATAATCCTAATGGTTACAGAAAAGTGGTGGAGATAAAAAAAAACAGAAGAAAAAATTTGTAAACGTATTTATGTGTGCACAGTTATGTAGGCGATATAACCATTGTGACGATGACAAAAAAAAACATCGTTGTTGATTACAGTGAAGGCACATGATCGCGTGTAACTAACTGCACTTCCAGACGAACGTGATGATTGTTTCATTATGTCAATCATTGTGATCCACGTTTTCAGATAAAAAAAACAGCGGCAAGTTGGACTCACAAACCAATTACTTGCTTCTTTCCCCCCAACTCCCTCTCACGTTCCACAATTAATCTCACGTCCTCGTTGAGTTATTTACAAAGATAATTTGTCAATAAAGAGCTCGTCCTCGGAATGACACTAGGAAAATGTTTTAGTAATATCACTATCGAAGGCATTCTTCAAACTATAATTATAACAAATTAGAATAAACCCCTCCCCCCCCTTCCCCACGTTTTTTTTATTAAAAGTTTGCCTTGGCTCTTGCTCTATGAGCGCTTGTTTATAGAGTTTATTTTGAAACTTATGCAGGACTTCACGTTTTACTAAAGAGCACATTTGACGAAAAGATGGAATTAAGTAAGACAGTTTTAATTTAAAACTTGACAACATAAAGCTGATGATGTGCCACAGCTCATTTAAAAAAATTACTGTGGACTGTAAAATGATACAAACCTCTTTTAAAAGTTTATTTTTCCTTCTAGAATACAACATGATTTAAAACATTCCTTTCAAACCAATAACCTTATTTATACTCATCATGGACAAGTAATTAACTTCACTGAAAGTGTTAGACTCAGGTGCAATATACTCGGAAGGCCGGGCTTCAATCCCCGGGCGAGCCCATCTAAAATGTTTTTATTACTTTTTTTCCCCCACAGCGTCCTAGAACCTGTTCTGGTTAAACGCATACATAAATTACGTGAGCGGGATAGAGATGAGTGAGGTAGAATTTTAGAGGAAATGTACCCTAATTTGTTTTAGAGAGATTGGGAAACCTTTTAATAGGGAAAAAACATTCTTAACAAACTCGACAGGGACTCAAACCCCGATCTCAATGTCACCAGCATTTCATTCTAACACAAGATTGACTCACTAGTCCATGCGAGTCTCACATAGTCTATTGCCATCTTTTAAAATGAATATGGAGTTCTTTAAAAACTACATTAAAATTGTTTCCTTTATTCGGTTCTTCGGCACCTGAGTTTCTCAATTTATTTTATTTGAGAACAGGAACTGTTTCCTGTTCCTTGAAAGCAGGCCCCTCGTTCATAGCCCTATAAAAACACTCACATGCAATGAAGTTAATATAGTTAATATAAACACAGTTAACGGATTCTCAACAAACAAATAATTAGCACCTTTTGTTTCGATTGACCCACTGAATGACGATTGATGTAACTACCCGTATCACAAAAATACGGAAACAATGATGATCCAATGATTTTAGATTAGTTTGGGTGACAGTCGAATTTGGAACTGACAACTGAAAATCAAATAATAAAACCGGAACCGGCAAAATTTTGAAACACTTTCATCACTAGTTTTATTTCATTTCAGTAGCTAAAAATAGCCAAATAATAGCGAACTGGGTTTCTAGCTTTTCATTCTACTGGGGGAAAAAAACACAATACTTTGCTTGTGTGTTTATTGTATTGTTTTCTTGATTTAAGATTAATTCAAGGGTGAGGTAGGTAAGGTGAAATCTATTCGATCACTTTTGGCATTATTTTAATATTTAGTTGGCATCACTGGTTTTATTCGCCAGTTTTTGCCCGGCGGCGTGTTTTCTGTGATGCGGCTCAACTGGGTTTCTCGTCATGCTGTAATTGTGTTACGTTAATGCATAGCAGTGTTTCTCAAAGTTTTCGAGGCAGAGGACCACCTAATGGAAGCTGTGAGCAACCGGGGGACAACCAAGGGGGAGGGGTCGTATTGAAAATTATTTAAGAGAAACATTATATCCAAACGATTTCATTTTTATTATTATTAGCACCGCGTCTTACTACCCGTTCGGGTTATACGTACTTACGCTAATGTGTAATGGTACGGTGATTGTGAGATGAAATGAAGGACCTACAGTTTAACGTGGAATCCGAACCACGGTGGAGGTCCGAACCACGGTGGAGGCCTGGCATTCCCCACATTTACAAGATGTCTTGTCAGAGGTGAAGGAAGGGTTTGGTAATCAGATAAATCGGTGCCGCGACCGATTATTGAACCCCGGCCGCCAGTATATAAGTCTGACACCTTACCCCTAGACCGCCAGGTCACCTGATTTCATTTTAAGACTATAAATACAACTATCTCAAAGTAGAGATAGGTTAGCGTAATTTTAAGTGCATCAATGAAATTTCGAGTTCCTAATGCCATAGAGTAAGTAATATAAGCTGACCTCGGTGGTCTTGGGTTAAAGTGACTCGCTCCAGAACCCTATGTTCGTGGGTTCAAACCCAGCTGGGGTCGACAGGTTTTTTTTTGGGGCGATAAAAATCCGTAGCAAAACATCCTTTGGAGGGGAAGTAAAGTCATCGATCCCTCGGCATGTAAAAGAATCCTGAAAGATATGTGGAAATACCTTTTCCGGCAAAATTGGTAGTCCCTTTCGTTCTTACTCATAGAAATTCTCATATGCTGATATAATCAGTCGGTTTAGAAAGTGCATGCTAAATACCTCAAATGAATAAATACTAAATAGAAACACAAGACAAAAATTAATTTAGGTATTTCGTTTAATGTTGAAAATAATATATTAAAATTACATTTAAATAGTAGGTAGTAGTAGTTTGACTATTTTTTCATAATTTTTTATAAATATATTTTTCTGATTTGTTAAAGTTTGGCGCATATTTCCTTTTCTATGTGAGTTGTGTCTACCGAAGAAATAAATAGAGCATAGTATGGATATTTCATATTTAATCTTTTGCATTTTAAATTTCTGTGTTTATTTGATTCTTTAATTCATTATTATTATTATTTCTAAACTTCCTGGGGTTCTACGGACCACACTTTGAGAAACACTGTTGTGTGGTTGTGATGGAATGTAGGCCTACTGCTTGGATAGTTAGTTATAAATCTAATTGACGAGTGTAAAAGGGACGTCACGTGTTCTGAAAGACGAATCATAAGTAACATAACGTTACATACAGTTAATCTCTCCTGTACAGAAATACATAGTTATGAAAGTTGGTTCTTATCTCATTGTTTGAGGATAAACTAAATTAACTTAAAAAAGTTTGGAAGGATACATTCTTCACAGGTTCTTGAAATGAAAGCTTTCTCTTCTTTAAATCACTTCAGAGAACACAGTTCTTTATATTTACTTCTTTCTTTTTAAAAAAAAAAACCTGTTGTCATCTACTTAATGATAATTTCATCTTTTCTCGTTAACAACCTATGCACAGCAGTAAACCCGGGACTCACGATCATAATAACGTGAACAGAGTGTATTTGGGGCGACAGAACGAACAGTCATACAAACACCCAGACTTCCGAGTAGTTTGTAGGTCTACGTAATTTGAAAATAGCCTCTATCATCCCTAGGGACCCTTCCTTAAATTAAGTAAAGGGTTTTTTTGGAGGGGGGAGGTAATTTCAGCATATTCTTACGTTTTTTTTACGAGAGCAATAAAGGAGGTGGTGGTTTCAAAATCCATCTTACGTAAGGTTTTTTTAATCAATGTTTAAGATTAAACAAAATCTTTAAAACAATTTTTTTGGCAGCAAATAAATATACTAAGTATAAAATTTCATATCACTGACTCGCTTTATTATCAATATTTGTGTCTAAAAATAGCTAAACGATTAAAATAAACATTGATTAAAATTTAATTTTAAAGGTATTGCTAATATCAATAAAATAGGAACAGCCGAAGATCCACGGCTTAACGTATTAAACTATAAGAGTAGTTTTTTTTAACTGTCAGACACGGAAGGTCCTTCCTAACAGAATCCTACAAAAGCAGACCCCGTGATTCCTTGCCATCACAAAGACACACCGCAACTAATCTCAGTATACAGATTGTTCCAACTATAATCAAACTAGCCCACCCATCAAGCGCAGTGGTTGGAGAACTAACCAACGAGTTCTGAAGCCTGCGGGCAGACGAACGCACCGTAGTGACAAGAAACTTGTGTCAGGGCGGGAGGGGGGAGGATAACTGCCAAAATAAAGCTATTCTCCCCTCCCAGCCCCCCTTTCACCCGTCTACTTCTCACAAACAAAACAAACCCCGCATTGAAGCGGTGTGTTTGTGTTCACAAGAGTGAAGAGGGAAAAAAACCACCATGACATGCTTGTTAGCTGCAGGAAAAACAGTTCCCACAAATAGATGCACGCACAAATAGTCTGCCACAACGGACCACGTCAAACTTCCCCCATCCACGGCCACAACAGACCACGTCAGACTCCCCCCATCCACGGCCACAACAGACCACGTCAGACTCCCGCCATCCACGGCCACAACAGACCACGTCAGACTCCCCCCATCCACGGCCACAACAGACCACGTCAGACTCCCGCCATCCACGGCCACAACAGACCACGTCAGACTCCCCCCATCCACGGCCACAACAGACCACGTCAGACTCCCGCCATCCACGGCCACAACAGACCACGTCAGACTCCCCCCATCCACGGCCACAACAGACCACGTCAGACTCCCGCCATCCACGGCCACAACAGACCACGTCAGACTCCCCCCATCCACGGCCACAACAGACCACGTCAGACTCCCGCCATCCACGGCCACAACAGACCACGTCAGACTCCCCCCATCCACGGCCACAACAGACCACGTCAGACTCCCGCCATCCACGGCCACAACAGACCACGTCAGACTCCCCCCATCCACGGCCACAACAGACCACGTCAGACTCCCGCCATCCACGGCCACAACAGACCACGTCAGACTCCCCCCATCCACGGCCACAACAGACCACGTCAGACTCCCGCCATCCACGGCCACAACAGACCACGTCAGACTTCTCCCATACGGTGATAATTAATTTGAAATAGATGAAGATAAGTTAAAGCTGTATTTTCCCAAGACTATTTAATGCGTTAACACAGTTGTATTTACTGGCTTATGGATATAAGTGTATTTTTATTTTAAAATAATGGTGATGCAATCTGATTTTTATATTTTTCAAAATCATTGATTTCACAAGCATTGACCAATTATAACTTTTAGTGCATAAAGGTGACCGCTAGTATAGATTCAGTTGTAAGAGTCAGTGAAGTAGACTAAATGGTTGCCCGCGCGTATAAAGTTGTAAGAGTCAGTGAAGCAGAAACATGTGAATCAAACACGCCAACAAGGCCACTCCTCACCCGGAACTTGTATCGCCACAAAGCTGAAGACTGTCAAGTAAGCATCCCCAGACAGCCAATTGCGTGGCGCGTGCACCTCAACACCTTGTGTCTGACCACTCGACCATAATACACATGCTCCCATGCAACACGCACAATCTGAAGACCTTACACAGACGAATTCACTTTGAATTCACACTAGAAAATCAACATATACAAGGAGATTTTTTTTACTTGAAACTGTTTAGTCTAATAAGACGAGTAGAGTGTATTTAAAGGGGCTGCGCCATTGTTTGTCTTGAGAAATGTGAGGTATTTGTGCTGTTGTAAATATTGTTAAAATGTGAACGATTCTCCCTCCACTCGATAGCAGGGGAAACTTGGAAAAGTCAGGAAAATGTCACGGAATAAAAAGAAAAATAATAAAATCTAATTCTTTGGCTGCTAAAAACCTCACAAATTTCGTAACAAAACACTAAAACAAACCGGAGAGATTTTTTCTCGCATGCTAACAAAACGCATTGCTTGATGGTTCGTCATAAGGTACGTGGGCCTAGAATTTGACATGCCGGGGTTCAAATCTCGATTGGGTGTTCTGAGAGGGAATTTTCATAGATCGTTTTCCATTCTCCCCACTACGCAATTGCATGTCCATTTCCTCTAAATTCAACCTTCCTCATCTCTAACATATTAGCGTAATTGGTACGTATGTCTACAACCCGAACGGTTAGTAAGACGTCATGCTAAAAAAAAGCCACAATTTAGTTTTTCAAACCATATTTTTAAAATTTTCCTGACTTAACATTTTTCCAGTTTTCCTTGTGAATGACAGTCGTTATTATATTTTCATAATATTGGTGCGAAAGATTTTATGAGTGCTCTAGCATGTAATTTTTTTAGTGCAAGGCCTCGTTCGGGTTAAAAAGTTTGAGAGCTCCTAACATAGGCGATCACTAAGTTCGATTCCATCTCGGACAAGGTATTTTTAATGTTAGTAACTTTTCTCCCCTAGACTAGGGTCCAGGAACCTTTTTGGCATTGGAAAGTCATTGGCTTGCCACTTCATGGATTCCTTATCATAACAGTCAGTTTTGACCAATTATAACTGTGGGTGTGCGGATGGATCCATAAGAGGGGCTACAATTATTATTTTTTAAGATTACGACTTAAAAATAACGATTTTGTTTTATTTTAATTAATTAAAATACACGCTATTTGAGAATCTATGAAAGTAGGTCTACTATAATTGACCAAATATGTGAAAAGGTCACACCGAACACATCAAAAGGCTGCTGAGTTTTCATACCCCTGCTGGCCTATATTATAAATCTGAAGGCAGTCGTCACGAGAAGCCTTAACTGTCTCGGAAGAACCTCGGGAAAATGACGACGAAGACATAATGCCTCCTCATAG
>CABEEJ010000852.1:139493-161118 GCA_901482245.1 Timema douglasi | reverse complement strand
AATGCCAGGCCTACACCGTGGTTCGGATTCCACGTTAAACTGTAGGTCCTCCATTTCATCTCACAATCACCCTACCATTACACATTAGCGTAAGTGTGTACAACCCGAACGGGTAGTAAGACGCGTTGCTAATAATAATAATAATACTATTGTGATTCATATATTTCAACTCTATTTGTGAAGGAAAACCCATTTACATGTTGGAGAAACATAATTTTAAACATTAATATAATATTAATACAGTATCTTATGAAATTTACTTATTAGTAAATGCAGAAAAACTTATATTTGTCTAAAATCATTTGAAAAATACAATACTTAAATTTACAGTTACAATCAAAATACAATAATTGTTTTGTGTTCATTGGAGATCATCGTCATCAAATAAATCTTCGAAATCTGAAAAATGAAATATTATTATATTTGAAAAGTATAAGTGAAATGTAGACGAAATGGTTCAATATAAAAGAAATACCAAGGATTGAGTTTATTGATACTACTTAGGAAAATGTTGTCTGTTATAAACTCTTATTTAAAAGTCAGAGATGTTCTTAATGCCATTTAGCTGTAATGTACTGATGATGTCAGTTTTTAAAATCTGTTCCAAATCAATTTATAAGAAAATTAAATGTGAAAATGGATCTTATCAGCTGAAGTGCACCCTTAAGTGTCTCCTAATCAACATCAGCCTGGGTTAGTTTAGTAAAATGCCATCTTATTATATCATTCCACCATTCTTCTCCTCTCACTCACACACTTTCAGTTATCTGCTCCTCCCATCTCGTTCTTGATCTCCCTTGCAGTCTTTTCCTTACATACTTCCTCTCAATAATTCTCTTTGGTATGCTCTCCTTTACCATTCTCCATATTATCTCATCTTTGCTTCCTCTAATATCTCATGTATCCCCCTCTTTCCCAGATAATTTCATTCCCACGGCCTTCACTCTCCTAGTATCTCTTACAGTCAATGTCCACGTTTCTGCTGCACGAATGACAATGGGTACAAAGTATGACCTATACAGCATGTCTCTTACACACCTATAGAACCACTCCCCCTGCTTCACTCCTCTTACTAGATCCTCTCTACTCCCAAATTTTGCCTCAATCACACATCCAAGGTATGTGTGATTGAGGTGAAGGGTTGAAAAAATAACATTACTCTGTCATCAAACATCAGATATAATGGGTTTATTATACAATAAATGGTTATAAATATTTGTTAAATTTACATATTTAATCTTTTGTAGATACAAATTTTTGACAATAAATGGTATTAATTTATAATAAACTAAGAATACAATAGCCAAAGCTATTATATATGCATTTAGAGAGAATTTACTCCAACTAGATATCATATTCTGAAAATTGAAAATGAAATATGACACCTGGACATGGGAATCGAACCCGGGGCTTTTGGCTTAGTATGCCGATGCTCTAACCACCGAGCTGAGCCCACACCTCTCGTGGACCCATTCAATGCCGCGGGAGACGGTGTGTCAGCCCCCGTTTTCACCGGTGTTGATATTACGTGTTCACGCGCCCGACCTGGGGCGCGGTACAGCAAGTCACTATGAAGGGGGTTGTACGAAGAAAGTCACTCAGGTTGTTGTCACACAAGTCTTTATTCGGAACTCTAACTCTACGCCTTGGTTGGAGTCGGTTACACAACTTTATATAGAGGGAAACCCCATCCCCCATTCCCACAAGTTACAACGTCGCAGTCACTTCAACTCGCTCTCAAAGAGCCTAGAACCGAAGAGCCAACGGCTCGTGGACAATCGGCCCTCATGGGCGTGAATCCTAAACCAGAGTGGCTGGACGAGCCAGGCGCGACGAGGCCGCGCGCAGCCAACCGCGCACGGCAAGAAGGGAGTAGGGGAACGGGCAAACCGCGCAGCGCGTGGTCCCAAAATTAAGGGATGAGAATTCGGCACAGAGCTATCCAGGAATCGACCCGTGCCCAGGGTCATTTCTGGATAGCTCAGTAGTTAGAGCATTGGCATACTAGGTCAACGGTCCCAGGTTCGATTCCCATATCCAGGTGTCATTTTTCAATTTTCGGAAATAATAAACTACCTATATCATTAATCTAAAATTGTTTTTAAAGACTTTAAACAACTTGGGTATGTTAGTATCTGGGGGTACAAATATTATCAACTTCAATAACTAGTGTCTTGTCTGCTTCATTACTCCTTATTCTTAGAAAGTAGGCTGTAGCTTTAGCATTTAATAATCTACTTTATGGCTAAATCAAATGTAAGACAAAAAATTAATACATATAAAGCTGCTGACCCGAGATGTGGTTAATGTGAGGGTACTTTGAATTTAAATGAATGCCTTAAAGAAATAATGAGAGCACCTACTAGATAATCTATCTTAAACACACACACACTAAGCCTTTTACCCATACATAGATAACAAATTTGAAAGAAACAAAATATTTCAATGGTAGGCTTTTTGCATTATTCCACTATGGTATATCTTATAAGATAGGGTCATAGTGTAATCTGAAAAAGTACGACTGCTACCTTTCAGGGTAAATGGAATATATATAACACAACTCACAATATCAAACATCAAAAGCTCGCAACATCCCGAAGATAGAACCATGAAGTGGACTTTATAGAACATTTGTCACTTGAATTGGTACAGCAATTAAGGTTGCCACATTTAAAAAAAGAAAAAAAAAGAAGAAAAAAAAGTACCTTGCCTTACTAACCGTTCGGGTTATCAGGCCTTAGCATATTTTGGGTGTCAAAAAGTAGGACATCTTAAAAACACTATATTCACCTTATAGTGTCAAAATAAAATAAATAATTAAAAAATACATTTTAATCAAGAACAATGTTTTTATGTTATTAGGCCTGTAGCAAAAATAAAAAAAGTATTTTATAAATGAAGAAAGGAGGAATGCTCAACCATCATAAACTATGCTATCCATCTTATATCCCCCACCCCCTTAATTTATTTTCTCTTTAGTAAAGTATTTATTTTACTTTGTCAATTCATTACAAATACAAATTTTGAAATAATGATAGTGAAACAAAATAGTAATAATGATAATTATTTATTACAATGATGATGTTCACCATCATCAAAAAATGACTGTCTTTAGCCTAAAAATAAAATATATTAAAAAAATAATCTGTGAAGTCTTAATAACAGGGGTATATGCAAAAAAAAAAACCTAATCACTCATTCAGTTGTTCTTGGGTTTCTTTGATACATATTGACTTGCACAAAAGTAGTCTAACATTGTTGTCTTCCTCTTTTGAATTTTATTTTGTTTGTTTCTTATTTTCTCAATAGAAGAGTCACTTTCTTCCAATTTTTTGCCCTGGAGCTTCTAGCATAGTTTTACCTATTTGCAAACCTTTCTGATAATTGATTTTCATTGCATTATTAATTATTTCATTCGCTTCTGTCATTTATGACTTGTAAGATTGAACAACTTCTTCTTAAGCTTCTGATTCTGGCTTGATTTTCTAACAGATACTCTTTTTGCATTGCCTCTTTAGTTCCCTGCAATTTATTTTCCAAAACTTTCCTATATGCTTGATACTCTTCAGTTTGGTTTTTTTATTTTCTCTTTATCTTCTTACTCTTGTTTCTTTCATTCAACCTCAACTCTCTTTTCTTCAAGTCCAGCCAAGCCCTTTCTTGATGAAATTATTTGTGAATGATACTGTGTTGCACTGATAGGTGTAATATTTAAGACCATCTTTGGTTGACTGCATGCCTCTGATGGAGGCCTCAGAGGGACAGATCCTGTTGTCAGTAAGATAGTTGGATGTTTGTGAGAATCCTTGCTCAACATTAACATTTCCATTGGGTAACACAATGATAGCTTTAACAAGCCTTTTAATTTAGCCTATTATAGATGGAAATAGTTAATTATAACACTACCTACAAAAACAATTTTACAACCAATGCATTTCAAAGATACTGTACAAGCGATCGGGCATACATCGAATTTATTCAAACAGCGTGACACATTATGATACAATATTTTGTTTGGCTAACTTACCAGCAAAAAGGAAGATCCACACTTAAACCTCTACAAACCATATGGTTTCTTTCTTATGGAGGTCAAAAAGTAGGAAAAGTAAGAGTTTTTCCTTAAAAGTAGCAAAAGTAGGACAAAAATGAGCCCTGGGTTATACACATACATATTAATCATGCCAATAATTTTAGGGATTTGGGAGGTTATATTTAGAGGAAGTATACCTGCAATAGCATGGAAGGAGAGTGAAAAACCACCCTCAGTACAAATGAACGAGATTCAAACCTCAATCTTCCTGTCATCTGCAGTCTAGTTTAAGCGAGAGTAGCGCCTTAGACCATGCGACCTCCATGGTTATTTACAAACTAAACTATGTGGATGTCAATTCAGTGATAAAACAACACTAGAGTCATCTTCACTCCAACCAAATGAAATTAAAACTGAAAAGTGAACTGTGGAAGAGTAAGATGATCATCTAAAAAATTAATTTTTTAAAGATACTGACACATTCATTTCACGCACTTGATAACATTGTTAGCTGTAAAAACTATGCTTTAAAAATGACCATTAAAATTTCAATTTTACATATGTTTAATTGTAAAGGGACGTTTTCTCTCCTTTTTTCAAAACCTTTTGGGATAGCTGAGCTTATCCTGCCTACCCTGACACCTCACTACTGAATGAATCACAGAAAGCTGAGAAGCCTTCCCTGAAGGCTACATCTGTGCATAGATATAATTCAACGAGGAGCAGATATCGAAATGGTCATTGATGAAAATTATTTATCCTTTATCAAATTCAAAAACCAAATAATTATAGATGCCATTTGAATGTTCAGAAAAGAGGACTGCTGTGACACGAGGCAAATCTGACAATATTAAAGATAATGCTAAGTTAATATATATGAAAAGAAAAATCTACTATAACGTCCCTATTTATTTTGGGTGCCCGGTAGCCAACCCTAACTAATACACTACCGAGGCACCCTAGGAGGCTACATGGTTAGGATGGACCCCGAGTGGTAGGGGTTGGGATGGATGGTTTGTGGGGAATGAGGCTAGCGAGTTAGTCCAATAAGATATATTTATCACTTTAGACAGATGCTAAATTACTACATAAGTATTAGGTAATTCCTGTGACGAGGAAGCACATGCGATAACGGGACTCGCGAAACTACCCAAAGACCCGCGATCGACCCTCCGGCAGGGGTGAACCGCCAGATCACATGTTATATCGTCACCTTGTCTCACCAGCTACTCCACCACACATGCATTCAACATGGCTTCCAACATTCAACGTGTGTTCTTCTCACACACAAACTTGCTGATCTCGATTCACACCAGTCAGAAGGTCCATCAGTCACACCGTGCTCACTCGTCAACCGGATGCAAGCTATATGAGCTATATGCTATTCTCAACAGGAAGGCAACCTAATACTCTTGACTTCCCAGGAAATCTATAATGCCACCACCACTTAGCACCGCGTCTTACTACCCGTTTGGGTTATGCGCATAAGTACTAATTACTCTAATGGGTTAGGAATTGGGAAGGTTGAATATAGAGGACGTGAACCTGCATTTTCGTTGAGGTAGAGTGGAAAACCACTTATGAAAAAAACCTCAGTTCACCTGAGCAAGATTCAAACCTTGACCTCCCCGTCCTCGACAGTCTAGCTCAACACAAAACTAACGCATTAGCTAATTATGCCACCGAGGCAGATAACTTGGCCTATAGCCCTACTAAATAGGTTGTTTGCAGTTTATTTAATTAATGTGGTGTTGTATAGCCTACGCTAGTAGTTTAATGAAAAATGTTTTACCATTAAAGAATTCTGCATGAACTGCCTTTTCATTGGCAGCAAGATCCATCAATAATCCACTAGAGCCTCCAGCCTGCCAACAAGCACAACATAATAAAACAGATAAAACAATTAGATATTATATTGATTTTCTGTTGAACAATCACCATTTATGTTTCCTAAAATAATTATATCAGGGTCAACTCAGCCTCAGGAGGACAAAATGAGAAGTTACTTGAACATGGTGTCTACTCAACTCAACTTTTCCCCTGATCATTTCCTAAAATTCCTGACTCAAAAGTATGTCACACCCTTTTCCCCTCCCATGTTTTTTATTTGTATTACCATAGCGTCCATGAAACGGCAATATGTCTTAATCCACAGTGACTACATTTTACACGAAACAGAAAAAACTTCTTAGGCATCTACATATATATATATATATATATATAGAGAGAGAGAGTTATAATTATATTGTTTTATGTTATCTTAAGAACTGTTTTTCATATCCAAAATGAAATCATACTGAATTTTAAAGTAACACAAATTTATGTGGGTTATGAAATTTTGTATTTAATGTCTGTCTGTTTGTCTGTGTGACATATTGCTATGTTGTAAGTTAAAGTTATATTTTTAGATAAAGGTAAAATACAGGTTAAGTAATATCATAAAATTAATAAACAACATAAATTTTTATTCAATAAGAATTTCAATAGCCATACAAAAAAACTATTATAATGTATTTCTTTTATTGACCAAAATAATTAATATGGTGGAGAATATTTAACTACATAATTGTTAACTGAATCGATATAAAATGTTTATGGGGTATTCATGAAATACAACATTTAAAAAAAAATATGTTGCATACAATTAAATGGTATCCCTCCACCCCCCCTCCAAAAAAACGAGTAACTTCTTCCTAATCGTGAGGAAGTGAATCATAGAAAAGATGACAATCTCGAGGGCGAACCGATTTCAACTAATGCAAATGAATACATTTTTGGGGTGTGATTTTCCCAGGTGAACTGTTCATTTTCGGCCATTTCACCGGAACACTCAAAGCTCTAAAACATTTTGGTATCAGTTGCCACTCTTCTTCAAAGTCAAGCTTAAACCAAATCTCTCCTTTGGGGTTGTATTTGAGACAACTTATATCAGTCACTTTAGTCTCTCCAGGCTTTATGCTATTTAACCTGTAATTAGGAACACTGTAGGTTGATAAAATATTTTGTGGGAATTAACAAATCTTGACATTTATTATAGGGCTGTTCAAAATTAAAGTTAAACAGTTTATTTTAAGGGGAGAGAAATCATTCGGAAAAGGTTTATTAAATACCGGAAGATATAAAATGTAAAATTTAACAAAAATATTTCTTATCATAAAAATCCTTATTTTAATACTTTAGTACTGTAGCATTAAGTAAGCACCCAACATATTTTTTTAAACTTTTTTTTTCCAATCTAAGTAAAATTCTACAAATCAAATATTCTTTAAGATAGAAGCTGAAGAAATACTGTAAAAAAAGACTAAACAATTATTCAAAAAGCTAAAACAAAATGTGAAGTTAAAAAAGAAAAGAAAAATCACCCCCTATCAACTGACCTTTGTAAAGATTCTACTGAATAGTCAATGAATCCTTCATGGTTCATCCACTTGTCATCATATGGGAAAGGTTTTTTTCCCGTTCTTCTGTGACTTTCATATAGTTACTTGGAATATGTATTGCTTCTTCTGTGACTGTCATGTAGTTACTTGGAATATGTATTGCTTCTTTTGTGACTGTCATGTAGTTACTTGGAAGCTGTATTGCTTCTTCTGTGACTGTCATGTAGTTACTTGGAAGATGTATTGCTTCTTTTGTGACTGTCATGTAGTTACTTGGAAGATGTATTGCTTCTTCTGTGACTGTCATGTAGTTACTTGGAAGATGTATTGCTTCTTCTGTGACTGTCATGTAGTTACTTGGAATATGTATTGCTTCTTTTGTGACTGTCATGTAGTTACTTGGAAGATGTATTGCTTCTTCTGTGACTGTCATGTAGTTACTTGGAAGCTTAAGATGTATTGCTTCTTCTGTGACTGTCATGTAGTTACTTGAAAGATGTATTGCTTCTTCTGTGACTGTCATGTAGTTACTTGGAAGATGTATTGGTCATTTGTTTAGTTGTTTTTTTTCAATGACGCTGTGCATGGAATCACGCTCCATTTGAGTATGCCCTTTTTCCAAATACTTCTGGGTGATGGTTTGTTTATTATTGATGGCATGGTCTAACAATTTATTTGCTAAAATATTATTCTTATTCCGACAGGTGCACCCATCACTGTATATAATTATGTCTTCATCAAGAACACAATGGCAATTTAGGTAGTCAAATATAAGAGATGCAAAAGTAGATGGCCAAGTTGTACACCATAAAATTATGACAGCAAACTTTGTCTTGTAATAGAAATCACTTGCCTGTAGCGCCCTACATATGGTGACACCTTAACTGCTTGCAAGTCCATTGTAAGTACAGTGAACTCTTTCTGTTATGCCAAAATTTATCGTCCTCTTTTTCTTTCCTAGCTCTCTCTGTTCTTGTTATATAGCAATTCCATTCTTCATCAGTTATGTTTACCACTTCATGTTGTGCACAAGTGTCACATTGATCTTTTTAATGTGTATAGAGAAAGATTCTTCTCTTGAAAAGTTGAGGCAAATTTAGTTCTACTAACTGGATTTTCATCAATAGCATTTATTGGTGACCTGGCGGTCTAGGGGTAAGGTGTCAGACTTCTATGCTGGCGGCCGGGGTTCAATCCTCGGTCCCGGCACAGATTTATCTGATTACCAAACCCTTCCTTCACCTCTGACAAGACATCTTGTGAATGTGTGGAATTCCAGGCCTACACCTTGGTTCGGATTCCACGTTAAAATTTAGGTCCTCCATTTCATCTCACAATCACCCTACCATTACACATTAGCGTAAGTGCGTATAACCTGAACAGGTAGTAAGACGCGGTGCTAATAATAATACTTAAAACACTTTTAAAGGTTATGGGCCCAGGATTAGTTCCTAATGCGTTGTTGGTCCCCAAAAGATAAAACGAATCAGTTTTGTAGTATTTTTTTGATCGAGCTATCAATATTGCCGAGGATGTTAATGTCACAAGAAAGTTGTTTTTCACGAGCACATTAAGTTTAGTGTCACAATATTTGAGCAAAATTTCTAACAGGAACATTCATGTTTATCAGTTAAACGAAAAAGTGAGATTTCAAGTAATTGTACGCAAGAAAGTTTATTTACTTAGTAGATTCCGTCTCAGTAAGAATAGGCCTTGCTTGATCTTAACCTTGAACTTTATTCACAATGTTAGAAAAGATCGACATATCAAGTGTTAATAAGTTTAATAGTAGTAGCTACCAGCAGTGGAAATTCCAGTTAACATACGCTCTACACGCCAAAGGTATTTTCAAAATCGCAAAATGTGAGGAAGCTATACTTACTGAAAATGCAAATAAGGCAATCGAACTATGGCAGCAAAGGGAGGCTGTAGCTATGTTTACCCTTACCACAGCTATGGAGCTCAGTCAAATTGCCTTGATTGAAAATTGTAATCGTCCTATGAAATTCTAAGCAAACTAGATTCTATATAAGAGTACAGATCTGAAACAAATAAAATGATAGTGCGTGAACGTTTCTATCATTATCAGTGGAGCTCGGCCGATTCAGTGGCTCAACCCATCGTCAGTCTTGCCCGACCAATAAAAGAGGTCGGAAATTCAGTCAGTGATCTAGCTATCATGACCAAAATATTGAGTAGTCTACCTCTGAAATATAAAAGTTTCAGACAGGCCTGGCTTTCCATGAGTGAGGACAAACAAACCATCGCCAATTTGACGTCATGTCTGATTGATGAAGAGACGAACCTGACTAAGGGGTAAGAGCAAAAAACTGCCTTAGCTTCTATAGTTAACCGAGAAACTAAATCTCGTGGACATAAACCACAATTATATAAATCAAGAAAACAAAGTAGCCAAACCATAAAAAAAACTTACCTGCTACAACTGCCAACGTATAGGCCACCGTGCCCGTGACTTCCAAAGTGAGAAGAAAAACCGCCCAGTTTCTGATAAAGGCAAAGTTTTCTGCCTTTAATGTTGAGGAAGCAGATGCATACGTATTTCTTTTTCTAACGAGAATACTTGGACCATGGATAGTGTGGCTTACAGCCATATGACATGGCACAGAGACTACTTTGACAACTTTGAAGAGGTTAGTGATGATTCTTCTGTGTGTCTTGGTGACAACCATAAACTTTTTATCAAAAGGAAAGGTGATGTGATGATTCATAAGTTGCTGAATGGTCAGTGGTATGACTCCGTCATTAGACGTATTTGTTCCGGACATGAAAAAGAACCTTATGCCTGAAGGAAAAGTCACCAAGCTAGGAATGAAAATTGTTTAATCAGATAATTTTGTTGAAGTTTT
The DNA here is from genome assembly GCA_901482245.1 of Timema douglasi. Classification (NCBI taxonomy): domain Eukaryota; kingdom Metazoa; phylum Arthropoda; class Insecta; order Phasmatodea; family Timematidae; genus Timema; species Timema douglasi. Next base: position 150,841 of record CABEEJ010000852.1, on the reverse strand, counting down.
TGAAAAATAAAAGTTGGTCCCATGAAATGAATGCCAGCCAAATAACCTGTATAAAATGCTTTTTCAGACTCTAACCTCAATTGAAGCCAATTCTGTCACTCAGACTAGTTTAAAGCTATGGCACGAATGCCTCAGCCACATCAATGTTAGAGCTTTGAAGGAGTTCGTCTCAAAAGGCTTAGCTGAAGGTGTAGATCTGAGTGATGCAAACAATTTTTTTTTTTTTGCCCTGGTTGTGCATATGGAAAGAACCACAAGCTCCCGTTCAGCAACCCCACCCACCAGAAGATGAAGGTTGGTGAGTTAATACAGTGATCTTGGTGTCATGCCAGTCGAGTCTGTAGGAGGAGCTAAGTACGTTGTTATTTTCAAAGATGACTACTTTGGCTATAGAGTAGTATCTTTGATTAACCATAAAAGTGATACACTAAAACATTTAAAAGATTTTTTTTTAAATTGTAGAAACAAAATACAAGCAAAGTGTGCAAATACTCTATACAGACAATGGTAAAGAGTACGTTAATTGGAATTTTATGATTTTCTTGCCTCAAAAAGGATCATTGCTGAGAGAATAGCGCTATACACACCTGAACAAAACTCTCGCTCCGAGAGATATGTGTACAATTGTGGAGAGTGCCCGGGCGATGCTTTGCAGCAGTGACCTCCTCAAGAGCTTTGGGTGAAAGCTGCAAATTGTGCTGTATACATATTAAACCGTATGCTTACAAAGCAGGCACATAGTTCGACCAATTCATAAAGAATTTGGGCATCAGGCAATTTAATGGGGATAAGTGTACCTACAAAGCCGATGTTAAGGGGAATCGTGTCTTTCTAATCTTTTTTATCGATGATGGTCTTGTGATGGGGCCAAATAAAACATCATGCAACGTTGTAATCAATGAGTTAAAGAAGGGTTTTGAGATCACAACATTATCAGTAGAATTCTTTGCGGGAATGCATATACGCTACAACAGAGAAGATGGCACACTCTTCATTGGACAATCAACCTACATAAAACAAATTGCCAAAAGATTCAATCTTCAGGACGCTAATCCTTGTTAGGGCCTGCAGATTCCAGTGTTCGCCTACAAACTGCAGAAGACCAATCAATGAAGCATGTACCATACAGGGAAGCAATTGGCGCATTAATATTTATTTGCACTGTCAGTCGCCTTGAAATAGCGTTTGCAGTGAGGCAGGTCAACAAATATTGCAACAACTTTGACAAAAACCACTGGGACAGTGTTAAGAAAATTATTAAATATATCAACGTTATGGACAACTATGGAGTCATGTATCGAAAGTCCGACGACCCAATTACGTTTGTGGGATATTCAAACACCGATTGTACCGAAGACATCGATACAAGACGATCGACAATGGGCTACATAATCAAGATCTCAAATGGTACTATTATTTGGAGCAGTACTAGGCAGCGAACAGTAGCCCTCTCAACCACCGAAGCTGAATATATGGCAGTCTCAGCAGCATCTAAATAAACTATGTGGCTTAGAACTATGCTCATGAACATCTTTGAAAAAAAAATCGGTGTGATTCAACTCTACGTAAAAGTTTAAATATTTATAAATTATAACCACTGCATTTTGAGGGTCAAGCTTTACCTCTTCTAAATCCATGTAGGGACCTGCTCCTTCTGGAAACATTTCATCAACCACAACAGTAGGTTTCATTCTGAAAAAAAGGCTTACTATTAGGAAATATATTATCAAACCAAGATGAAATTTATTTTAAAATTATAGTTGTTGCACAGATATGAATAATATTACGAAATTCATTAAAATTGTGTCAGAAGAAACATACGAAAGAAATCAAAATAAATTGATATCAGAGATTATTAAGAGCTTTTAATTAGGTAAGGAAAAGGTGGAGATAACTTAATAAGACACCAAGAAAGTGTAGTTTCATAAAAGACCACAATATTTCTCTTTAAATGATTTAACATTTAAGATAGATAGATTATTTACTATATTTCAAAGAAACTTGCGTTGGTATTTTAGAAGATGGAACAAATAAAATAAGTGTTTGATATTTTAAAATAATGTATATAACCTAAGGCAATGACTAAATCAATTATAGTGGATTAGAATGTATCATCCAATAAAATAATTTATTACATATATTATTGAGAACCATTAAGTATTTTCGTTTTTATACGTTATTAGGAGCTTAGACTGGAAACTTTATTATTGTCAGAAGTAGTATTGTATTTTAATATACATAATGTGTTCGTACTAAAAAAATTCAACTACAACCCAATTCAACATGTTAAAAAATTATGTATATATTTTGTTTTAATAAATCATTGCAAATGTGATTGAGTGGTTTTCTTAGGAATGGACGGACAAGATTAAATTTCCTAATAGGCTATGTCCATCAGTACTGGTGGTGCGACTCGTGATCATTTCGTTAGTTCTTGCAGGGAAAATTAAGTGGTGTTATGTTTATTGAAATAAAATACTTGGAAATCCTAAAACATAGCTCATTGTTTTTCGTAAACTACTTGGAAAACCACAGTAGCCTTTTCATATTTTTTTTATAAAACCTTAAAAGACATTAAGATATTATAAAAATTTCCATATTACAATTAGTTTACTTTGAAAAAACTGTTTTCCAATGAAAGAACTATAATGACGTTTTTACTGTAGACATATTTTCGCTCTGCGAAAAAGTTTTTTTCCAAATTATGATAAAAATAAATTTAGGGCAAATGATGGGTACCCAAAAATTAAGTGCTGTAAAACTCACCATTACTGTTTTTAAAAAAAAGTAGTTTCACTATTTTTTACATTTTATTACGTGACTTATTTATAAAAATAATGGATTTGGTTGCATTTTATTAAATTCGATATAATAATTAAGTAACATTCCACATAGAAAATGCGTTGTGTTCCAAGTGTTATGTCCCCACTTCGTATCGGTTGGTTTGCAGCACTAACGCCGTGACCCACAGGCGCTAGTGATGTAGTTCTACTCATAGATAAAAGTTCTACTTGACAACATTAGGGTGGCGTGTATACTTGCCATCCCATTTCTATGGATGAACCTGATTGAACAGTGACACTAAAGGCGGGAAAGCTAATACTTTCGTTAGTTTAGTTCTAATTGTTTTGTCGTGTTCATTATTTTTACCAACGAAAATATTAGTCTGTAAGTGAATTGTATATGTAAACTGAATATGTTTTATATTACCAAACCTATTAACTAGTTTAAAGTCTATGATCACTTAATTGTCAAGGTATTTTATACATTATAATTTTTTGTTTGACTTTGATGTAAGTAGCAGCAACACCTTGTTGGCTTAATTTAGGAGTTTCTGTGTTCGAATTATTATTACAAATCCGACACACCAAGAATATGAACATCCTGATTATAAGATTACCCTCGGGCCACACCCACCCCAGTAATTAATCGAGGGGTAGCTCATGTGGTGATGTAATTGATCAGTTCAAAAAGTGCATGTTAAAAACTTTAAATAAATTAAACTGAGCTATAGACCATAGTACTCAACATATTATATTTATAAAAGCCCTACAGTAATACTTTTTTTTTTAAATAATTATGATACAAACCTTACATAATTTCAATTATAAATTTATAAAAAAAATATAATTATAGTTGTCACCCAACCTCTTGTATACTTAACATTTAACCTAACCTTTCATATTTAGATAAATTAAATTTTTAATTAATATCGATAAGATAAACAAGCTAATTTCTATATTAAACAATGTCATACACTCTAAAGGATCGTGAGTCAATATTTTTGTTTCTACATTTCACATGTGAGTTAAGTTGGATTTTATTTTAATTGTATTTGTTCAAAATTACCAAACTAATTTTGGTATAATTTGAATCATAGTTTTCTTAAGTGTACGTTAATAATAATTAAATAGGAATATTGTTTAATAAAACAAAATAAATTTTATATGTTCTAGATATAAACAGTATTAATCCAATTAAATGAATATGCTCTAAAATATCTTGTACTAAAATATATTCACAAACAAGCTATCTTAATCCTTGGTCCTATCTCATTCCTTTTCAACGTTAATTTTTCCAAAAACATTAGCCTAATTGTTTATTTTAATAATATTACTGTACCCATTGCAATGTAACCGTTGAGGGATGCGCTGATATATTTAAATATCAAACACCTGAGTGGTGTATTTTATACCCAAGTCAGTTTTCAAATATTGATACTTGTATTAATGAAATATTATTTTTTGTAGGCCTATGTTTTGTTTAAATGAGTCAATCTAAACACATTCTACTAAATAACAAAACTATTTGTTAGATAACTATGGCTGTCTCTGAATAATCTGCACTTGTACACTTGCACACTTTAATAAAACACATTTCTGGCGCCCTAAAGTACATAGGGGGCATGAGACTTTTCAGACAGCATATTATATTAGAACTACCTGATGGCCACTTATGAAAGTAATGTTTCCATAGCAACGAGATCAATTTTTGATAGTGAATTGTACCCTAGCCACACTCTATAGTGGGGTTATAAAACTAGTAGATGAATGTAAGGGTGAATATTTACAGTACTTAGCAATACAAATGTAAATTGTTATTTTCCTGTTATCAAACTTCTTATATCAATAAAAGATAATTCTTAATCTATCATTTATGATTTTTTTTTAAATTTTAAAGTAAAAAATATATATATTTACTAAAAAAGTAATTTATGCTACAGAAAGAATTTTAGCCTACTGACAAATGTAAATGAATAAATTACACAGCATTACAAATTATTCATTTAACAAAGTTTATTTACTCCATTTAAAATGCAATTTTAACTAAAGTGTGTGATAAGGGTCACATTGAATGTGCCCTTTAGTAAAGTGCATCAGCACACTTTAAGAGAATTCAGACACCATCAAAAATAACTTCCGGCCTTTAAGTCGACGCCTTGACAATTTTTTAGCAAATAAACTGCACAAGGGCGGACTATTCAGACACAGACATTGTTTTATTAGTGAATAAAAACTGCCATAATTCATTACGTGAACCTTTTATCTAAAAGTAGTATAAATTTCATATTATTACGGTATGAAACATACTGTTTAGGCTGTTATTTTTCTAATATAGTGTGAATACATACACAATAATAATAATAATTACAATTTAGGTCTACAAAGAAAAAGTAAAAAGACTTTAAAATATCAGGAATCACCCTCATCTGAAAATTCCTGCAAAGTTTTACCAACTTCTGCAGGTGACATGACCCAAGGTGGATCATTACAAGTATGTGCACTTTCTAAAATCAATTTGTTATATTAAATATCAACACATTATTTATCAAAGTCTAACTTGTTTCTACTAAGGGATTCAACTCTCAGAACTCTGATCGTAGATTCACCAATAATTACTTTATAGCCCTACTGAGAATCAAATGCAGGGCCCTAGCTTAAATCAATTTAAGGAATTAAAAAAAAAATCTTCCATTAATTTAGCGGGAGTGTGGGATATTTTATCTCCAAACAATAAGTTTGACAGAAATGGCTTCAATTACACAGACAATTAATTAGATTAATAATAATGTTAATTATTTGGTATAGTTGGAGTTTAACTAGTTTATTCCAACAATACTAGTTGACAATCAAGGTCACATTGAAGGAATGTAAAGAGTAACATGCTTATTAGGCACCCGGCAGTGAAATCACACTGAATAGTATAAAAAATTGTGTACTTTATACCCCAGCACACCCATTCTAGGGTTAATCAACCTCTTTATTGTGCCATGAAAGGCTGGGATGGTTTTAATTAAAAACATATTAATTGTTGCACAATAAAATATCTATGACACCAAATTGGGAGCTATTCCATTATTATTATTCCTTTAAATATTTATGCGAGTTTTATGATTGACACCTTACAAACAATGATACATAATATGGCAGTAAGCTATGGTAGGCTTGATGTGCTGTGATTTAAATAAGTGATTCTTAACCTTTTATTACTCCTAACCCCCTAAATATCCTAAAATATTTTTGTGGCCCCCTGGTTTTTACTAACATATTAATCATTAAGATGTATTCTAAAATTGTGGCTTTATTTATTGATTATAATAACAAACAAAAAAACAAATTAACTTACCTAAATGTATTCAATGAGACCTATGTTGTCGAACACTTTCCACTAATTTGTATAGTCTTGTTTCGATTGTATTACTTAATGCTCTCCACATGCAGGAGTTGATATCACTGCTTCGTTTTGATATTTACAATTGGGGAAAATCCCTTTTCACATAAATAATTAGAAACTAAGGACAGCAAATTTTGAATGGTGGCGATAAACAGATGGGGATTATTTGTACTATCTGTGATTTATATTACCCATGCTGCTTTCCACCCACCCCCTTCCCATTACTCCGAAAATTAGATCTTACTGTACTCTAATTACATGCTTACGATCATTGAATTATTTCTCCCAAAACGTAAACTTTTTTTTTTGAGGCCACTCAAAAACCTCTCATGGTCCCCGGTTAAGAATCGCTGATTTAAGTGAGTGAATTTACAACTTTCTAATTAATACTGGCAAATTAACATTCTTATTATTTGTTTCTGTATTGTTTGATTAGTAATAAGAATGCATTTTTTTAATTGTTAATAAATAAACCATGTCTCTTAACTTTCGAATGAAACGTAGCAAAGGCAAATTTGAAACTCTCACACTACAGGCTACATAATCTGAATTTACATCAACCAAAATTAATTCTAAGACAATAAATATTTGAAAATCTTGCCGACCAATTAATAAGTATGATAAAAAGATAACTCTTCGATGCAGCAGTAGTAGTATTTTGCTCCTGAAGAATCAAAGACTGGTAAGATTAGTTATTAGAGATTAATAACGTTAATGTGATTTTGTCCAACTTTAAAAGTGAAACCTGTCAAGTTTCAGGAAAATAAGATGAATGCGAGAGGTAAAAGGAAGTCTTCCTTGGGATCAAGGTTATCAACTGTTCAGCCTTCTCGGTTCTGCTCTCTCGGAAACAGTGATGATGGGCCCAAACCCAGGTATCATGTATTATACATTATCATAGAACATGGATATTTGCTCTCATAGTTTTATTATTTTAATCAAATGAGCTTCTTAGACAGCTCCCAATTGTCAAGTTTGAGTTCAATAAATGTATAATACCAAAGATTAACTATGTAAATAATTTTATTTTTTTAAATAGCCCAATTTGAGAATAGACCTGTGCTCTTGCACCTCAGATTAATTTTGTTTTCCCTTTGTAGATATATATATAAATGAGCTCTTCTTTTTCTTAAGTCAACAACCCGAAGGTTGGTTTCCTGTGATTCCCATCCATCCAGAGCTGGGCATGCACTCAGCCCTTCAGCTGGTTATTGCTGACTGCACCATCTGGTAAAAGTCCCGTGTATTAGAAAGGGGGTTTAGAAAGTGTGCTGGTTCCCCGTAACTTTCCATACTCAAGTTCTTTGAGTAAGCACAAAATAATGTATTAATTTTCCTGGGAAAGATATTGTCACATACCTTCCAAAGTTATTTTACATGCCACAATAGATATAGGACCAACAGATTCACTTCCCTTCCAAAGAAGGTTGTGCTACAGATTTTTATCACCCGAGAAAAATTCGTCAACCTCAGTTGGGTTTGAACCCACGAACAGCAGGTCCTGAAGCAATCACTTTACCTCAGGACCACCGAGGTTGAACCCAGATATAGATTTAGCTTTTTATTTTTTTTCTATGCAAAATGCCACCATTTTAACAAGATATTGATAACTTCATTATTTATTAACAATCTTGTTCATTTTGGTATCAAATTAATGCTTGTGTTTAGTGCTTTAAAACAAAATTCAAATCATTTAGACAAAGATTATTCATAATAACTTATTGTACAATTGTTTTATGTTTTTATTTATTTATCAGATGTTGGGTTAATTATGGTTTTGAAAACACAAATATTGATCTTTTCATATTTCAAATATAATACAACAGTAAGTAGCATACATTTTATTAGAAATAAAAATGAAGACTGGTATTTTGTGTGGTTTGTGCATTAAACACACTTATGATCTTTTAAACAACATTATGGTTGGTGTGCTTGTGCTTAGCTACTTGTAGTAAATGAGCTTTATTTGAAAATGGTAGTTTGCTTGGAAAGGTTATGGTTGGTCTCTTGTTGCCGAACCCTAATGCTGATTTATATTATTATTCATTAGAAATTTTAATAAACCATCTGAAAAAAACAAATAAAAACCTGAAATAAGCTTGGGATAGATTGGTAGGTGCATAAAAGTTGTAGATCCCTTGCTACAAACCCATAGTTATCAAGAAACGCGGTTTTTTTAATGGTGCCATGGGGCCATTTATGCACAGAAAAATCTATTTTTTTTATTTTTAACTCTAACTTGTATAGGCCTACACCTACAGAGGAGGAAAAACATATAAATACAATCTGAGATGTGAGGGTGTAGCCTACATAACATTAGGTGATATAATGTGAAATGAGCCTTAACATGATTGAGTTGACCAGACCATAGGTATGCCACATTCTGCTGGCATACCTCAATTTTATTAGTACCAAAGGGCATCAATATAAGACAAATATTTTGCAAGTCCTGATTACGTTAATAACTTGACACATATACATAGAGAAGTCATTTAGGTCTTTTTAAGGAAATCTAATTTCCCCCCCAACTTAATCTGATTCCAGAGGACGTATCTCAGATAAAAGGACTCTAATACCTAAACCCACACAACGTGCAAGCAGTTTTGACAGAGAGAAAAAGTCTTCGGTGCATCGTTCAGGATCTCTTGACAGAGCCATGGGCCATCTCGTGTTCTCTTCAAACAAAGGTTCACAGAAAAACAAGAATACTTATGCTACTCCTCAACAGACACCCTTATACCTGCTACCAACGTCAGTGTCGTCAAGCAGGTCAGTTTTAATGCATCATCTCTAGACATACACCCACTCATACTTTTGTCTTGCTTTTTAGTTCCCTCTCCTGCACAAACTAAGGTTCTGTTAGAAACTCACTGAAACTTATTGCGTAAGGTTGGCGAGACTGGTTGGTGTGAAGGAAAGATAGGACAGTCAGTGCGCAGAATGGCGACATTGGGGACGTAAATCCGGGGTGTGCGAGTGAGGGTCGTGTAAAGAGGCGGTGTTTGTTGGATTAACAAGTGTGTATCACTATACCAAGTGAGGTACAATAATTAAAAGGTAGGTTAAGTGTGAAATATTGCAAGAATACTAGACATGGATTGAGTACCTATACTTTTTTTTTTAATTTGAATTTTCATTCTACCTATGAATCTCAAATATTAATTTATGTTAAAAATTGAGGGAAGCAAGCCCACTAGGGAAAGAGGGGAAAAAATATGTGAAAATCAAATTCATATATCTTTTTTTTCTGGTTTCTATGGTAGAAAAAGTCACACACATCTCAAATGCTGAAACAAAGTTTTTATAATTTTTTTTTCTTTTTTTATTGCACTGCGTCCTACTTTCTGTTTGGGTTGTGCGCATATACAGTACTAATTATGCTAATGTGCTAGGAATGAGGAAGGTTGAATTGAAGGAAGAGTTGAAAACCACCCTTAGTACATCTGGCCTGGTTTTGAACTCTGATCTCCCTGTTATTGGCAGTATAGGATATTGCAAGAGTGACGCCTTTGACCACGCAGCCACCGAAGCGGGTGCCCATTTGACATTATAGTCTTTATCAAAAAGAAAAACACTAACTCCATTTTTAACTAGAATTTTTCACTCAATTTTCACCTAAATTCTCTTTCTTTATTTTGATCAATTTTCATTATTGTATCGTCATTTATTCATTGGACATTTTCATTGCTAAACAAATCTGAATTTTAGAAAACTATGTTTAAAAATACGAGGCTGACTTAACCACCACATTTGTTTGATTTTTTTCTTTCCTCAATTCTGTATTGCTTAAACTTTAAATCTCAAGATGATATAGAAAATGTAAGTAGCTCACAATGTTAATATATTTTGTAATGTGAATTCTTATTCAAATAAGTGACTTGTAATGATGATGTGTCAAACCACTAACATGACATTAGGACTGCTCTAAAAAAAATAATGTTTCAATATGGTACTTTTTTCATGTGTATAACATGTTCACATCAAAGATTGGATAGAAATTTTCCCTTAATTAACCCTTAACCTTGAGTTTGATTTTTTTGAATCTAACCCTTAAACTATAATATATATTTTCTTGCTCCGGTTCCCCAAGACCAAGTCAGACAACACGCCCCAACGGAGCATAAAGGACAACTTTTCAGACTACTAGACCAACACCGAGCAGTTTTCAACACCCAAGGACCTCTGCGAAGAACCCGCAGCATCAATCACCAAATTCGACTTAAAGACAATCAAAGGATTATGGTACGGCCTTACCGTTACTCCCCCACCAAGATCGCACTTATTGAAGACCAGGTTCAGGAGATGAAAGCTCAGGGGATAATAGAACCTGGAAACTCAGAATACAATTCACCCATTGTAATTGTGGATAAAAAGGACAAAACTCCCCGTTTCTGCATTGATTTCCGACAACTGAACGCCGCCACTATCGATGTCACTCCACCCACCGTCAACGTACATGACACCCTTCGAGATCTGGGAAACGCAGAAATATTTACCACCCTCGATATGAAATCAGGGTACTGGCAGATTCCCCTACACCCCGATTCCAAACCCCTGACTGCTTTCACCACACCCACTGGAGAAACCTTGCAATTTACAGTTATGCCTTTCGGGTTAAAGGGGGCTCCAAGTACCTTCCAGCGACTGATGAGCCAAGAAGTGTTAGCAGGGTACACCGGCCAGTTCTGTTTCGCCTACCTAGACGACGTGATAATCTACTCAAAGACATGGGAAGAGCACCTCATCCACTTGAGCAAGGTTTTAGAAAGATTTGAGCTTCATCAACTGACCTGCAATCTGGCCAAATGCCAGTTTGGCAAGACGGAGCTAGAGTACCTTGGCCATATCGTTTCTAGCCACGGAAACGCCCCACAACCACAGACAATCAAGGCAATCACGGAAGCACCACCACCAAGAAACCGAAAACAGCTCCGACAACTCCTGGGCCTATGCAACTGGCTACGGGAATTCGTGCCCCAGATGTCGGAAGTAACAGCACCTCTCACCGAACTTCTAAGAGCCAAATCCCGGTGGATATGGAACTCCAAGACAGAAGCCGCTCTCCACACGCTTAAAGAAGCATTCCGAGACCTACCACCCTTAAGCCGCCCCGATCCATCACGAACATTCACCCTACAAACCGACGCTAGTGGGATTGGACTAGGGGCAGTACT
>CABEEJ010000852.1:121000-136589 GCA_901482245.1 Timema douglasi | reverse complement strand
CCCCCCCCCCTAACCTGTTCGTCCTTTCAGACGGTGACCCTGAGCAAGAGGTACAACAATATTGATCAATTGTACTCATATTGGCTATGATCAACTTTGTACTGTATATTGTTAGTCACAATATGTATCCAAGACAGAAATCAATTTGTGTGTGGGATTATAGAAAGTGGTGGAAACAAGGTTAATAGCCTAATAGTGAAATATCACCTCTGTTTTTTTTCCCCCAAACAAAAACTCGTTAAAAAATAGAATTGTGTTTTGGGATTACAAATTGTGGCAAGCAAACATGTAGACACAAAATGTTTAAACCATTGGTATAGAAGGGAAATTAGTAACTTTTATATTAAATAAATGCCTTACATTGATAAAAAGAAAATAGTTTTGAATAGGGATGCAACCCTTGGATACTAAAGACATTTGAGTTTCGAGTATTAAAAAAAATTAAAATTAAATAATAAATATTTAATGTTTTCAATTTCTTAAATTATTTTTTGACATTTAGACCAGTAAAATAATAGGCCTAACAACCAGACCATTAATATGCTATTTAATTGAATGTATAATATATGTCATCATGAATGCATTATAATAAAAATATTAACATTCAGTGACTTTCAATTTTCTATAAAAACTTAAGAATTTATGTTGTTTATGTAAATTCATGTTTTCAACATGCCTTAACGAATATGCAAACTCTTTATTATTTGTCCATATCATCAATCCAACAAATTGTTAAGTAACTTATATATCACACGGACTTTATTATTCCAAAAAGCTCGTCTTTACACGTTAACTCTTCTGGGTTTTTTTCTACCATGAACCAAGCTTAAATCCTATTCCTAAATACTCATCTTGACACAGCTAACTTTAGCTTTGATTCCTTTCTTAAAACCTTTTTTTAAGGGCTATATTACACTGTCACATTTCTTTTAAAAAGTTATTTGATAAAAGAAATATGATCTATCTTTGACATTCCATCAAATTTTTTAAAAAAATAATATATTTTACTAATCAAATTTACCTTGTAGAACAAATTCTGAAAATTGGAAAATGACACCTGGACATGGGAATCGAACCCGCGACCTTTGGCTTAGTACGCCACTGCTCTAACCACTGAGCTATCCAGGATTCATCCCGTGGCCAGGTTCATTCTTCACTCATATTTTTAAGGCAGAGAGTCTTTGATGGACTTAGGGAGATCGTCGGCTACAAATGTGAGATTTCTAATATCATGAGCTATCAGGTAAAGTTTTACAAAAGAAATTGGTGAAATCTAACAGTTTAACCTGCGCATGAAAAGCAGTTAGAAATGTAATTGTCCAATAAGAAGAGACAAACTCCTGGCAAACATATGTGTGGGTTCGTAATTTACAGACTGCTTTGGTTTTTAGAGTGTTTACTATTAGCTCTACTAACTACTACAAAATGTGAAGTTATAAGAAGTTTAAAAAAAAAAAGATAATAAAGACTTTAGTTTTGTTGCGGGCTCCTAAGTAGTTAGGTAAGAAATGCTTACCCAATGGCCTGACTGACACACTCGGTAGTCCTATACAGATACGAACTCTGGTATCTTGGGCATGACGGTCACCCTCCAGCACAAGTACCTGATAAACCGGTGTTATATCCCGCGGAGCCCCAATAATGGGCAGAGTGACCCCTTAGTACAGATATTGTCAGCCCAGATAACTTTAAAACAGAATCATATATGCTGCAAATTGGCCCGGTTGCCAAGAACAATGCTGAAACACACTTTTGAGTTGTCAGCGCTTTCATCCTATTGTCTACTAACTAATCAAAACTAACTAGACCGTTTCTGTTATTTGCAACTTATAATGTAAATTTAAACAAGCAACCCAATTTAAGGCAGGGTGATTACATTTATTTTATTAAATAAATATGACAGTTTAGTACTGCCCTTATACAGATGCTTACTCTTAAATTTCTTGACCATAAACCAAACAGCTATGATTTAAAAATTAACCTTTGTCAACGTTGTCTGTACTATAGAGGTGTGCGAAGCTTCAACTTTGTTTTGAAAAAATCTAGTTTCAACACTTATGAATCTTTGCCAATAATTGTTAATTATTGACATTCTCAGCTATTATACACATTAAGAATCAATGTTCATATGGTGGGTGGGGGGGGGGGGAAATCTGAAGAGATTGAATTGTAAGCTGTGAAAGTAACTTGATTTATCAGAATTAAAACAAAATATTAGATACAATTGTGTAGTAAAACATTTTCCAAGTAATTTTCGTGCATAATCAACATAATTTAGAAAAAAATGTAAGCATATAACAACTAATAAAAATATAATTTCACATCAATCTGGTTTTGTGAATATTTTGTATATCGGATTCAAGTTTGCTCCTAATTTAAAAAGTGGACTTTACATAGCCCTAAGTATGATATTTAATATTTTTTTTCAATTGGAGACAAGATACTTTTATTAGTATAATGTACAGAAAGTACCGTAGCAGCAGACTTCCTGTTTCATATCCCTGATTTAGTTGCACACTTATGATAAAATACTTTGTTCCACGTTCACTTTTTTTTGTGAGTATTGCTTTGGTTCATTTCAGAGGATTGACACCATCACTTTTAGTCGGTCATCCTTGGATGGATAGTGTAAAATCAACGAAGAAAGATTCCCGTGCCCTCACAGAAAAAAATGTACAATTAACGTTAGCACGCCAGGTAAATCTAAGGGGGCATGATACATTTGTTGATTTTAGACTTGTAACCAAATAATGTTTAGCTTGAACTTGTTTAAGCCCTATTAGAAAAAAATCTATGAATTAATTAAAATTATACAGTTCTGAAAATAGTCAATTTATCTTAAAATGATACAATTCTGAAACTAGTCAATCTATCTTTAGGAAAAAGAAAAAAAAACTATATCATGAAATAATTAATTAAGGCATTTAAGAACACATTTGATTGAATGGTACCAAAACTGTTTCTATATAAATTGCATTGCTACTTGGGTCTATCAACCATTAGAGTGCAATATATTTACTTAAGTAGAAACTTTAATTCATATTATATTACTGGGTAGCCACACATATGGCAAGACTAAAATTAATAGGCCTATTTATTTTTATTTTTTTATTTCAGATTCACAATTACTTTACTCAAAAATTGAACTTAGTAGAGCCGTTGTCCAAAGGTTTCAATCAACGAACTATCACGATCAAGATGTTCGTTGACATGATGAGTCAGCTTCTGCATTTCTATTTTCCCAAATGTATCATCAACTCGTCCAACTACACTGAAGAAATCCCACGCTTGATGAAGAAACTCATGTATCCCTATAATGTCAATAAGTCCTGGCTTGTCACAGGTAGAGAATAGAGAAGAGCCAAATATTATTTTTCTTAAATCTGAATTGTAACATTTAACTTTTATTTGAATCCTCTAATATTTAAAAATGTACAGTTTTTATAAATCCAGAATTAAATAACAGAAAATGAAACTTTGTTTGCTTTAATGAATTATCAATAAACACAGTGTTATTAAATGTTTTGCAACATTTATATTTTTGTCATTTATTGCTATATAAAGATCNAATTTACATTCTTATTTTTCGATTTTGTTGTTTTATTTCCTTGATAAAAGAATTTGAAATGTAATTTCCCCCCTAAAGAATTGGGTTGAATTTATCCAATACACAAAGTTTTTGAATCAAGGCTTTCATGTTTATCTTTGATTTTATAGCAAAGGATATTGATAAAACTAAAGAAAAAGGAAAAATAAACTACTGAGAGTAAATTTTATGAGTAAAGCCCACCTAGGAAAAGAGGAAGAATATGGGAAGGATCCAATGCACAAAGGTGACATCTTCTTCTGCCTTCTCTAGTACTATAGAACTATAGTACTATCATCCCCTAGGTGGCCTTTCTTCATCAAATTTACTCTTAGGAGTTAATTTTTCCTTTTTATTTAGTTTTATCAATTTCCTTTATTATAAAATTATTTAGCCATTGGGCCACCTCGTTTTTAAACAGATTTATCTTTGAGATATTTTGTTGCAAGTCTTTCTAAAATCTCTCAGATACCGTAGGACTTGGTGCCCATCTATAGTGAGTATTTTATGTTAAGTTTTAAAATGTAAAAAAGGAGATTAATGTGGTTTTTACCATCATCATTTTCACCTGTTTCCAGCCTGTGGCCGAGTCAATTTAGTAAAATGCCTTTATATTCCTCGATCCTTCCACCACTCTTCCTGTTATCTGCCCCACCCATCTCTTAGCCTCCCTTGTGGTCTTTTTTTCCTACATACTTAAAGAAAGTGGAGGCCATGAAAATGAAGTTTGTGAGGAGTATGTCAGCCATCACGAGACGAAACAAGATTAGGGATGAAGTTATCTAGGAAAGAGTGGGGGTACAGGGAGTGCATGAGATAGTAGAGGAAGCAAGACTGAGATGGTATGGGCATGTATTGAGGATGGAAAAGGAGAGAATACCAAAGAAAAATGTTTTGTATCATAATGGTCTAACACGCCACACTCATTTTAAAATCTGGATTGCTAGTGACAAAAGGATCAAGGTTTGAATCTTGGTCATGTATATTCAGTGGGGTGGGGGAGGCTTTTCCTAAATGGTTTCCACTCCTCTCCCTCCCACACAAATGTGTGTACATTTGATTTAAAACTCAATCTTCTCTACTCAATTGCAACTGTATGAACTCTTAGTGTGGATGCTAAAAACGCCCTCATTGCATCAAGTTGAGATTAAAACCTCGATCTCCCACTCACCAGCAATTCATTCTATTGCAAACCTGATTTAGATAAAACTTAAAATCAGTTTACTTGTGATTTATTTTTCTACATTAAATTACAGAGGCAAAATTTGGGCTTGACATTTTGAACAAAAATAAGTAAAAACAGCAAGTAATAGCAATTATTTCAAAATTGTACTTTTAAGGGAGTAATCATCATCAACTGTTTCCATCCTGTGGCCAGGCTAGTTTAGAAAAAATGCCTCCATTTTCCTTTATCCTTCCGCCTTTAATCACTTCCATTCTTCTCCTCTCATACACTTTGTTATCTACTCCCATCTTTTTTTTGTTTCCTACACACTTCATCTCCATAATTCTCTTCTCTCTTCTAAGGAGATCAAAAGAGTATTATCCAAATTGAAAATAATCAAATTTCAACCAAAGAAACAAGTGCAAATAAGTTTTTGTTTCAGTCAACGCCCCATGCTCATGGCCCCAAGTGCTCGGGATTCTTTCATGGCTGATTGACTTGCAGGAGGAATCGACAGAGAACACTATGGACATGGCCTTTCCTGACGACGATAATGATGACACTGAAGAGTTTATTTCTGACAAGGTTAGTTATTGGTAACATTGACTTTGTTAGACACTCAAATTGTGTTGAAATACAATACATATATCTGTTATATCATTTGAGCATTTTGTAGCATCTTTCTAGGGACAGGATGTCTACCATTCGGGAAAACTGGAATTAGCTGGGAATTTGAAATGGTTGGGAATGTCGGGAATTTTTCAAATAAAATGGTGGGGGTGGTGGGAATGTTGTTTTATCAGTCAATTACAATGTTATTCAAACTTTTGTTTTGTTTTTAGATGCATAATATATTTTCTAATTTCTAGTAGATTATGTTAATCCAAATAAAAACATGTTTAGTATTTAAATTTTCTTTGGTCAAGTTTAGTAGACACCATGTAGGGATGTGCAAAGTCCACTTTTTCAATTTGAAACAAACTTGGACAAAATATATTAAATATATTTTAAGTCATATCACATTTTGAATATTTTTGTTAGTTGATTTATAATTGAAAATATTCTCTTATGGCTATTTATAAATAACTTTATGCACTAAAATTACTTGAAATTGATTTAGTGCACAATTTTATGTAATATTCAATTTTAATATGATAAATTAAGTTTCTATCACAACCTATAAGTTAATTACTTAATTTTTTCTTATAAATATTGATTTGTAATGTATATAACAACTCAGAATGATAAATTAATGGCCGGGGACTGTATGTTGTGACTGTCCTAGTTTAAATTTAGATTATAAAGCATATGAAGCTACGATAAGCCTAGCCAGCTGGTATTGGAAAATATATGGCTTAGTAAAGAATTGACCCAGGCTACAGACTAGAAACAGTAAGAGATGTAAAGTAATTACTGATATATACCAATTCAAGTATGTAACAACTATATACATTTTTGGATGTTTTATCACAGTTTGACTCTCAACACACCCAATAAAAATTAATATTTCGATTATATTTTTATTTTTGGTAAAATAATATTTGTTTTGATTCATCTATACACCCCAAATTTAATAATATTTTTATTTTTATAATTTGATTTACGATTTGTCAAGTATCAATTTGCTTTTATTTTTCCAAACATCAATAATAATTTATTTTATTTTGGGCCCTATCCTACTTTTTTTTATAATATAAATTTACTTAATTGATAATGGCACTTAAGATGTCAAATAAAGTATTCTGCTGTACATATTAAGTTTGTTGTATTCTTAAATAGATTCTACACTTTACAATCTCCTTATATTTCTTTTGCAACAATATTTTATTCATTTTGGCCAAAATATTGTTTTTGTATAAAAACTGCAAAAACACCGGTCTTTGTTCGCGCCTCCTACTACACTCCCAAATAAAGTTTCTCCTAAATTGGAAGAAAAAAATGCTTAGGGACATTTTTACTAAAATTGTGTCGAATCCACTATTTTATGAATCCGAATCTCAAATCTAAATCTTGTAAAAAATTATGAACACAGGAAATATAAATTTAATAGAATGAAATAAAATATATATAGTGACTAAATGCTAACATTATTTCTTATATTCCATTCATTATAACATTCATTCATGATATAAGCGTTAAGTTACTGGCTTGGGGCCTGGTTGCTAAGCTCATTTTATAATTATAATTGGTTCAGAACCAACAACAAACAGTATATGAGTTCTAAAACAAATTTCCCTTGATTTTTTTTTTTTTAAGGATTTGTGTCTTGAATCTGAAATTTTTTCAAGTCCTCAAATCTCGAAAATTCTTAAGGATTTGAGGGCTCGATCTTTAGATTTAACTAAATCTGGCAAACTCTACAGATCACTAGAAAGTTAGCATTGATAGCTAATGCATTATGTTTTATTTATTTTTTCAGGAGCTAGTGGATCACTATTTTGAAACATACAATCTCTGGAGAGCTCAACAAGATGATGATGTGGAAGTGGCATGTACACAGTTGGAACAGAAAATGAGTAAATAATTTTATTTTCGAAGCAATTCTATGCACCCTCATGAAGTAGCGAATATTGTATTAAGTCATTTGTGGAAGCTCGGAAATAATCACCATCATCGTCGTCGTCGTGAACTGTTTCCAGCCTGTGACCGGATCTGTTTAGTAAAATGCCTCTATCTTCCTCCGTCCTTCCGCCATTCTTCCTCCTGCTTTCTCTTCCATTCTGTTACTCTCACTCGCACACTTGATGTCATCTGCTCCTCCCATTTCTTGCTTGGTCTCCCTTATGGTTTCTTCATTACATGTCTATACCATCTCATCCTAGTGTCCTCTACTACAATAGCCCCATGGCTTCTTTGGTGCTGACTGACAGCTCACAGCTGACTTCAGACAGCTTTAAAAAGTTACCAGATCAAATTACATATCCCTACGCCGAACCAGATGGTTTGCAAAAACATGTGTTCAGCAACTGTCACTTTTGAGAGTCAAAATTTAGGTATATACCTAAATATTGACTGTCAGAAGTCAGCTGTGAGTTGTCAGTCAGCACCAAAGAAGCCATGGGGCTACTGTATCTCGTGTAACCCCTATAGCCCAACTCTTGACTATACATCTTCATTCATATTTCTTCTGGTGACAGCTAGCAAGCTCCTCTAAAACTTAATTCTCATGGCCTCCACTTTCCTCGTTTCCCTTTTATCCAAAGTCCAAGTTTCCACTGCATACGTTACTATGGGTATGAAGTATGCTCTATACAGCACTTCCTTACACTTTAAGGGCACTTATCTTTTAATAGACAGCATATCATTTATATAGTGCGAGTTATCCTTTACAGCCTGTTTAATTTATGATATAATCTGTGCTAATATCCTTAAGCTCACCAGGGTCTACTAGAGTACTATAGGCCTTCCCTAACAGTTGAAAGGTTGATAGTAACTCGATCACTAATATATAACCATATCCAAACCTCCTCCTAGCCTTAATCTGACTTGCATCAGCCATCTCTCTTTCTGAATATGTATAACCTGAACAGGTAGTAAGATACGAGGATAAAAAAATTATTTATAATTAGATATAAAAAAGACAGTTTTGCCATAATGATTACCTCTAGCCATACATATCTTATTCATTGCTCTACTCTCTTCTCCTGTCTGATGTGCCTCAAAAATTACTGTGTTTATACGGGAACGTCGAAGCTACATTTTTATGTTGTGTAGGTTTCGACCTTTCTCTCCTTATTTCAATCCCAAATTCAGCCATTAGGCTTCATCTTTTCCTTTTTTACAAATAATCATATTTCAGATACAGTCCAATTTTCTTACGATAGGGCTTTAAGAAATTACAAACATATATTTTGGCAATGAAGTTGATAACATTTCATTATTTTATAGGTATTGATGATGTATATCAAAAGTGACAGCTACAGATCGCATGACCTGACAAATGAATATGAGAAAGTAGCTCTGAAAGTTTTTCTAGCTTTCAGAAACGACCCTTATTGTGAAAATGAGACACTATACATCATTTTGAATGTAATTATTAGAAAAATCTATAAGAAAGGCATTTGTTTTTTCTATATTTTTATTTGGTAAAGCATAGGCCAAGAATATAAAATGAATTTCAATTTTTATCGGGAGTTATACATTCAATAAAAAAAACATGTCAAACTCTGTGGTCTTGGGGTAAAGTGCTCGCATCATGACTCGATGTTTGTGGGTTCAAACCCTGCTGAGTTTGACAGATTTCTCTTGAGTGATAAAATTCTGTAGTACAACTTCCTTCAGATGGGAATAAAGCCGTCGGTCCCATGTCGATTGTGGCGTGTTAAAGAATCCAGGAAGGTATGTGAAAATACCTATTCCGGCAAAATTGGTAAGCCCTTTTGTTATTGCACGTAGACATTCTGATTGATATAATGGGTTGGTTCAGAACGTGGATGTTAAATATATCAAATAAATAAAAGTACATATTGAGAGAACTACATTGTTGATTCTGGTTACAGTGGACAAAGTGGGCTTTTCCGAGGCTGAGGAGCAGAAGTATTTGGAGGAGATCCAGCTTTTGCAAGAAAAACTAAACGACCCTGAAATACTGAAAGCTGTAAAAGAAATTGAGGTGAAAATATAAGCAACATAAATATCGGTATTTGCGATTCTAATAATATTAGTGAATCTTTATCCAAAAGTTATGTTCATATAATCTGTTGGGTGATATCAAACGATACATTAATAATTGACACTCATAAACTCAATAATTGGGAACTTGCAAATATATTCGCTCAAGCTCTATCAGAAAAACTTTTAGTTCGCAAATTTCTAATTGAAAAATTTAACGAAAGGTATATATAGGTGTGGATACGTACATAATGTAATAAAATATTTTGGTATAAAGCCTGAATCACAAACTCCACAATTTAAAAAACAAAAAAAAAACATTTTACTTCAATGTTGTGTATGCTCTAAAGACAGTGGAAGAAATTTTTAGTATTTTAACTTTTGAAATGAATCACTAAAATCATTTTTGGGGTGTGCAAAGATTAGAAACTTCGACTTGTCTTCAAAAAATATTATATCTGCTTCGGCTTTGATTAGAAAAAAGATTCCATCTTTGATAATTACAAAGCTTCGCCAGTAAAAATATTGACAGATGAAATACACAATTTATGTTCAACTATTTACATTAAAAATTAATGTTTATTTTAAAAAGCTAAATTCATTCAAAAGCATGTTTTGATAATAACTTGATTTATCAGATTGGAACAAAATATTGCAAACAATTGCACAATAAATCATTATAAGTTATTATTAGTTCATAATGTTATATTAAAAGCCCATTATATCATTTTTTCTAGCACAAAACAACTAACCAAAAACATTCAAACTTCAATTCAACCTCGAGAATATCTCATATTCAATTTGAGCTTACTTTAAATTAAAAAAGTAGACTTAGCAAATCCTAAGAGAATTTTTAAACTACCCACAATATTTCATAAGCTGCTAATTCCTTTGTTTTTGTTTTTCAGGTCCTTTCTAAAACACATGCTGATTTACAGGATAACATTAAAGTTCTCTCTGACTACATTGCAAAATCGGAGGCGTTTATCAATGACTTTGAAATTTTTAAACGTAATATGGAGGAGAAAAACCAGTCCTTAGGTAAATACATGGTTAATTTCTGTTCAGTGTTTAGATAATACAAGTCTCTAGAGAGTGCCATAAAAAACGGAAGTGCGTAACTTCTGAGAAAGACAGTAGTATGTTAGTTACTGCAGCATAATGTTCTTAAAATTACCTTATTATAAATTATAAATGCAGTTAGAATATGATAAATCCTGGTAGCAATCACTTAACAGATGGCGACTAGATAATGGAAACCGATGCTAAAATTCAATAACTACATGTAAGTCTATAACTTAAATAGAGGCTAGAATATTATTAATTAGGCCAAGATTTCTGACCAACAGGAAATTAACAACCTCAACATGGCCGTTGTATTTGATGCAATTATTTATTTTTTTCTATCAAAGGACATCGATGATACAAAGACGAGAGCATATTTTCTATCTAGTTGTGGATTAAGTACATCAAAAGTCCTTGGTGACAAATTTGGAACACACGATTTGGGGTTAATCTTCTTCACATGGTGATATCAATGGTTCTTGAATATCTTTCATGAGCATAGTGGCATTAGATGAGAGAATTTTCAATTAAGATAAAAAAGTTGTCATTGAATTTTAGGATTCCCTTGACAGATATTCTCTACAGGGCGTACTTTGTATCCATTGTCACATATGCAGCAAAAACATAAACTTTGAGTTTAAGAGAGACTAGGAAAGTAGAGGCCATGGGAATGAAGTTTGTGATGAGCACGTTAGCTGTCACGAGGAGGAACAAGATTAGGAATTAAGTTATTCGGGAAAGAGTAGGGTTACACAGAGTAAGCAAAAGTATGCAAGAGAGGCCAAGAAAGAGAGAAGAGCAGATAACAGAAAGTGTATGAGAGGAGAAGAGTTAAAGCAATTAAAGGAGGAAGGACAGAGGAAGATAGAGGCATTTTACTAAACTGACCCGGCCACAGGCTGTAAACAAATGTTCTTTTAGATGAGGTTTAAGGCTACTCTGCAGTGGCTGACACCACATTTGGAGAAATTAAGGAGCCTGTGGTGAGACTGTAGCTTGATTAATTTATATTCCAAATAGTTAGATGCTACCACAATAAACTCGATAACACCTGGGTTCCTTACTAAGAACATGCAATACTTTGTGACAATGGTACTTAGCTTCTGTCTGCCAAGCTTGCTGCATTCTCAAGAAGAAAGGGAGTAGTACATATGAAAACACCATTATATCATCCTTCAAGTAATGGACAGGCTGAACAAATGGTAGAAGCTATAAAAAAAACATGTCAAGGAAGTTGGCATACACGTCTTGTTCGTGTTCATTTTAGCCACATGCAATCACGTGAGTGGACTCAGCAGAACGGCTCATGGGTCGTCAGCTGTAAATGGCTCTAGATATGTTCTATCCAGACCACATCACACGGGGAAGGAAATCAACAAACAAACACTTTAAGTGACACTTCTAGCTAGGAGCTACAATGTGGATCTATGAATATTCTGCCAACCATCCCAAGTGGATTTAGGGCATGGTGAAAACCCCCTTGGAGTGGATGTATGAGATAGCCAACAAGGACGGCATATTAACCAGCTCATGCAAGCTTCAGATATATATATAAGCAGAAACATTCTTGTAGAGAACAGCACGTATCTGCATCCTGTGGGATGACAAAGAACCAGGCAGGGACCAAGCCCCATTCGTGGAATAACACCAGGTAGAAGTTCTAGAATCCTGCCAGTGAATAAAACAAACAGGCCAAATAGGGAAGAAGAAGCAGCAATCACCTCGCTTACAGCCAGTAATCATCAAGCACACATGTAAATCAATCCCCATGCAGCTCAACTTAAGTTGCGTGTTTTGTAAATATTTTTTCTATGCATTAATTTTGTGTTGCTTGTGTTTTCTTTAAGAGTTTACTTGAGATAATTGTTCCTTTACTTTGTCAATTTGTAATAAATAAAATGATAGAATATTAGGAAAATGGTAGAGCTCAAATTAAAGTAAAAAACACTAACACATATTTACACACACTTTGATATTTCAATGTCATTATAGCATTGAAATATCGAATTGTGTGTAAATATGTGTTAGTGTTTTTTACTTTAATTTGCACTCTACCATTTTCCTAATATTCTATAATTTTATTTATTACAAATTGTTTTTGCTCAATGCATTTTATTTCATACATATTATTTTGTAGCTATCAAAAACACAGTGACGAGAAAGCTTTTTATACAAACTTAGCAATGTATACATTTTGCTAAGCTTATGTTTTGTTTCTGTTTACAGTTGAAAGTATCTCAAGTAAAGAAAAGTTTCTGGAAGATTTAAAATGTAAGTGTGAAAACCAAATAATATCATTGGAAGAGAAAAACCGGATCGATGAAGAGTGTGCCAGCCTAAAACAAGAGATTGAGAATATGAATGCCTACAGGGATACATTGAACAATCAGCTCTATTCTGATGACATCAAGATATCACAGTTGAAGGACAAGGTGACGCAAAATCCTATCTTGTCAACCTATCACAAAAAAAATAGTATATTACCCTTGGCTTACAAAAAATAGAAAACTCTTTTTCCATCTACAAATCAAAAGTATTTTAAAAAATGTATATTTTTATTTCTGTTGGCGCCCCTGTGGAAATCATGCTTCATATTTTAGCAAACATGGGTATACTAAACAGTAATAACAATATTTTAATTATTTTTTTAAGAGAAAATATTGAACAAATGGTAACCTTTTGGCTCCTTTTATAGTCTTGCCATACCTTTCTCTCATAGTTGTGTTTTAACTTGGGGACACTTTAAATATTTTCAGTGGAATAAGTTGGTGGTGGAGCACAACAAGCGGATACTGAACATGAACATTCAGTTCCCAGAACTGCAACAGTTCACTGTAGAAACCAAATTTACTCAACAAGAAACAATGGAAAACCTCGATATCAAGTTATATGAATTGGAAAAGCAGTTAAATGAGGAACAGGAAGTGATAAAGAATGAGCTTAAAGTGCTGAAAGAGAGGAATGACCTGGTAATTATCTAACTCTTTGCTAGCCTTGATAAATATTAAATATTTAACTTCCCTTTTATTTGTAAATATCTAACTTCACCAATCTTTGTAAATATAAAACCTTTCGTGAGCCTTGATAAATATTTAACTTTACTGATTTTGGTGAATATTTAATTCCATTGATCTTTGTAAAAATATCTAACTTCACCGATCTTTGTAAATATAAAAAAAATTCACTAGCCTTGATAAATATTTAACTTCACTGATATTTGTGAATATCTTAACTCTTCACTAGCCTTGATAAATATTTAACTTCACTGATCTTGGTGAATATCTAACTCTTCACTGATATTGGTGAATATCTAGCTCTTCACTAACCTTGATGAATATTTAACTTCACTGATCTTGGTGAATATCTAACTCTTCTCTAACCTTGATGAATATTTAACTTCACTGATCTTGGTGAATATCTAGCTCTTCTCTAACCTTGATGAATATTTAACTTCACTGATCTTGGTGAATATCTAGCTCTTCACTAGCCTTGACGTATATTTAACTTCACTGATCTTGGTATCTATCTAACTCTTCACTAATCCTGGTAAAAATATAATCATGCACTGATCTTGATACATATTTAACTCGTCACTCACCTCTATAAATATAGAACTATTTGTGGATCTTTGTAAATATCTAACTTCACTGATCTTTGTAAATATTTATCCTCACTGAGATATATATATAATTATTCATTTATCTTTATAAATATATAACTTCAGTGATTATTATACTTATTTAACTCATCACTGAACTTGCTAAATATCTAACTGTTGACTGATTTTGGTAAACATAATAAACTGTTAACGGGCCTTGTGGTATAGTGGTCAGAGCCCCTGGCCTTTTGAGTAGTTTGCTTGAGATCGACTTAAATCGAAAAACTTGAGCTTGCAGATCCCTAATAATATATACATTGTAATTTTTGCTCATAGGTAATTCAATCTAACAAAAAAAAAGCGAATGAAGTGAAAAAACTAGAAGCACAACATAAAAAGTCAAAGGACACTTTGAACAACCTTAGGGCTGATATAAGCAAGGTTAGTATTAAAATTACTTTATAACTAAGTCTTAATCCTTGGCTGGAAGAAATTCTTTTTGCAATAGAATGAAATTAATAACACAAGAAAAATGAATTATTAAAGGTTTGACATTTCATTTTGGTGCATTTATCATTTTAACAAGTAATTTTACTGAATTGGTATTGTAGAGCTAGCTGCATGTTTACAACTTTACACCAATAGAGTAGAGTTGAGCCAAGTAAATGTACCTGCTTTTGTTTGGAGAGAGCATAGGAAACAATTTAGGAAAATTATAGAATGTTTTGTAAAAATGAAAGATTGATGGTGAAATTTTCAGACGGGTGAATGCATCTCGTGGAGTAGTTGGATGTGTGTGGACTTTAGCAAAGAATGAAGTATCAAAAGAGGCAAAGATGGCAGTATATAAAAGTCGATTAATGACGATATTCTTTGGATGTAAAATGTGGGTTTGTCAGTAGAAACACAAAAGCAAGGTGAATGCGGTTGGAATGAGATATCTAAGAAATGTATGTGGAAAAATTCGTATGGACAGAGCCGATAATGGGTGCTGAAGAAGTGTGGGTTGAAAAGGAAGCCAATAGGTCAATGTGAAAGAAATGTCTTACGTTGTTTTGGACATGTTGAGAGTATGAGTGTGGATTGAGTGACAAAGCAAATATATTAAGTCAAAGTATGTGAATCAAAAGGAAGGGGTTCAAGGCCGTAGCCAGCCAATAATTTCAAAGTGGGTTTGGTGGGCACATCCCCCAATTGTTGGAGGCTAGAAAAAAAATTCTAAATGAAGAACAGTTCTAGAAGCTATTTGAAGTGTTCTTTTTATGGCTACATAACCCCCTAACTGCCGAAGGCTAGGAACAATTCTAAATATTAAACACCTCTAGGAGCTATGTGAAGTGTTCTTTATGGCAACATAATCCCCTAAATGCTATAGGCTATAAGAAATTATGGATATTAAACACCTCTAGAAGCTATCCGAAGTGTTTTATGGTAACACAGCCCCCTAATTTGTACTTGTAACTTAACCGCAATATTGTTTGAACCATAAATAAAGCCATAATTAAATATTTTGTTCATAAAAATTCCAGTGGGGAGGGGGGGGGGGGGGTTGAAACCCCAAAAA
>CABEEJ010000852.1:30200-120237 GCA_901482245.1 Timema douglasi | reverse complement strand
TTTTTTTTTTTTTTTTTTTAGGTGTGCTCATTCCTCTATACTTTATCTGCAAAATCACTGTTATTTCTGTTTAGTTTTTACAGTGTTGTAACATTACTCAAGTTAACTAACACCTTGCCTTTCCTCCTGTCTGTAACTTGAAAACATGTGAATGCCTGCTTCATATCATGGCCAGGATGATACGTGTGTGTGTGTGTGTGTGTGTTTTTTTTTTACATTTGATGGGTTATTGCTTGCAGGAAGAAGCTGAACATCAGTTACTTAGTCAGAATCTTGTCAAGAAGATAAAACGACTGAAGGATGAAGATTTTATTAGTAAAGAGGAAAGTGCTCAGGCTGAATACAAACAAGAAAGAGAAAAGTAAGTCAACCTGAGCTTATAATATACTTACTAAAAGTACAATATTTCATTCTGTGCAGTATTCTGAAATGAGAAATTTTAATTTTTAATGTAGTAGAGATGTCACCATTACTTTTTTTTCTCAATTCCGAATATAAAATTTTCTTACTACCAAAATCCTACTGGAATATCACATTGACTTTTTTTTTAAACTAAAGCATAGTTTTTATCTGATCAAGCCCTCGTTCTTTTACTCTTTTACAATCGTTTGTTGTGCCTTCATCTCTTTCCTCTGTCAGAACTGGTACTACACCTTGCGTCAAGGTGTCTGCAAGCTATATTAAATTAAGGAAATAAAAGTAATGACATGAATAAGATAAAAACTGAAAAACATTTATTAAAATTAATATGTCTTGTTATTTAAAAAAAAATTTGTTAAAATTTCACAATACCTATAAATCAGAGTGTTTGATCGTCCTTTCCTGTCAACACGGATTATATTTTCTTCCCTCTTCCCCCATAAGCCAGCTTGTAAATAGTAATTATATGTCTGTGGATTTCTGAGTATCTCCGCATGCACGTGCAGGACACACGGCTCATTTGTTTGTGAGTCGCCTTGATATGTGCATGTGTTTTATTATCAGTACAAGCAAACCTTACCATGATCTGTCGTGTTTTGTGTGGGGCCTTGACTATAGTGTTAATTTTTTTATTCATGAATGTATTATTTAGAGCTGCTCAACTGTTTTCAGAAGGGTTACTTTTAGCAGTTCATTGCTGTCTAGCTTGATGTGATAATAGATATTTAAAATGCAATAACAAGGCTCAAATGACGTAATTCAAGTGCAGCTGTCAGTAGCAAGCTGTCTCATATCCTCCTTCCCTTATTAATACATACAGTCCATGTTAATTACACAGAGGCGCGGGCGCAAATCACTTGGTCACTGGAATTCACACATCTAGACAATCGGTGTATTGTTGGCACACACATCTTCAATCCTTTGTTTCTCATATTCCCTAAGGATTGATGGGGTTTAGTCCTTCATAATGCTTTATTCTAGTTTATTATCTTGATGTGTGCAAAGTCACCAAAAATAACCTAAGATTAATCAACATGACAGAAAATTATGATCTTAGAGTTTTCATTTTAAAGTCGTTAAGAAAAAATTACCAAAAAAGGGATAATATAATTTTAAAATGCTTTATTTAAAACTACATCTACAAAGGTTTTTGTGTGTTCATTGGTTGAGTTAGAATGAAGTTAAACCTCATTTATTTAATTAAATAAATCTAGTGCCCTATAATAATAATAATAATAATTGTTGTGGTCTATATAGGTTGATAATCAGGGTTACCCCAAATGTACTAATTGTACTGATTGTGCTAATGTGTTATCAATAAGGAAGGCTGAATTAGGAGAAAGTGTGCCCCCATTTGTGTAGCGGGAGAGTGGACACCCCAGTACACCCGCCCAGGATTCGAAATATGAGCTTGATAAACAATTTTTCCTTGCATTAAATAGTCAATCAAAACTGGTTACATACTGTGGGTAAAAAATATCTAAAATGTATATCCTGTTATTTTATTGCTGATAAATTGTTTATTTATTTATCCTTTTGCCACTGTCTAATATTGAACTAATAATATTCTGTGTAGGTTGGAACAGATCTCCAGCGAGTTGAAAGAGATGGATGAAAAAGCTAAACGGTTTTTTACTAAAATCTACGGTATGCTCGAACTTTATGTTCAAAAGATTAAGGTGAGATTTTCATGACGGTCAATGTTTGTCTTTAACTATTTTTACAATTTTAATATTGATAATTTGTTAAAAAGATACAGTAGGATTCCACTTAAAAAGCTATTTTTGTTTTGTATATATTATCATATATATCACTTGTATCTCTATTTTGTGTGATTTCACAAATGATACTATTATATTTGGCTTTAATTCTTATACCAATAATTTAAAAGAAAACTGTGGAAATAGTGAGATGATTTAATTATAGCTTTGCATGTAAAATAACAGAAAAAAGCTAATTTTTTTGTCTAGAAAATGTGGAAAAGTTAGGGAATTCAAAAATTTGTAATGTGGATCAACTCTGTTTGGATATTAAAAATTCATATAACTCAAAACCATATATGTTTTAAAGCCGGTTAAATTAAATGTAAATGCAGGATTATTTTTAACTCTAGAATTAGCCTATAAGCTATAGTAACAAGTCAAATTATTTCTGTTTTAGGAGAGGAGGAAGTTAATTCTTGATGAACCTGTGCCCTGAGTGATTGCTTTTGATGACTGATCATTGTTACAATTAATATTCTCTTACTACTAGTACAAAGCATTCTCTACATTCTTAATTTTGTATATATTTTGTAATAAATATTTCAAATACATCACTATTGTTAACTTAGTTTATCCTTTATTTGTGTATCTACATTTTTTGTTGACTTTTACTTTCTAATATCAAAAGAAAGTATTGTGATCATGAAAAAAAAATTATCTTAAGTTTATGATTAATATTTGATGTGAACCCAAACCCCCAAAAAATTGATCTTACGAATGTCGGTCTGTCCCTGTCCATGGATCCAAAACAATTTGGTGGATTTTGTTCATACTTGATATTTAGGATATATAGGACAAAACCTAAGTTGTTTTTTTTTACCTTAGCCTTCAAATTAAGTGTAGTTATGAGTGATTTTTTTGAAAATGGATCAAATGATTTTGTTTAAAATGCTCATCTAGAATTTGTTTGACATGACAAATTGTTTAGTATCATTGGTTTCTGGGCAAATGTTTGTTGAATTGGTGGAAAATTGTTGAAGATTCAAAATATTTTTAAAATGACTATAATATTTAAATTAAGGCCCTGCCTACCCTCTCTGATGGTGTGTTGAGCTTTCAGCTTTCAAAATAGATGGTGTTGCTAACATACAAACTGGTGGATTCCAGCCATCAGGTTGGCAGAATAACTGTTTTGTTTAAACAATTAGGAGGTTAAATAACAGGTAATCAGTAAAGGCCACAAGCAAACTTTTCCTAGAACTGATAGAGATAAGAAGTATAGTGCTGGACTGTAAAGTGTGTAGGCGACCAAGTTGGACTAACCATGGGGAGATAAAATGTCAAGATACAATCACACTCTCAAGCAGAAAAATTAGCTTATTCATCCCAGCCAGCTAAACGCTTCTGTCTGGGGGTTCAAATCACTGCTGAGGGTATTTTGGGGAGATCTTATTCAATTGATTCCTTATTATACTCTCCCACATAAATGTGGGTACATTTCCTTCATTAATTTTGCCTGTTTAGGTATGAACTAATTACGCCAGTGGGATAGGGATAAATATGTTTTAATTTAGAGGAATTGTACCTGCATTCGCATGGAGAGAGTAGGAAATATCACCCGATCATGATTGAGCCACGATCTCCCAGTCATCTGCAGACTAGTCTATTGCGCGAGTGACGCCTTAGACCATATGGCCACCAAAGTTGGATATTACCAATCCTAATGTCTAAAAATAACTAAATTATAATAACATGACTTACCAAATCTTTAAAAATTACATAAGCTAGAGAGGTGGGAGGGCGCTTACGTGAGGGAGGGAGGATCTAAAATGATGTAAAAAGTATGTAATTTAAGGATAGCTCCCTTGCAATAAAAACTAAAACGTTGTACCCAACTATTGGCCACATTTTGGCATTTAGAAGTTTACTGTTGACTAATGATAGAAATATTGATTTTTACTTTCTCATAGCAAGATAAATTGTTATTGTGAAAATGGACCTCTAGATTATAGGCCACATTAGTAAGTGGCCCTCAAGTCGCTTTAGCTACGATCATGAAAGTTTTAAAAACACATGAATTAAAGAGTTCCAACAATGTGAAGGTCCCCGGCAGAATCTCACCACTAACTCAATACAACTTCTCTTTCCACAAAAACCTCAAACTCCCACACTGTATGTATCTCCTCTCTAAAATCCACAAAGAAATTATACCTTCGCCTGGCCGTCTGATGGTATCTGGTTGCAGCTCTCCGACTGGCCGTCCGATTGTATCGAGTTGCAGCTCTCCAACTGAGAGAATTTCATCTCTGGTTGATTCACACCTACAACTCTTTGTAAAACAACTTCCCTCATTCAGACAAGATACAAAACACTTCTTAGATAAAATTCACAGGATTAAAAACCTTCCACCGAACTGTTTTCTGGTCACAGCACTCTACACTAACATCCCTTATGTGCATGGAATGTCGGCAATAGAGCATTTCTTAGTGCGCAGACCTCCTGTGTCCAAACCTACCACTTCTCTTCTGGTGGAGATGGCTAAGATGATCCTTCAATTTAACAACTTTTGTTTCCCAGACAAACACTACCTACAGATAAAGGGCACAACTATGGGTACACGCATGGCTCCTTCATATGCAAATCTTTACATGAAACTACTAGAAAAACTCTTTCTACATTCTCAGCCCATCAAACCCTATCAATGGTACGATTACGTTCTCCTCCCGCTACCAACTGATCCTGACTCAGCGAACCCCCGCTTTTATACTCTCTCGATTGAGTGCATGCGGGGATTCAGTGGAAGGCCGAAGGCAGTCAGCGTGAGAGGAGAGACCCGGCAGCTTTATTGAGACAAGATACATCAAGTAAATTTAGGTACAATAAAAGAATACAAGGCTTTAGTGAAACGAGGTGATCTCAACATGTGTATGGTGAGGAACTTGTTCTTTGTTACTAGTCGAGTACCCACCTCAGTTGCGTAGTTGACTAACATGATTGTCATGTTGAGCTCGACTGCTGAGGACGGGGAGATCGAGGTTCGAATCTCGGTCAGGTGAACTGGGGGTGGTTTTTCCTAAATGGTTTTCCACTCTCTCTCCACGCAAATTCGGGTTCCCTTCCTTTAATTCAACCTTCCCAATTCCTAATCTATTAGAGTAATTAGTACTTAAAGCGTATAACCCGAACAGGTAGTAAGACGCGGTGCTAAATATTATATTATTACTAGTCGAGTCGCTAACTTCGCGCTCTGCCTCTGCGCCGGAATGTGCTTGAGGACCCTGCTCCTAATCCTCTCCAGGGTGGTGGAGTGTAGACTGGGCCGGGTTGCAGAGGCGGTGGTATAAACCCCGCTGGTTATATGGCAGTTCCTGCGTCGCC
Organism: Timema douglasi; assembly: GCA_901482245.1. Taxonomy (NCBI): domain Eukaryota; kingdom Metazoa; phylum Arthropoda; class Insecta; order Phasmatodea; family Timematidae; genus Timema; species Timema douglasi. The sequence continues at coordinate 114,736 of CABEEJ010000852.1, read as the reverse complement.
TCCCGAGGCTGCTATTGCTGTCGGCCATCCTTTAATGAGCGCTTTATAGATAGTATTGGCCCTGTGAATAACTGCTTGTCGGATGGTGATTGGTAGGTCCGGATATGCTGATGCTATAGCCAGGATGAAATTGTGAGTAGAGCAGGTTGGAGGAGGGCTTATACCAAGGCCAAGGTCGGTGATTCCTTAAACACAATGTGATTTCCGTTGAAAACAATAAGTTTACAACGTATATACGAGAGTTAATTAAAAGTAGTAGATATGGCATCTGGCCGCACGGCGTGCTAGTAGTGTCAAAATAAATAAACACTTAAGAGTAAACTAAAAATTAATAAATATAAACTGACAGAATTAAAATTATCCAACAGAGAGACTCGCTGTCATGTCCATCATTCGGCCTAGAGGAAGAAAAGGAGAAAAGCCACACACGCCTAGACTCACCCTAACTATCAAGTAACATAGTCATGTAATGAGGCTGTGAAAGGAAAGGATTTCAAGGATAGTGATAAGAGTTCAAGTATGTAGAGAAAATACTGCAAGGGAGACACTGAAAAATACTTCAAAAAATTTGAAGCTATGGCAACAGCTCACTTTAACCTAAAGATAAGTCGCTTTAGGTCAGATAAGGGTGGTGAATTTGTGTCGCAGGAAATGCTAGATTATTTTTTAAAAAAAAGTATTCAGTCAGAGTTTACGATCAGGCATACCAGTCAGCAGAACGGTGTCACAGAAAGAATGGGACGTAGCATCATGGAGAAAACACGTTGTTTACTCCTTCATTCTTTCTCTTGATAAGTCACTCTGGACGGAGGCTGTTATGACTGCAGTCTACCTAATAAACAGATCGCCTACTAAAGCTCTTGAAAACAATGTTCCAGCAGAACTGTGGTATGGTGTGAAGCCTGATATGTTAAATTGAGGGTTTTGGCTGTGTATAACATCTTCGATTAACTAATCAAGTTCTTAAAAGTACACTTGACAGCCGCTTGAAAAAATGCTATTTTGTTGGTTACTGCCCGAATGGGTACAGGCTGTGGTGTCCACAAGAACGAAAAATCATACGTGGGCATGATATAATTTTCGATGAACATTTGTTCATAACCAGTGGTGTTACTGGTTCAACACCGTCTCGAGCTATTGAGGTCATCAGTTAGACTCCAAATGAAGCTTTTACTGAGGAATTGCAGTAGGAGAACCAGAGGCAATTTATGACGAAGAAGAGACTCCTGGTGAGGAACTTGAACCTTTGCGTAGGAGCACGAGACCTAGCATCAGCGTACCTAAATGGCTATGTCACACTGGTTTATGGTGCTGAGTCATTTATTGACAACTTGCCAGAAACCTTCGATGACATCCATAGCAGAGATGATGCCCAGCAATGTATGGCTGCAGTTGAGGAAGAGATTTACTCACTGAAGAAAAATGAGACCTGGACCCTTACTAAGCTGCCATCCAGTAAACGGGCTATCAACTGCAATTGGGTCTTTAAGATGAAGCAGGATGAAAATGGACAGCTTGACAGGTACAAGGCAAGGTTGGCGGTGAAGGGCTGTTCACAGAAGAAAGGGTTTAACTACAATGAAACATACTCACCCGTGGCCCATTTGAACTCTGTCAGAACCCTGATTGCAATGATAAACAAAGAAGATCTAATCGCCTCCCAGTTGGGCGTGAAAAATGCATTCCTACATGGAGACCTTTCTGAAGAGGTGTATATGAAGTAGCCACCTGGCTTCGTAACCGACAGAAACCTTGTTTGTAAGTTACACAAGAGCCTCTATGGATTGAAGCAGGCACCACGGGAGTGGAATGCTAAACTTGACAAATTTATGAATTCTCTTGGATTTAAGCAGTCTTAAAACTAAAAATGTATGTACTTCGACTTCAGCAACAGCATAAAAACTTACCTTTTGGTTTACGTAGATGACATAATTTTGGCGGGAAACAATCTGCAGAAGTTGAATGACATCAAAACATATCTTATGTCAGAATTTGAGATGAAGGATCTTGGAGGTTTGCACAACTTTCTAGGTATAAAAATTAATCAGAAAACTGATGGTATGTACCTTAGCCAAACAGCCTACTTGAAGAAAGTTCTCAAGAAATTTGGTATGGAACAATGCAAACTGTTCAAGACACCGATGGAGATAAAACCACCTGAAATAACTACATCAGAGTGCATAATCANGTCCCTTAGTCAAACAGCCTACTTGAAGAAAGTTCTCAAGAAATTTGGTATGGAACAATGCAAACTGGTCAAGACACCGATGGAGACAAAACCACCTGAAATAACTACATCAGAGTGCATAATCAAAAAAAAAACGTACCGTGAGCTTGTTGGTAGTTTGATGCATGTGATGCTCTACACTCGCCCTGATCTGAGCTTCCCAGTAAATTTCTACAGCAGTTATCAGAGCAATGCAACATAAGCTCACTGGATTGGACTCAAACGAATACTACGATACATTCAAGGAACACTTGAAGTTGGTCTCTTCTTTCCGAAGAACTGTGATGTCACCTTACGGGCCTGCATTGATGCGGACTGGGCCAATGACAGCAATGATCGTAAATCTACATCTGGGTACTTATTTCAAGTTTATGTTGTCACTGTTGGTTGAACTACACGTAAGCAGACTACAGTTGCCCTTAGCTCGACGGAGTCAGAGTTTGTCTCCCTGTCAACCGCTTCATCCGACCTACTCTGGTTGAGAAGACTGATCCAGGACCTTGAGATCACTCTAGAACCCACCAAGGTGTACGAGGACAACCAGTCCTGCATAAAATGTTTGGATAAATGGGAACATCGAAGACTAAAGCATATTGATGTCAAATACAACTTTGTTCGTGATTTGTATTTAAGTGGTGTTATTGATGTGATTTATTTGGAGACAAATGAATAATTTGCCGATATTCTGACAAAGAGTTTGGTTGGAAACAAGTTTGAATACTTTTGTAATTATATTAGTTTAATCAAATGCTGATTCACTAGTCTATTTGCCTGTATTTAAGGGTACATGTAGGATTTTTGCCTAATTTTTGTGGTTGTAGTTGAATTGAGGAGTGTTAAAATATGCAGAGATATTCTAGTTTAGGTTGGTACCATCGTTAAATGTGTCGTTAATTTTTGATCTAATCTGTGTCTATGCTTATAAACCTGTGTAACAGTTGAGTCATGTTCTTAGTTACAGCATGTACTGTTAATTCTAAAACCCGTTTTAATGTTCCTATAAACTTTTGTACTCTGACAAATTCGATATTAGGTAAGCAGGGGTCTATCCATGGCAAGTGGTCTGCGAGACAAAAAAAAAAAGTTTTGAGACCTCTGATCTAAGCCAACAATGACGTGAGGGTAGGAGAGAAAAAATACCCAAAGGTTTCTCTCTATCTCTCTCATACACAATGGTGTGCAAACGATAGCGAGAAAATGTCAGCTATAGGGTGTCCATCCAGTTTTTATTATAGATATCACCCATAAATAAGTGATATGGATATCACCGTAAGGTGTAGGTCTATATTGATCCACAAAACGTTAACACACATATTGTTTAACTAAGACCGCACCATTACAACCTTGTTTTGTAATAATTTGTTTGCATAATATGATTTTGATATAAAATATCCATTCTTGTGTAGTACAATGTATAAATATGCCTCTTACATTATTTTCAGTATATCCTCCCTTCCTATGAATATAAATTCTGGATATGGGACTGGCTGCCTTAGTAATTTATATACTTTTTTATATTATGCATTTAAAATATGTAAAATTTCCTTATTTTTTAAAAGAAGAATTAACTACCGTAAACTGGGGTTACTTTGGCCCTTTAGGACAACATTGTCCCAGCCTAAGAAAAAATATTTCAATTTTTTTTGCAGGATGTGTTTTTGATGTAGAGCAATAGTAACTGTTGTAGCCCATCAATGGCAGTATTGCCTTGTGTGTGCTATGTCTCTATCAATTCTTTAGTCTCACAATAGATGTCAGCATCATTTAGTTTGTTTACTTGTGTTTTACTTGTTCCATCAAGCCTTCAAACTTTATCTTGTGTCGGATAGACCAAAGCCTTAAAAATTCTGGTAAGTACTTTTATTGTTTCTTTATTTAGTTAGTATTAAGAAATAAATGTAAATTTTAGTAATATGTTACTTGGTTTTAGTTAGATTTAATGATGTGTGACTTAAATTCATTTCTACAACGTTTTGGGGCATCATTAGCCCTGGGTTAAAGTTGCCCCAAAACTTAATTTTATTTTAAAATCTTAATTCTTGATGCTCAGTTTTGATTGTATCTTTTAACATTTCATATTTCAGGCATAAGAAGCCTTCCAGTATGCCTAGAAATCATGTTAGAAAGCCTGGAGCCCGAAAGTATGCTGATTACTCGCAAGAAATATTGCAACAATGCCTGGAAGATATTAAATCAGGTGCAAAATCCCAAAGAGCTGCTGCTTCCTTTTATAATATTCCAAGAATTACCATAAAAAACCAGCTAAAGGGTTAATTTGAAAAAAGTCCTGGAAGACAGACAATACTGTCACCAGCAGAAGAAAAAAGCATTGCCGAGCATGTGAAAATTCTAGCAGAATTTGGGTTTCCCATCACTGAGTACGAGCTTAGGTACATCGTGAAACATTACCTAAATAAATTAGGACGAAAAGTGTTAGAGTTTTCAAATAATGACAACATGCCTGGCTATGAGTGGAAGACCAAAAAAAAGTATTGTTGTGTCTGATGGTTCAGAGTCTTCAGATTATTTCAGTGTCCATGATGACAGTGCGGAGGATGATTCATATTCATTAAATTTTTCAAACTACGAAGACGAGGAAACAGTTCAAAGCCCTAGACCATCAACCTCCTATGTCCATGAAAGTGAGAAAATGGCTTGGCAACTAGACTTGAAAGAAAGTGACTGTGTCGCCGTTTATTATAGTGGAGATCTTTATCCAGGAGAGATCATTTCACTTCCCAAAAGTAATGAACCAGGCCCCTCAGTGAACAGCATGGAAAAGCACAAGACATTGGAGATGGCCAGATAAGGAAGATGTCCTACACTATGGATGGGAAGACATAAAAATGATAATCAATCAACCTAAATTTATCAGGAGAGGATATTATTCTGTCCCTGAGTTAGACAATTTTGTTTAATTGTATGATGTTTTGTAAGTGGAAATATGAATGTAGTAAAGAAATAGAAATAAATTTTGTAATTTTCATCCCAATATTATTGTTATTTTTAAGTAATTTTGGTTCACAAGGAAGAAATTATTAAAGATTTATTGGGTGTACGGGGTCAATAACCATTCACCAAGGTGTAACAATGACCCATTATTTAAAACACATATCATTTCTTAGTAAAATTATAAGTGGGCTAATGATTCCCCAAGCTAAGGCAACATTGGCCCAATTTTTAATTATTTAAAAAAACAACTTCTGGTGCATTTGCAAATATGCAGAAGCATGTGCAAGCACTAATAACCCTAAGGAACAATACTGGCAAAACTAGTTTTGGTATATTTGATATTGGCAAATTTACAAGAGTTTTCTTTTTTACAAATATAAATATTGGGCCAAAGTAACCCCAGTTTACGGTATATTTAATCAAATACATGGGTCATTGATTAATGATTAGTTTCTTCAGTAGTCTGTAAAAGAAACCAGTAGTCTATTATTCACGTAGTCATGTCAGAAATTGTTTAAGGGATAAAATAGATACACATTGCTTTTATTAATTAATCTTTTAGCAACATGTTTTTGCGCTATAGAAACATTTTATCAAAAATGTTTCCAATCTGTAGAAGTCTTTCTAATTTCTTTGCCTTTATAAGTCATATATATATGTTTTCCTAACAAAAAAAATTGAGGACAATTTAAGAATTCATTTAGGTAGTGGCTAGCTATATGTAAGGGAATTTTATTTTTTACAGTTGCTTGTTCTTTCTGATGATAATAATAAAAGTCGAGTTTATTTAATCTAATTTAACTTACTATGAATTATATTTTATTAATTTAATATAGTTTAAAGTGTTCGACAACAAATATATATTTTCATTAGCAATCTAATTGCGACTATTTTATTGTTTCAATGGCTGATAATTTCAAATATTATTGTTTTGGATTTTTCATTCTATTTTTCGTGCTTAGTGCTAGAGAGCTCTTTGTACATTCCGAATCAAACAATGTAAAGGAGATTCCTTCTACGAAAGTTGGATCGGGATTATTTTTAGGACCTACGTTAAAATTTCGCTATTGGTAAGTTATCTATAATGTGACCCCATTTTTAAAGATTCATTGTGTTATTTTATAGCTAGGTATTGATTGATATCATCTATTAAAAGTGACACCTGTGAATCACATGACTTGATGTATACATAATATGTGAAAGTAGATATTGTAGCTTTTCTAGTTATCAGATAAAGCGCTTTCTATGAAAATTAGACTGTGGCCTACCTATACTCACCAAAGCCAGTACAAGTTGACTTGAGTTAGAAATTACCAATTAATGAATTACTGCTATTAGAAAAAGTACGGTAGCTCCATGACTTCTTTGGTGCTGACTGACAGCTCACAGCTGACATCTAAAGGCTTTGAAAAGTTACCAAACAAAATTATTTATCTCTACGCCGAACCAGATGATTCTGCAAAAACATGTGTTTAGCAGCTGTCACTTCTGACAGTCAAAATTTAGGTACATACCTAAATGTTGACTGTCAGAAGTCAGCTGTGAGCTGTCATTCAGCACCAAAGAAGCCATGGGGCTACTGTAGTAGCTCAGCTTGGTATCATTCTTGGAAACGCATGCATAACTTGAGAATAACACATGTAGGCCTATTTTCTATGATGAAATTTCATCCAACTTACAATGAGGATCAATTCATATTTTTATAAAAGCTGAAGAAAAAAAAGGCCTACATCATTTAGGATTATGACATTTATTATGGGTCATTATTTGGGGAAATCAAGCAAGTAAAGTTGGTATACAGAAATTTTACACACTATACACTAGAACTTGATTTAAAAAAAATTGTAGAACTTGTGGACCAGATATTTGAGATGTTTGGCAGTACAAATTAAGGGTTTTCTCTTATGAATTAGACTAACACCTGATACATCATGGCTTATGGACATGCACGTGTCTTCATTTATCTTGACTTCAACACAATATTTAAAGCCTATCATTCCAACCTTTTCTTATAAAAAGTTTCAAATTTCTTGAAAAGAATAAAATTCAAATATTTTATACAAACCATTTTATTTTTGTTGATTTAAAAAGCTAGATTTTATGAGTTCACAATATTTAATTTTCTGAAATGTAACATCCTCGTTAGGGCCTAAATATTTTCAATTTTCATTGTGACCCTTATGATCCAAGGAGTTCGACACAATTGCTCTCTATGATATTAAACCTTATTTATTTTTTTTGTTTTCAAAAGATATTGGTCTACTCTTTGTCCACCCTAAAGGGCTGCTTAGTTTCACTCTGGTGTATATTATAAAATAGGCATATGATGAATGTAGTCTTCCAGGGTGGACAAAGTGTATATTTTGCTCCTGCAGCCAAGGATACCGGTAGATTTTATAACGTTATTTGCCACCTTACTATGTATTTCCCTATATTTTCTAATTTTTGTAAATGATTTCCAATTTATTTTCGTGTGAAATTAAGGACTTCAAAGTCCGGCCGCCGCTTAACACGTTGTGTTGCTGGCCTGACTAATAATACTATTTACATCAATTCAATAAAATAGAAGGATGGAAGGAACAACGTATAACATTGTTTTAAATAATTTAAATAAGGAATTTTGATTTAAGGAAGAACACTTACCATTTATTAAACATATTAATTATCCTTTTAAGAAGTTTCTTTGACTCTTCATTTTATTTGTCGACCATGATTGTTTTAACACATGCACAGATCTATCAAACAAGTGCATGGCGGATCTCGTGATTGAAAAAAAAAGAAAAAAAGAAGAAACAAGGCAAGATGTAAATAACTCCAAACTAGTGCACTTTTAAATTTTGAAAGATTAAAATAAACATTTTAACTCGTTTATGAAAACATTGTTCACATTCATCGGCATATATTTCAATATTTATCTTAAACCTGCATTGTATTTGATTTTTATCTCTAGTCCATAGCCAACATTTTATATTTTGTTTTAATATATTAGTTTTCTCTTTGTACTTGGAAGTAAAGAATAGAACATTTTTAAATTTGATTTGGGAACACTTTTGTTAGGAGACTGGGTCTTCTTCCTCGGTGTTGGTCTAACATGGAGCCAAATCTGTGGAGCTCTTAATCTAAATTATTTTATAAAGTGAACTAATGGTTGTAAATTAAAGTACAAGTGACAAATGGAAAGCTAAGTGTATGCACAAGAACTAGACTGTTTTATTTTGTTTAAATTGTGGAAGAATTAGCATTACTAAAGTGAAACAAATTTCTGAAGTGTGTGTTTCAATATGGACTAATTCATTGGTGAGGTCAAGCCAATTGTGTGAAAGCCCTATTAATACCCACACAAGTCAAGTTACATTTTCAAATAATGAGTCATTCTCGCATTCATGTGAACAATTTTGACTGGGACTTGGTGACTATGAAGTGATGCAGTTTAAGGAATTGAATGAGTCATTTCGTGTAAAATCAAGGGTTTCTGAAGTACAGAAGTTATCGTGCACTTTATGTGTAAACGATGAAGTGTTATTGTCAAGTTGCTTTGGTGTGTTGTCAAATGGACCCAAAAAGACAAAACTTGTAGGAGATGTCTTGTCAGCTGCGACGATAAGCCAGGATACAAGAAGTGTTCTAAAAGTGGAACTGCACATCGAAGCTATTGCCATCGACAGGAATGTATGTCATCAACACCCCAGCAGCGAAGAATGCCCTAAATATTTTGATGTTCGGGATGTCTTGTTTAATATCCCCTTGCATCATTGGACCAGGAACCGGGTCACAAGGCAGCCATCGAATCAAGTTGATACCTGCAACAAAATCAAATCAAGGATCAAGGAATGAGACACCGGTAAAAAGAAACGACAAGGCTTTCTTCAATATCTAGGGGACGTACAGGTAGTTGGAGGAAGTGGAATTAAGCTCTCTCTTCCACCATTTCAACCTAGGGATTGTAGGAGGACTATTTTTGATCCTGGAATAAGCTTTAGGACATAATTTCAAAAGATTTTGGGAGGCATGTTAATCCCTTGATTCGTGTGGTTTGACAGTTGGCTATAAGGAACGTGTAGGATAGTTGAAAGTTTTGGGAGACATTTCTTCACAGAAAAATGTAAAACAAACACTATCATAACCGAACAAAGCTGTTTGAAGCAAAGAAAGCATTGCCCAGGTCAGTTAAGCACTTTGTTGTGTTGTTACCGTGAACAGCGCCGGGCGCTCTTATAAAATATAACAACAAACAACAATAGCATGGCTAGAGCCAACATACAATAACACCCAAGAGACAAAGATAAATAGTAAATTAGAATGATTATAACACGTCACACCACTATACTATTTCACAATCAGTACTTTTATCACTATATATTTACAGCAGAGTTTTTATAAAATATTTTTGTGAGTAGAGAGCGAGAAATCATTAATGAAAAATCATCCTCAGTTCACCCGACCAGGATTTAAACCTCATTCCCCTCGTATTATTATTATTCTCATTTCTGTCATTGATTCTATTTCTGGTGTGGCCAGGAGAACTGACCTAGAGAATAATATGGAATGTGTCTGGATTGAAATCCCAACATTTGATCGCCAAAAACTGTTAATTGGGAACATATATCTTGCTCCTCAAATAACAGTTGAAGTATTTAAGAATTAATTTACATTTCTTGAAGGTGCTTTGGTTAACTACCCTTATCGAATAATACTATCAGGTGATTTTAACTGCCCCAAAATATTGTAAATACCATGATTAAAGCATTTCACATTTCTACATTAAATTAAAAGTTACTCAACTTCTTGCTTTGAGCAACCTAATAGGATTAAAACAACTTAATAAGCTGATAATGACACTAACCTCCTTGACCTTGTTTTTGCTAATTTTAGCTCATCCACCCTTATTGATTTCACTTGATGTAGCTATTGCTACTAAAATTAATGACACCCCCACCACATATAGTGACTATGCACGTAGTGATTACCTTAATCTTTACAATGACCTGGCCACAGCTGATTGGTCTTGTGTTTATTCTACTACGGATGTTAATTTGGCTGTAGAAAATTTTACCAATTTAGTCCAAAGAAAAATCAAAATGCATATTCCTCAAATTACCATTCTTAATTCAGCCAAATAGCCAAATTGGGTTTCTTGTACTCTTAAATACTATATTAGGAAAAAAACAACAGTTTTTTCAAAATGTTTAAACTAACAAATAATGGTGTATTCTATTTACATTTTTCTCACTTTCGTAAATTAGTTAAAACTACTTTGATTATAGACAGAGACAATTGCATGAACTCAATTGAAAATAGTATTAAATGTAAACCCAAGAAATTTTGGAAATTTGTTAAAAACAATCGTGTGAATAACGTTTCCCCCGTCTAACCTAGAAATTAATGGCCAGATTATAGCGGATCCTGTATTAATTGCTAATGAGTTTGGAAGCTACTTTCATTCCGTTTATAATTCAGCCCTTCCTGTCTTAGCCTGCCCTGTTATTGAAACTAGCCCGCCCTAGTATCCTTGCCACATTACATTCTTGGATGTTGCTAGTGCTATACAAAAATTGAATTCATCTAGATGTGCCGGGACAGATGGGATTCCAAGTTTTATTGTTAAAGGCTGTGCCAGAATTTTTATAGCCCTTTGTTAGCCTATATCTTTAACATAAACCTGTCAAATGAAACTTTTCCTCTTGGATGGAAACAATCTGTAGTCATACCTATTTATAAAAAAGGGGCAAAAACAAATATTTGTAATTATAGAGCTATTTCCCTCTTAAACACTTTCTCCAAAGTATTCAAGATAATCAACATGGCTTTATAAAAAATAAATCTACTGTCACTAATTTAGTAGAATTTCTTGGGCATGTTGCCCCTCAAGTCTCTGCCCAAGGTCAGGTTGATGTTATTTATTTTGACCAAAGTAAGGCATTTGACTTGGTTCAGCATTTATTTGCATGAAAGATCATTCACTATTAAAATTGATTCACACACCTCAAATACATTTTTAGCCCCTTGTGACATACCACAGGGTTCTAATATAGGCCCTCTTCTCTTTAATGTGTTTATTGATGACATTGGTAAATATTTGAACTCGTCTAGTTATTTACTCTTCTGGTGATGTAAAATTATATAAAAATATCAAATCTATTGCAGATTGAATAGAGATACAAAATTATGTAAATGGTATTCCACAATGGTCTTTTGAAAATGGGATGTCTATTAATAAATCTAAGACCAAACCTCTATCTTTTATTAGAAAAACTAATCCTTTCTTTTTTTTACTTATAAATTGGGCAATGAAAACATAGTTCACACCCTTTATATTAATGATCTTGGTGTTCTTCTTGATAACAAACTTTTATTCCACTATCATGTTGACCATGTAATTTCTCAGTCATTTAAATTACTTGGACTTATTAAATTTATTACGTCATCATTTAAGAAAGTTGACTGTTTTTTTATATCTGTACTACGTCCTGGTTAGATCTAAGCTAGAATATGCCACTGTTGCTTGGAATTCCATTACCTTAACTGACTCTCTTAGGTTTGAAAACGCTCAAAGAAAATTGGTCCCTGCGTGCTATAATAAATACTTTAGTAACCGGTTTTATTATGATTATGACAGAATTCGAAACCTCTTAGGGCTCCAAACTCTCTTCTCGCATAGACTTTATTTTGATGCCCTTTTTATTTTTAATATATTCAATAGAAAAATTTATTGCAAATTTGCCCTTGATCATGTAGGCATTTATATCCCCTCTCAGGCTTCTCGTAATCCAAAATTATTTTTTCTCAATAGCGTTTATAAGTTAAGCCCTATAGGTCATTGTGTCCATAGCGTCAATTCTAGATTTGTCGAATTCGACTTCCATCATGAAATACAAGCTAAACCCGGAGAGTTATTTAAGGATAGCTCATATCAATAATTTATCATGTAGAGGTTTTGCCTATAATATTTAAGTATACAATATTCAGATTTATTTTTTGCATATTGTTACTACTTTTGACCATTCTTTTGTTATTTGTTATTATTGCTATTTTTTATTCTTTTCACTTTTAATTACTATTATTTTTTTCTTTAACTTTTCATCATTAATAACATTATTTAGCTATATATATAGAGAGAGAGAGAGAGAGAGAGAGAGAGAGAGAGTGTAATGAATGAAAGTGGCCATGATTTGCATTTACTGCTCGTTGATTGTCCAAATTTTTGGGGCTAATTCAGCTTATTTGTTTCAGTTACTCATGTGGCTATCAAAAAGCATTTCAGGAGTACTACACTATACTTCAACAGAAATATCCTGAGATTATTGTGGAAGGGGAGAATTACAACCCCTCTGGATTAAGCATGATTATAGCAAAGGCACTGGTGAGTTAAGGTTGTATTATGTTGTTTACAGTAAAATTATTGTTAATTGATGAGATCAGGCATTTACGTTTCTCGAAATTCCAAATCAAAGTCTATTAATTGAATAGCTCTGTGATTCGGAACGCTCTTCCGACAAACTATGCTGATAGTGCAAAAATGTAGCTTTGTGTTTTTTGCTGTCGCATTGTAATTATGACACACAAAAGAAACACAGTGATATAGGTGAATAAGAAGGAAGAAAATTACAGCACAATAAGCATTATTTTTTAATCACTTGTTGATGTGCAAAAATAAACTTTCATCCTAATTCTATTTATACACTCTTTTGAGCTATAAAAACTAATTTTTTAAAAGTATAGCTCTTAAGTAGTTATAATCTATGTTTTGATTTAACGCGCAACTAGCTTCCAAATTTTATATTCCGATATTACATTTTAGAAGGTCTACCTTATAAGATAAATGTTTAAGACAGTAGTAAGCTTACTTTGCTTGTTTCCACTATGGTGCAGCTTATATAATAGGGCCATAGTGCAGCTTGTCAAGGTGAGCCCATTAAACTTCCATTGTCAATGAAATACATACATACAATAAAACAAATAATTCACTAGTGTTGATGAAGGCTTCATTCTCTCCATAGAAACTGTTAAAAAATACTATAGTTAGTGCACGTTTTTTTAATAGATTTATCAATTCCAAATTTCTTCTTGGCGTAGCAAAACATCTATGACCAAACACATTGTCACTTTTCTCAAAGTTGAGATTTGGTTGTTTGAGGAGCATATTGGTTATTTGCGCACGGAATTTGCTCCTCTTTGTGCTAAAATGGAGTGTTGTGACATTGTTTCTTGTGTTTCAGGGTGTAATAAAGGTGGCGTTGATTGTGTGCATCTTGTCCGGTATTAATATATTGCAGTATACAGGTATACCGTTACAATCGTGTTGGTCTTGGTGCGTCGATAACAAGTTATATTCTTGCATGATGGTGTTCTTCCTCAGCAACGCCTTGGAGGCGCAACTTGTATCTACTGGGGCCTTTGAAATATCTTTCAATGGTAAGGCAATATTCTTAAACTACATGCTTTGATAACATACATTTAAAATATAGGGCGTGTCATCATGGGTGATTATAACAGGGGCTTAAGTAATATTTACTTTTTTTATAAATGTTTATAAACAAAAATCAAACTAGTGTATTTGGGATTTAGCTGCGATATGCTACTAACAACTTTGAATCATCAATATCAGAGTTGACACCGACAAAAATGATAAAATGTGGATTTCCTTACATTCCCTCTTCAACAGCGTTATTTACATTTTGCTCTGTTCATTAAATTAGTAAACAAATTTATGTTTCTTTTCAATGGGTTCAGCTACAGCAAAATTATTTTTGTTTGTTAATTTTTCAGAAACTTTTTTTAAATGAAAACTGGCTCATGAAACTCTTAGCTCAGAATTATGTTCAGATGGGGCTCCAATCCACCCCCAACCCCCGTTTGGAAAACCTTTATAGACACCCTTGTCTTTCATTCTTTGTTGCATAATACATTCCAACTTTTCTAAAGCAATTACTAATTTGTCCAAATTGTTGCTTAGATGTATTATTTGAACCACATACAGCAGTATATAAAGAGAGAAAGTGAGAATGTGGATTTACCCTTTCATAGTGATAAATTAACGGCCGGGGACTGGATGTTGTGCCTATCCTAGTCTTAGGGTAGAGTATAAATCATATTAAGCTACAAAAGGCCTAGCCAGCTGGTGGTGGAAAATAAATGGCTTGATTATAAAACTGACCCAGGCCACAGGCTGGAAACGGTAATGGATGTAGAGTAAAATTGCTTATTGCAAACTATATGTACCACATCCATGGTCTGCGTCTTTGAACACACTATATTTGTTAAAGTAGTTCTTCATTGTGGATATTAGCCACTTTTTATGACCGAGTAAAACTGTATGCTACATAAAATGTCTTATCAATATCAAGGTAATCCACTTCTTTGTCTGACTAGTCTATTGTTCTTAACAATTCTGATAAGACTTAATTGTATATTTTATTTCTCTACCATTCTCGTGTTACCAATAACTTAACATTTTCTGGTCTTTAAAATGAGATAGCAGAGAGCACTAGTCGACCTCAGTGGTGCTCACCTCAGGACTCGATGTTTGTGGGTTCAAACCCAGCCGGGGTAAACAGATTCCTTTGGAGGGCAAGTAAAGCCGTCGGTCCCAAGTTGATTGTTGCATGTAAAATAACTCTGGAAGGTATGTCAAAATACCTTTCTCTGCAAAATTGGTAGCCCCTTTTGCTCTTGCAAACTCTCATGTGCTGATATAATCAGTCGGTTCAGAAAGTGCACTTTAAATACCTCAAATAAATACAATAAAATAAGAGAGCTTGAGTACAAGCCCATATTTTTGCATATTAACCTTTTTTGCCAAAATAATCAAAATATTGCTTCAATGGATACATTTAGTATATTTGTTATGAACCACACATAATTTTAACAAGATTATTTCCCTATCATCTAAAATGTTTCTGTTCCAATGCAATTCTGTTTATGACAAATATTTAAGGACTGTTGACATTACTGTGTGTAGGAAATTCAACCAAACACATCAACAGAAGCAATATTTAACTTATTTTGGGCAATAAAGTGTTTTTTATGGAAACAAAAAATATAGAAATGAAACAAATAGCCGAAACTATTGTTAATGCATTTTAGTGGGGATATTCCCTCTTAGATATCATATTCTGAAAATTGAAAAATGACACCCGTCATGATTCCCGTGTCCAGGTGTCATTTTTCAATTTTCAGAATATGATAAAAAATATAGACCTTAACTTGCCTTCCTTTGCATCCCACAGTCTCGGTCGCAAAAAGTAGCTATCTTTATATTTTAATAGGATGTCCAATGACCAGGAAAACAGGGAAATGTCAGAAAATTTGATCAGATCTCTGAAAATTTTTACACAATCCCTTAAAAAATATGCGACTTTTATTTACAATAATCAAAATAACATTTTTCTTTGAGTTAATGCACACCACACATTTCTTTTAACATCATTGTCCCCGTTTCACATACTAATTTCATTTCTCAAAGTCAACCCATAATTTTCATGTTGTCTTTCCAGTCCTCTACTGTGCGTCTTTAGCCAAAGTTGAGTCATAGTTATATGCATCTGTGAGGATTTGATTACACTATTAGCAAAATAAACTAAAAAACCATGTGTCTCAAAAGTATTTTTAAACTATTGGTGCAAGGCAATCATCTAATGGCTCAATATGATTCCATTGAAATATAATAGATTACACTACCCACTAACCAATTGCCAATCGCTTTAGGCTGAAATCCTGTACCCCTTCATATGCTGATGTAATTTCAGAAAATATATGTGTCTAAAAATATTATTGATTCAGTTGCAAACTTAATAAAATAATGTTTGTGATATAGGTACTTAATATTTATATATTGTGGCTGGAAAAGTTGAAAATTGGATATGGTTAAGCTGGAAAATTCAGGGAGTTTTAAAATATATTTTGGTTCGACACCCTATTTAAGCCTTGATGCAAGCCATTATTTTTTCGACACTAGTACTGTACATAGATCACATTTATGTTCTATGTTCATTTCATCCCCCTCATTGAAGGTGAACCACACTTGAAAAATAAAATAGTTATAAAATAAAGTATTATTATTATTATTATTAGCACCGCGTCTTACTACCCGTTCGGGCTATACGCACTTACGCTAATGTGTGGCGGTAGGGTGATTGTGAGATGAAATGAAGGGCCTACAGTTTAACGTGGAATCCGAACCACGGTGGAGACCTGGCATTCCTCACATTCTTCTTGTCAGAGGTGAAGGAAGGGTTTGGTAATCAGATAAATCTGTGCCGGGACCGAGGATCGAACCCTGGCCGCCAGCACAGAAGTATGACACCTTACCCCTAGACCACAAGGTCACCCAAAATAAAGTAAAATTGTTTGAGATTCCGTTTAGTTTGATGTTATGTATAGTTCGAGGTGCACATCCTTTTACATATAATGAATAATTTGTGATGTGGTGACAAAACAAAAATTCTAATAAAAATGCCCCTTTTTTACTCTAATAATACATACACATATTTATGTTATATTTAAAAGAAGGCACAGGAAAGATCCATCTTTATTTTGTGTTATGAAATGGAAAAATTTATATTAAGTACTTTTTACACTTAAAATCATGTATTTGATAAAAAAAATTGCTATTTTGTTTAGTTCTAGTTTTCAATATCTTGATATGGGTTTGATCCTGTTTCAATCAAACTATTGAGACTCTAGTGTTTAACAAATGTAATTAAATATAAAACTAGTTACATTACTGTATGTTAGATGTTTAGTAGTATTAGCCATATAATTCAAACTGTGTTCTAAACAATCAATCTATGAACATCCTAGTTAATTTAGGAACAACATTAATAAAGGACCTAACTATTGAAATGTATCATGTTTTGTGCCATTGGCCTCTTTCTATTGATACACCAGTGAAACAAAATAATATCATCAATGCATTTTGATTTATTTCCCAAATATTTGGAGATTCTTTGAGTTATAAAGTTAACTCTTTTTTACACATTAAAGTATAGTCTATGTAGGCCTACTACATTTGCTTATTTTATAATTTATAAACTTAAAACTGCATTCACTAAGTACATTTCACATTGGAGACTGGACTCAGTAAGTACTTTTCATATTTATTTAGCACTTTAAATTTCAATCAGACTGTCCATGATTTACACAAGATTAGGAGGGTATACTTTAAGGAGATTCTCTTGAAAACAAGATAAAAAGGACTAAAACCATCTCCAGTGCACTCAGTCAGAATTGAGCCCTGTTTTCTCAAGTCACCCATGATTCTAACCCACTAGCTATATCTCACAAGTGTGTAGCTGTCTTAATTGCTTGTTTCAGACATGCCTGTTTGGTCGAAGCTAGAAACTGGTAGAATACCACAGCCACCAGAGTTGTTCCAGATTATTGACAATAATTTACAGTTCCAGACGACTGTGGAGCTCAAACCTGGCTTTGCTAAATAATCTTCAAATGTAGACCGCCATCTAATGAATGCCAAAACTCTTAACACGAAATCGAAATTAATATATATGGTTGACTTGCGTATACTTGGGCAAAATAAACACAATACGGTATATGTGTGAATGTTATTTTTTAAAGTTATATTTTCTTAATCGAAAAATGTTACCTGGTATTTTTGTGTTTATAAATATTATAATAGGTAAGGTTGTAAAAATATATTAGCTCTTATATTAAAAGTGTAAACTATTTGTACGTTTCTTCTACCTAGTTATTTAGACCAATCGTTATAAGATTCCAAAAGTTAGTTACGTTTTGTTACTCTAAATATGGTTAGCAACCTTAAACAAGTGTTATTTTGCTGAGTATATTTTTACAAAATTTAATAACTATACTCTTTTTTTTGTTACATTCTAAGGTCAAAAATAATGTTTTACTCACTCAACATAGTTATAAATTTATCTCTAAAGAAATATTCCAACAATTCTAGAGGCTCCGGATTTTCAATGAAATTTGCATTATTACTAAATACACGAATTTGCTTCAAAAGGAAATCTGTTTCATGTGATCCAGATGGCTACCCTTCACCGCTGTTTTGATATGATTTCTTCTTTTGACACACTATTATTATCAATACCCTAACTATATGATTGCTCTTATTTTGAACACTCCTGATAGAGGCCATGATTAAGAACACATGTATAAATATTAATAAAACCACGGTGTAAATTTAAACAGGTTAAGGTAAATTTTATTGAAAGTTGAAACTAAGCGCAGCTGACATAACTAGCAAATTACATTTGAAATAATTGATGCTACTTATGAAAAGTTTTCCTGACGCTTGAATGCGACTCAAACAGTTAAAAGGCAGCTATGAAATGTGCAACTGACTCATATTAAAAAAAAAGTACATTTTAGAACTAAATACTTGAACATTTTACAGGAACATTACTTATTTCATTTTTAGCACTAATTATCTATTTAGCACCGCTTATTACTACCTGTTGGTTATGAGTTAAGAAATCAGGAAGGTTGAATATAGTAGAAGTGAACCTGCATTTGTGTGGAGGGAGAGTTTAAAACCATTTAGGACCCCCCTCCGTCACCCCCAGTTCACCTGAGCGAGATTCAAACCTCAATCTCCCCTTCCTCAGCAGTCTAGCTCATTACAAAATTACATTAGCTAACTAAGCCACCGAGGAAGGTTGGCACTAATTAATAACCCCTTTAAATCTAGGTCTAGTACATTTAAAAAAAAAATAAGGCTGTGATATTTTCTTGAAGCCCATCTTCCAGGAAAATGTACAGGTATTTACGTTTTAAGGTGAATAAACATAAAATATATTAGCAAAAAATGTGCAGTTGTCAAACAAGACTTGTTATAAAAATGAAATATATTTGAATCTCATAAATGTAATTTTTTTTTTTTTTTAAGTTTGAGTATGTAGATACAAAATGTGTGCCAGATCACAGAAAATAAGTGTAAATTTTATTTTTTTTAAACTTCTTAAACATTCAAAAGTTGGTCAAGTAAATGTAGGCCGGTAAATTTTGTATTGCTAAGAGTGAGTTACACAGTTAATTATCAGTAGTAGATGTTGCTACAACACGGAAGTAATTCATCATCATTATTAAAGAGACTGATTTCAGCCTGGGACCAGGCAAGTTTATTAAATGCTCCTATCTTCATTTCTCCTTCCACAATTCTTCTCCCCTCACTCGCACACTTGATGTTATCTGTTCCCATCATTCTTCTTGGTTTACTTTACTTTTTCATCCTCATTACATTTCTATGTCATCTCACCCTTGTTTCCTATATTATCTCATGTGTCCCCTTCCGCAACTCTTGCCTACATATTCATTTTTAATCCTATTTATCCAGGTGACACTAAAACATTCCTAAATTATAAATCATGGAAATGTCTTTATAAGAAAATCTTGTGTTATAAAAATGGTTGATTACCATAGCCACATTTTGTTTAGCACCCCGTCTTATTACCTGTTCATGTTATACGCATATGTACTATCTATGATAATGAGCTAGAGATGGGGAAGGTTGAATCTAGAAGAAGTGTATCAGCATTTGCCTGGAGGAAGAGGGGGAAAAAACCCCTCTCAGTAAACCCAACCAGGACTCTAACCCCAATCTCCTTGTCATCAGTAGTCTAATCTAACATGAAAGTGACGCCTTGAACCATGCGGCCACCGAAGTAGGTCACAGCAACATTTAAGCATATAATTATTAGTTTGTACTCTTTAAAGTATACACATATAATCTAACCAACAAATTCACTATGAAGAATTATATTTTTGTTTAATGTTTATAATTGTGGGAGGGTACCAAAATAAGATTGGTATTATTGGCTAGGTTTTTATGCCTGTTATTGTGATCTGAAACTTACAGTAACTAATCTATGTGCACTATAAGGAGGGTGAATTGTAAGGAAATATAGAAGTAGCCACCTAGAGAGACGATAGAAAACCACTGCTCCTCTTTTATTTAAACATGCACCAAAGTGTTTTTAGTTTAAATAATTAGACTTTTTACTTTCTCTAGACCCCTCGCAGAGAATAGAATTGTGGTCAAAAAAATCAAACGCAAGATTTTGGTAAAATGTCTACGTTTCATGACCGCTTGAAACCAAAAAAAGGTGTTTTTTGTAATGCCGTCTGTGTGTATGTATCTCAGCCTATAGCCTAAACCATTTTACCGATCAGGCTGAAACTGGGTACTCAGGATTTTCACAGGGTTCCCCTGAGGGGCTTTTGGAGTTAGATATCCAACCCTAAAATTAAGGAGGAAAAAATATTTTCTCCAAATTTGCCCTAACAATTTTAATTAAATCTTGTATTTAAGTATTGTTTAACATTAAAAACAAAATGACAACCCTCATTTTTCCATGAAAATTACTTTAAAGTTACTTAAAATAAAGCAAAACTTCCCATTTTGATAGCTCCTCAACTATTTGAGATACTATTAAAAATTAAAATATTTTATTCAGAATATATGTTTATAATATGAATAGTTTCTGAGCTACAAACAAATATATATATGCTATGCTCTTTGGTGGAGTGTTTCTGCAACAATATATATAAATTTGTTTCACACATCTTACTAGTTTTTAGTGAATGTGTCTATATTTAATTAAAAAAGAAAGAGAAAAACTATGCAGTGCACTGTACCATTTATTTACTTTTAATGAAAAAAGCTCTTAATGTTTTAAAAACACATTTTCTCACTTCTTTGCACTCTTTTTTTCCTGCAAAGAAGTATAAGACACTATTTAGACATGTATGGAATTATAAAAATCTGAATAGATAAATCTGCCCATGAACTGCATCATCTAAAGGGAACTGCTTCAAAATCCTATAAATATGCACCCAGGGAGGAAAGTTGGTTCAATCCAACCAATTTTAAGGTTTATTATTGTAAATAATTGTAAATTGTATTTTATTCATGTGGTTTTAGATGTTGGGTTTAATAGCTTACAAAACTCTTTTTGAAGAGTTTTCCCTTGTAAAATTATACATTTTCAAAGAAAATATCTTAATTAGTAATAAGTTCTGTTATGTAAGATAAAATGAAAAATTGTACAGTATAAGATTGTTTGTGATTTCAATAAAGTATTTTATTATATTTTACATAACAATAAAAGTTATATTATTTATCAAAAAGATATACTTTACACTTTCTTGGGCTGTCTTTTTATATATATATATATAGATAGATAAATAAATAAATGCTACACCTGTTATCTCAAGTTAATAATATAATGTTTTATCATCTATCCTATTGGTATGATCTATATCAGGGATAGAATCCTTGAATTCTGAAGAATATTCAAGCTTTGATATACAAATAAAAAAATTCAAAATTTTGAATTGAAATTTGATTTGTACATTCATCAAGAGAAAGTTGAAAATGACGATCCTACAAAACTTATGATCTCAATCCCGAGCTTCAAAGCTTGGCTTGAAGCTCAAAATCCGAGTACTAGCAGAGCCCTATTTAAAACACTAAAAAACACATTTCTAAAAGACAAAATTTTACTCGAGTATGAAAGCTCATCTTAAAAATGTGTTTTTTTCCTTTTGTTAATATTTTATCTAAACATGCTCACTTTCAAATAAAGTTTAAGGGAATTTAAAGATATTTGAATGGTCTTGCCACCGAGCTTTGCAATTTGTAATTAACCGATCTAAATGTTGCCATGTTTACAAACAACTAGTACCAGATACAGGTTGGCTTGATGGTATTGTATTTGGTGGTGGATAGATAGAAATTAGAGAGTCACCACTGGCGGTATATGCTATATTTTAGGAATCAATTTGCCAAATCTATTATTTATGCTTTTTAGTGAGGATTACTCCATCTAGATATCAGATTCCGAAAATTGAAAAATGACATCTGGACACGGGAATCGAACCCAGGACCTTTGGCTTAGTATGCCAAAGTTTGAAGTTAAGTTTAGTTTAGTTAAGTTAATTTTAATTTTTGCGTGAAAAGAGAAGCTCAATTTTGTGAACCTGATAAGGTAGTGATGGGAACAATTTGTCAAAACAACCCTGTGTTTGATGGAAGCTTCATACACCCGTACCCTCTGCACACCAGCCAGGATTGAAACCTTGACCAGATCTCCAGTAAACCTGACTACGAGCCTGAAAATTTTTTCTGTATGGACTGAGGCAAGAAGTTAGGGAGGGGGGGGTCAGTTAATATCTCGAGCACCAGGAGTTGTAAAAGTGAACTTGACTGTATTTAGCTAAATTATAATTATATATTGCAGGGCATATGCAACTTGTCTAAGCAAGCTGTCCATTGACTGGTGAAATGGAAATTAATCAGATTTCTGGAATTTTCGCATATGCAATAAAAGAATACGCAATTTTTATTTACAACAGCCAAACTAACACTTTTCTTCCAGTTAATACTCATCATGATTGAATCTCTTTTGTTGTCCCTGTTGAGAATACTAATCTTAATTCTTAAAGTTAGAATGTGATTTTTGTCTTCTATTTCTCCCACCACTTCTTGTCTTTAGTCAAAGCTGAGTTTTATGGTTATGCAAATGTGCGAGAATTTTACTACGCTATAGGAAGAATAAACTAAAAAAAAAAAAAATGTGTCTCACAACAGTTTTAAACGATTGGTGTTAAGCAATCTTTTAATCTCTCAGTATGATCTCACTGAAACCTCACTTAGATCACACTACTCAATAGCCCATCGCTTTAGGATCAAATCTTTTAACCCCATCATAGAGTGACACAATTTCAGAATGTGTATTGTGTATCAGTCTAAAAATATAATGAGTGCAAAAGTCAGGGAATTATAAAATATTGTTTAGCTGGCCAGCCTACTAATGATGGTGGTTGATAATATACATTCGTATACATCATAGTATTTCAATCTGATACATTTTCAGACATCATCATCAGATCATTCTTATATACAAGCAGAGTAGAGGACATTCTTAAAATTAAAATATTATTTTGTGTTTAAACAGTCATTATATAAAATCTATATTAATATTAACTATAACAGGAATGATGGAGTACTCTTGAAATTTTATCAATTTTCTACATATTTTCATGGCACCTTCTTTTTGAGAACCACACATTGCTTCTCGTTTTGTAATCCCAAAAATCCTTGTATTGATTATTGGATGACCAAAATGTTACTTAGGACATCTGGAACAGGTGAGTGGAATCCTCTTATTACCAATCTTTTCTCTTCATCTCTGCCGCAATATTAACCCCAACGCCATTAAACATGAGTATACAAACTGTTATTCACAATACAACTTTATTCCATCATGTTTGTTAAGTATTTACATCAATGAAGAGTACCACACAATGGAAGCTAAGCTTATTTCAGTTGAATCGTTCATAATAGTTTAATTTTCAACTGTCCAAGCATTTATTAAATACAGACCTCCAAGAAAGTTCTAAAGATCTGCATCACTTATAATTCTCTCTCTCTCTTTTTTTTTTAGCTCTACACCTTCCTAGAAAAAAGTTGGACAAAACAATATTTTGGTTAAATTAAAACCACTAATTCAATATGTTAAGTATTTTACTTAATGAGATAGATAACTTCCAATACAAATATGAACTGTTTATAAAAACAAACTTTATTTTATTCACATACATTTAAAAAAAACTGGAAATCCCCATTTTATACACATATTTGATAGCGGCAGTGTTTTGGCAGTGAATTGCAACTATAGGCGCAATAATTTAAACTAAATTAAATGTAATTATATTCCCTACAGATTTAAACAATACAAAGCTCCCTCAGCAAATCTATTTTATTCATAATAGAATAATACATGTTAAACTACCCCTAAATTGTACATGAATTCAACTCATTTCTGATGCAAAATTATTGTAACAATGTGTCAAAATTTATTTTGCACCTCAATTACTTTTTAAACTCTAGTTTATTAGTAGAAGAATATATTGTATGTTCACAAATTTAACACCGTCTTGACATATTTGCTCATTTGCCTACAAGCCTAAAATTTCAGGTTCAATCCCCACCCTGGCCAAAAAAAATTATTATTAATGCTCAGTTGACTAGGATTTGTGTGTGTTCTAATGTTGAGTTATTTTATAAGCTGTGTGCAGAACAATCATTCAGTTCAGAAAGTGCACATCAATTTACTAATAATAATTTACCTGCTTTATGGCTTTAGGAATTCAAAAAATCATTGCCGCACTTACAAAAGTACGCTATCTTGAGTTATATCCAGCCCACATCATTACAAACTATTTCTTACAGATCCATTCTAATGTTGTCCTCCCATCTACGTCTAGCTCTTTTCCAATAGTTATTACTACTAAAAGTATAACATAAAAGTCAAATCAGCATGGCTTGGATGATTCTATTTATTTGTTGCAGCGGCAGATTACATATAAATGTTAAGATCTCCTTCGATAGATTCAAACTGCTTCCAACCAGCCTTGAGAGTGGTCCAAACAGAGTAGTTGTCTTTAGTGTTTACTATTTGTGATATAACCACCCAGTAACAGTATTGTGTCCATTTTGACTACTAATTAACATTCCTATTTTTAATAAATCTGTATTCACGCTCTGCAACAAGGTTATTTCAGCGACTCACCCACACCCTGGCAAGGCTATCAAACAAACAAAACGAGAGATTTTTTAAATGTCCTCATGAGGACGGACACACACACACCAAACAAATATTTACTTTCAAATCACGCCTTGTTCCATCTTTATACACAGAGGAGTTGAAAAACTACTTAGATGAAACAGTTACTGCTCACCTTTACCGTTATAAAGAATGGATGCTAAACACTTTTGGAAACTAGTTGGTCTTATAAGGTTTGTGTGATGAAGCTGCCTGGAATTGTTCTGATAAGTTAGCAGGCCTTTAACACTTAACTCATTCATTTGGCTTTTTTTTTTTCTTATGACAAGATTATCATTGAAGTTTAACTCTCGACTTGGTGAATATTGCAGGTATTTTTAGTAAATAATTAAAAGTATATAATGTTTTCTTTTTTTTATATAATTTTAAAATTATCTATCACTTATATAGTCAGCTACAACAGAGGAAATTAATAACGAAAGCACAAATGGAACTATTTGAATTAGAACAAATTGTACAGCAGCGAGGATTTCCTGAACTATCAAAATAAGAGCATGAAGAATGAAGTTAAGAGTATTAATAATTCAAAGGAAATACATAGAACTCAATTTACTTTATAATGAATAACTATTACTGAAGGAGCTTCATAACTAAAATGCACACATCTTTTGGTTTTCCCTTCCCGAGATCCTTAAGATGTGGCTTGTAATATAGTAGATATATAGCACCATTTGTTTCAAGTAGTGTACTTACTAAAACACTAGTACAAAATCTATTCACAAGAAATATACAAAACAATTAAAATCTTAAAATAAATAGTGAACATTTTAAAGTGCATTTAGGAGTTGGCCTATCTTTGTAAAAAATAAATCACACTTGAATTATAACCCAATTTTTTTAAAAAGGGGATTAGAGTAACATCAAAAGTTAGATAGAGACAGTACAGGTTAGGGGAACTGTATTCTTTTTTCTACCGGTACTAAAAAAAATTATGGCATAAATAATAGAAAAATCATTTGATATATCTATATTTTATATTATATAATTTTAGAAGAAAATACTTGTTTTATTTCAATAAAAATTAACCTTAAACACAATATGCCAAAATTTGCGTTTATATTTAGTAAGAAATGTACTATACCCTTGGGTCAATATTTTTATTTTTTAGTATAAAAATTATCAAAACCCAGACTGTCTAGTTAATTCTTGATAAATAATAAAAATATAAAGAACTACTGAAACAAATAATAAAGTGCACACATTATTACGAAGTGAGTGTACAATACAAATGTTAAATGCCTTGAAAAAGAGTTTGAATTACTAGCAATACTAATTGTGTCCATAAAATCTTAATTGAAGTCAAGTGTTTTAATCATGATAAAAACTAAATATCATGGCACAGTACAAAAATAAGATTAGTCTTGTTATACAAAACATGTATGAAAGGCACTTTGTCTCAAATAATTCACATACTCTATCTGATATTTCTTCAAGTAGAAGTAACAACTCTGCCTTAAACCATACCACTCATTGTCTCTCTATTTCTGGTCCACTTTTGACTAAGGTTGATCTAAAAATATTACAAACTATGTACAGTAACATAATTTGCTGTGTCTACAGAAATATCTTAATTTTTTATATACCATAGATTATAATACATAGTTTTATGGTAACAATATAAATATTGTGGTTGAAAGTTAGTTTCAATCTAGAGAAGGGAGGGTACTCGAATTTGAGCTTTTTATCATTCTAAGTAAAGAAGCTATCTTTAATAGAAAATTTAGGGTTCATGAAAGAACATCCATTTCATCGAGATTAATTAAGTTGACTTCAAAACCAAATGTAATAAATATTTATGATTGAATTCAAATGTGAAATATTAAAATGTGTTTTAATACTCAACTTCAGATCAACTTGGTGAATCTCCAATAATTGCACATTCACACATGCAACATTGTATGTCTCACATAACACTTAATTTCACTGTTGATAATTTTGTAGGGCTACCAGCACTGGGGTAAGTTGGTGTCAAATGTTAAATAGGATGGTGTTAAAACTAATGACCAAATAAAAAAATCTATTATAGGTTTTAAGCTTAAAACTGTTTTCAGAATGTTATCAATTAATACTACTAGTGTCAGTGATATAAAGTTTCTGAGTGGAGTGGCAACCCTGAATTGCATATAAAATAATTCTGTCGCTTTGTGACACTACAGTACTTTTAACCATAGCGGCGGCTGTAAAAGTCTGCTTCAACTGGGCCGTTGTTACTTTCTCTCCTGCGTCGTATGCACACTCGACACCTGCTAATCCGAGATGTCTGCGTCTGAGCCTTTAGCGTTTGCTGTCTCGGTCGACGGAACATATCTCGGTCTTGTATGGTGGCCAGCCAGTACGAGTAAGATGTGGTGAAGTAATTGCAACGGCCTAGGCCGTGACATTCAATGAACGGGGTGGCTCTGAAACTTTCCAGACACGACCCAGGAGAGATGAGGGACTGTCCGCTGCCCTGCGCTCCTGCATCTGTGTACTGTAACAAGAAGATGGACAGAAACTAAATTAACACCACATTGGTATTAAGTAGTGTTAGCAAAGGTTAATGTCGAGTACACAAAATTAACGTCTGAGATGAACATAGAATTTACAATTACACTTAGTGGGCTAATTAACACAAATAGGGTTAGCGTGAGCACAAAACGACGCGGTTGGTTTGTTGACGGAAAAAGAACTGTTTTAGTGAAAGCTATGTGATTGGCTAACTCTTGATGCTCGCGCTACTGCAGCGTCTTTTCATGATTGATGCAGGGGTCAGATCCTGCATCTTAGTCAGTGTGTCCAACAAGTAGGGATGGGACTCTAGAATCTTTAGGAATATTCAAGATTCACGGATTTGCTAAAATATCATATTTGAAAGTTGTAAAAAAAAGTTATATTTGTTTTATAGCTCTTTTATATATAGGTGGTTTAGCCCCAACATAATGAATCATGGGGCAAAGTTAACAACCAGACTTTATATCACTAAATTAACACTTAACAGGATGTATGAATGTTATAAATTTATAATTAATACATTATAACAAAAATTAAATAGTTATTATTTATATTTTCTACTACTATTTCATATTTATATTTCCTCATTGATTTATCATTTTGTTTCAAAAAATTCGTATTCAATATTCGGGATTTGGAAGTAAAATGAAGATTTAAATTGGTAAAACAGATTCGACCCATCTCTACAGAATGTCCCAAAAGTCATGCACCATAGGTTAAAATGGAAGATCATGTCACTTCCTCACTTAAAGGTAAAAATCACACATACATGTCAGGCGGTGAACCCTGACATCTTGGAACATGTGTGGAGTTACTTGGTCACCCGTCTGAACCTCTTGTGTGCAACAGGATGACAAGCACATTGAACATATCATGTGAATTGCTGTTTAGCCTTTGTTGCGTGACTTTTGGGACACTTTGTATCATTAAGATTCAACAGTAAGTGCAGTAGTGTGTCAAAATCACTAAAGAGTTAGAATTACAGAGTGTCTGCCACGAGCACGGAAAACTTACCATGAGAAAGCTATAACCTTCCCAGAGGGCTTCCCAGTCGCTGGGACACTCTGGTAGCTCGATGGTCTGACTGTGTACTGTGATCACTCTGGTGGGAGCTTCACACACTGTACATCTGAAACACAATTATTAGCGAAAACCCTTTAAGAAGGAAATATTTTATTAAATTGTTACGGTCATATGAAAAATCTCCTAATCAAAGAAACCTTGATTTGTGGTTGTTAAAATTAGTGGATTTTGTTAAATAAGAACTCTATAAATTAAATATGTAGTTTTGGTTAAAAAATGGTCCCATGTGAATTATATTTTAAGTGGTCTAGTATAACGAATAAAAAACTATGGCTACATTTTTAAATACCTACCAAACCAAATATAGGAGGTTAAAAAAATCATATAGCTTTCTTAGGTATAATTTATTTATTTATTTTTATTTTGTATTTGATAACAATATGGACTTTATAATATCTGGTTCAAACACACATTTTACCAATGTTCTTTGGTTGTGGGGAACAGATTTACTAGGCTGATATATATATATATTTACATTTAAAAGGCCACGTACCTAATCAATTTTGTGAAAATATATCACTTCACACATGTTTTCCTTGCAAAATTTGGGTGTTTGTACTTACTTATTTATGTTTTTATATCATTAAAAACAGGTTTACTCACCTCGAGATATATTTCTTGATCTCATTGGCTGGTATAGGAGTCATCATCATTGACATAGGCTCTGGCGTGCTCAGCCAATAACTGTAATCGCTACGACTGGCATAGTCGCATACACTGTTCAAGTTACAGAACAAAAATGGCATCGTGGAGAATCTTTGCAGACAGCTTCCCGGAGCACCTGAAATGCAAACAGTCAAAAAATATCAATAGATATCTTTTAAGCACAGTTTTTATATTTACTTTGGAAACTATCATTATATTTAAGGACCCACAATGATAGAGCTTACAGGAGACTTGATTGTTTGCAAAAATTGCTAAAAAGTGGTAAGTATTAACCATAATAAATAAATGTTCACAATAAAAGTCGGTAACTATATTTTGAAACAACAAACATACAAAGAAACAATCTTTCTAAATGGTTTTTAGAATCAACCATGCTAGGAAAAAAATTTAAATGTTTTTAGTTTAGTTATCACTTGGAAAAAAATTATATATACATATATATATAGACTAACATGGTTAATTCAAGGGTGTTCTTTAAACTTATTTTGGTTTGTCATTCAGTTGATAAAGGTGTATATGCCTCTGATAACGTACCTAAGTCCTGTCCATGGGCCTTGGCGTTGCCCATGAAATGCAGCAGAGAGTAACCGTCCCACATCCTCACTGTGTTTCTGGGGCATGTTGGAGTGATTTCGGTCTGGGAGTGCTTGGTGAAAAAGAACCCGCGGCTGCGAGGCCCTGGAGCTGGTCCTGCGCTTAGCCCCTTAATGCCTGGATAACCTACACAACACAAATTAGTATAGGTAAACATTGCTACAAGCATGATTCTTGTCTGGCCACAGAAAACTGCTATAATTAGTGGGTAAAAAGGCATAAAAAGCTAAGGGAAAACTGTTTTTAACCTGCTCAAATGTAATATATTTACTCAAAGCGGTTAAAAGTACAAACTTACCAGAAATATCTAATAATACTGTAGGCTACTCTTTATGAATTGGTATTTTTGACTAGAACTAATACCAACAATTTTATGTTACTAGATTTAATTAAATTATGACGTACTTTCAAAGTTTTAACCTTTTATTAACTAATCACCACCTCTGTGGTCTAGTGTTAAGAATTCCTGACTACAGATCTAGAGGTCCTGGGTTAAATCCCCCGTACTTTCAGATTTTCTGTGAAGCAATAGGTCTAAATAGAGGTCAACTCAGTCTTGTGAAGACAAATAAGGAACTACTTGAATGAAAAAGTAGTGGCTACTATCTAGAAAACTGAGATTAACAGCCAGAGGGCTCACTGTGCTGACCACAAGACACTATATTCACGGTTAACACTATCTTCGCTAAAAGATGGCGGCCACTTGGTTGGAATGGCTTGATTGCAGGCTGATATCATGGAGACTTATTTTAATTGTTATAAATTAATAACACAACATCATTAGATTTAAATATAATTATTTTATATACATATATCTATATTTATTATTTAAGTATCCTGGTATAAAACTGTATACATATAAGTATTATAAAAAAGTACAAAATAATTTAACAAGAGAAGGTTTAAATATAGACATAAGAATGTAGAGATATAAAGTGAGGCTTGGGTCATTTATGTGTTTGATTTTAAATCATCCGAAAGTATATGAAATTCTTATTTAAAAGATTTTTACTAAAAGAAATAATAATATAAGTCTGAGTTGGCTGTGTTGATGATAATTACATTGCATGATCTGCTCATGTGAATGATAGGACTAATAAGCATAGTTAGGAAAAATATTCATGAAATAAAATTTGATAATATGGCTGAGGAAAGAAATTGGAATCTTAAAAATAATTTTCTCAAGGGTGTTTATACATTCATAGAAAACAAGAATTGTATTAAAGTCTCGACAATTTTGCTAAAAAATGGTTAGGTCATAGCTCAAAAGAAAAGAATAATATTTTGAGGAATCATATAGAAGAGCAATTCATTCTTATGACCATGATAAAAGTTTCCAAGGATTTTTTTTTCAAAAAGGTACAGAAAAGAAACATAAGAAACAAATAACATTTGAAAGTGGAGCACAGTCCATACTTTACACTGCTGCCGCTGGTCAATATGGTATTAGTTGCTCTTAAGGTGTTATGCTAAGTTAAATATTATTGCAGTGTTTTTGACCAAAATTAATTAATTACTTCTTCAGTAGCTACCTGTGTTTAGTTTAATTTTATTCATATAGTAATCCCAAGAGTTCTTGACTATTGGTCAAAAGCATCGTGGAATTTGAACAAGACTATTTTTGATTCTTTTAAAAAGTTTCTTTTCAAATGCCACTGTACTCACATTATGTATAAGAGAATCTATGGGATCACAAAATTTAGAAAATTTAACTATATGTATCATTTGAAGCAATATTTAGTCATTTTGAACAAACCTTTTTTGTTGCTATAAAAACAGAAAAAATACTAACCTTAACTCAAGTTACCTTCCATAACATCTACATCGCCATCATCATCAACTGTTTCCAGCGTGTGGCCAGGTCAGTTTAGTAAAATACTTCAATCTTCCTACTATTCTTCCTCCTTTAACTGCTTACATTCACTTGCACAATTTCTTTTATCTGATCCTCCCATCTCTTTCTTGGCTCCCCTTGTGGTCTTTATCCTACATACTTCAACCCCATCATTTTCTTTTCCATCCTCATTATATGACCATACCATCTCAGTCTTCTTTACTCTACTATCTCATGTACTCCCTGTACCCCCCNCCCCCCCCCATCCTCCTCCTTCCTTCCCGGATAACTTCCATTCCACCAAAGAAAATTGATTGTGACCCCTCATTCGCTAGACTTGGATTACAAATGGACAAACACAGTAAATGGAATGTAAAAGAATATATTGTAATTAAAGCTGTGAAATATCTTTGTTATTCTTCTTTACTGTCTTTTCTTAAGATTTACCCCAAAGAACGAAGAGAGCAATTATAAATAAACCAACATTAACAGACAATTTACGATTGATAAAAAATAACTATTGCATAAAACTGTATTTGGTTGGCTTCAAAATATGATAAAACATACATTTAAGCTTAATTTGAACCGTACATTAGTATATTAACTTAAGATTTTTTAATAAATGACACTGAAAATGTGGAACACATTTTTCGTACCTCTGAGTCCTTTAGGTCCAGGAGGACCATCTCTGCCAGGGAATCCACTGGGTCCGGGTGGCCCAATGAACCCTGGTAGTCCTTGACGACCTTGGATCCCATCCTCTCCTCTGATACCCGGAAACCCGTCAAGTCCAGGCTTGCCCATCAGTCCAGGGAAACCACGTGTACCTACAGCGAGTCAAAACAGTTGCATATACACCAATGTTCAAACAATTCAAGCAAGGGGAGCACATTTATCTTAGCATTCATAATTTACCCACCCCCTCCCCCCCACCTACACACGATACATCCTTCTTGTATTTTAAAATAAATATTGCTTTCCCATCTTTTGTTTGTTCAAGTTTATCTTTACATCGCGTCTCACTACCTCTTTGGACTGTACTCATATATATTAATTATGCCAATAAAGTAGGGATGATGACTGTAGAAATTAGAGGAAATGTACCTGCATTTGTGTGGAGGAAGAAGAAGAAACTATTTAGAAAAACATACCTTTAGAACACCTGACATGGATTCAAACCTCAATCTTCCCATTAATGGCAGTCAAGTCGATTGCAATAGTGATGTCTTAGACCATTTGACCATTGAAGGAGGTTATTTCGCTATACATTCTATTTGGCATAAATATATATTTTTTTTATTTGTGTGAATCAAATTAGAGTTTCAGGTATGAGAGGTTCAACACATTATGTCAGTCACTAGCGTGTCTGCATACTGAGCTAAGGGCCCCACGTTCGATTCCCGGCATGGCTGAACCATTTAGCATTAGTAAAATTGGGGTTTCGCCTTTCACAGTAATGTAATAACAGCCGGTGTCTGGGTGTTGTGTATATTTTATAGTGCATGTTAAATATATAGGGACCAGGTGTGGTGAGCAATATGAGATTATTAACACCATCAATACTGACCTTGTTGGCCTGGGTACCCGGTGTCTCCTTGAAGACCAGGGAGTCCAAAGGCATCATCGCCGTAGTCACCTTTTCCTCCCTAGAAAACAATGATTAGTGACATGAACACTACAGGCTACCTTTTATTTTGTTATTAACTACATGTCGACCTATTTGGTAGATAAGACTTACTACTGTTTGGACAGGATGTTAACAATATCAGCTGCATAGCAGGCGATACTGTCTCAATGTCGCTTAGTTAATAAGGCCATAAATTGTTGTTTAAATACATTGTTATTATTTTGGTTTCAAATATTGATCAGTGCTTTTTAAGTATTTAAATTCTTGACTCTCCTGCCTGATACAGTATTTTATTATACCCAAACAAAATCGTGATAACCCATGCCCTTATCTATATTATGATTTTAGGTATATGCTACAGCAGTCATAATCATTATACAGGGTGTTCCTGGACTAAACAACCACACTTTGGGAAGTGGTAGAGGATTGAAAAACTAGCTCAAAATGTATTTGGAAGATTAGCTATTTTTTGCTTCCTTTCGAGTAAACAGCAAAAACTAAACAAAATCAAAATATAGGTAATTAAATACAATATTTAATCTATATTTTGAAATTTTGTGCGCCACCCCCCTCCGCCCCACAAGACTTTCTTGGTTGTGTACTTAATCATCAAATAGTACAATCATGCTCTTTAATCAAGAAATATTTGAACCTAGTTCATCAACAAATATTTTCATTTTTTATTGGAAGCTATATCTGAAGAGTTGACAAGAAAATACAATTACTGTAAACTAGTTTATGTGCCTGTTCCGTCAGCTTGAAAAGGTTTTTGTGCATATTATTTAATATCTTTATTAAATAATAACTTAAATAATTATTATTTACAAATACAAACGTGTTTGATTAAAAATGCAATGAATACTGACCTTAAATCCTGGTGTGCCACGGAGTCCTGCAAATCCCGCATCTCCAGGGAATCCTCTTTCTCCTGGTCTTCCAGAATACCCTGGCTGCCCCTCAAGACCAGAATCTCCCCGGCTTCCCTTAGCTCCAGGATACCCATCTAGACCAGGTCGGCCAACTTCACCGGCTTCACCCTTGAAACTGAAAGCCGCCAACACCACATTTCAGTGACTCAGGCTCTTTACACTAGTAGACATCATCAACCCTCTAAGTAGGCTCTGACAACAGAACAGCACCAAAGTTAGTGACCTTCAACAGTGATACTGATATAATATCAGATGTGGTCAGCCCATGTAAGCATTAGAAGTACTGCTTGCATACTTTAAGTGATTTTTTTTTTATTTTACAAATATCTTTTATATCGAAAACCTAACATATTTTATAATTTTGGCAGAATATTGGCTTCAGCTTCATATTTACCAGGCATGACTGTGGGTCTATCCCCGGCGTGAGGACATAATAGAAGCCAATTCAAAAGCGTTCAAATGACACAAGGGATGAAAGGGAGGGAAAAAGGGTAAGGCGTGTGTCCGAAGAGCAAAAATAAGCAAAATTTGAACAGCCTCTTGCTGCAACTGATTATTTCGGCCAATGAAAGAAGAGAATAGTAAAAGATCTACCGAGTGCTTTTGGTCAATGCTAGCTCATGTTCAGTGCAGTTTTACATCAGTTGTGTGTTTAGGACTGCTCTGTGCTCTGGCCTGTGGTAATTTTTTTTTCTTTGCGGACCTCTGAATCATGCAATATATAAAATGATTTCAAGAGAAAAAATTACAAATACAGATATATATATATTTTAAATAATAAACTAATAGAATAAATACCTATTTTATTTACTTATTTTATGTTATTTTATAAATACCAAACAATTTTTGCTATTTACGTGAAGACTACATTTTTATATGAATGTTCTTTTAACTGGAAATTAAAACTCTAGTAGATCAAACAAATCGCGCTATCTCCTGCTATGACCTCTGGTTTAAGCCATCACTCTCGCAATAGACTAGACTCTCGATGATGAGGAGATTGAGGTTCGGTCTCGCTCGCGTGTACTGAGGGTGATTTTTCAACTTTCCCTCCACGAAAATGCAGGTAGTTTCTCTAAAGTGAACCTTACTATTCCTTAACAAATCAGCTATTACATAGGCTTATAACCCATACAGTTAGTTAGATGTGGTGCTAAATAATAAAACACTACCATAATTAAATAATAAAGCTGTTTAGTAATTATTGTTTACGTGGTAATATCAATCTAGATCCAATAATATTATTAAACTAGCTGAAACACATCTAGTAAATAGTCCTAAATAGCTTCACAGCACTATATTACCTTAGAGCTGGCAAGCCTTGGGATCCTCTTAAACCTTTAGGACCTGGGATTCCTGGAAGGCCATCCAAACCTGGCTGTCCATTATTCCCTCGCTTTCCAGGCAGTCCAGGGAACCCTGAAAAAATCCATTTTCTACTAGTAATGCTCATTTCAAGCTTTAAATAGGATTTGGTAATATTTTAACTAGCAAATGTAAGATTACAACATTTCAGCTAATGTTAAAATTTAGAATTAATAGACAACATTAATCTTCCCACTTTTAGAGCACCATGCTGGATTTAATAACATTAAAAATGAAAATCTGTTCTAGAACCAGTATTGACCAGGCAAGTAAATCAAAAGATGGTGGCACATTAATAAATGGTAATATTGTTTATCAATATTGTTACTGAGTCAACTGACACCAATCTACTTCACTAAAAAATTTTACAAGTTTAATTTGTTGCAAATACATTCCTACAATTTAATTTAACATAGACCCAATTTAAGATAGTTATGCTAGGTTTAAATGGGCAGTTCTTATGTACATTGTTAAAGTTGATATTTTCTTGTGTTAAACCCACGCAATTAAGTGCCTAGTCCAAGACTAAGGGCCAGTTTCATAGTCAGCCTGAGTATGCCTCAAGTGTGACTCTCTACTAAATACAGCACCACACTTATCTAAACTTGAATGGAATGGGGGGGCTGTTTCACCCTAATAATATACATAGTATATGATTTAAAGTCACCTCTGTCTCCAAAGACGCCCTTGGCCCCCGCAAGACTGTAGCCCGGAGGGCCCGAGATGCCTTCAGGTCCGTCAGGGCCATATTCCCCTGGCGCTCCTTTCTGCCCCGGTCGACCAGGTCTAGCAGGCCGCCCATTAAGTCCAGCTCTTCCCTTCTCTCCAGGCTCAGCACCAAAACCAGGCAGACCTAAAGGAAACACAAACCACAGGAGTTAAACACTAATTCTGGTTTACAAGCGTTCTAAGCTATGCCATTTTTATTTGTGCTTTTTACTATGAACTTGGTAAATTGAATAAAGTACTTTTATTTATTATAGTTTATAACACACCTTCTAAATATATTATAGTAGCTTATTTAATTATATGAATCATTATTATTAAAAATATTTGTAAATATATAATCATTACTGTCGTCGTTTTTTCCCCCAAGGTCTGCATTTATAGTAATTATTTATTTAAGGTATTTAATGTGCGCTTTTTGAACTGATTATATCAACACACAACTTATAGAATAACTTAAATCTAGAATATCCAGCCCGAGCTGTTAATTCATCCCTATGAAAAGGGAAATCCACATTTCACCAATGATAAATTGTTGGTTATGCCGGGAATCAAACCTGGGACCCTTAACTTAATAGGCAAACAAATTATTGACCAATCTAGGGTCGTTTAAAGTACATTGAAACAATTATAACTCATATGCATTTGGACCACATGAAGAATTAATCTATTAAATATTTGACTCCACAGGAATTAAATTCACAAAATGGGAAATCGACTTTAAAATATTAAAAAAAATGTTTAACCGAGTATGTCTCTCTTCAATTTTCTTTGGAAATTTTTAGCTGAAATATTCTTATCATTACTAAAGAAGAGTCCTAAATGAATGAATGAAATGCTTCTATAAATTCTATTTTTATTGGCATGTTTGTCAACAACTATATTTACCACACTTACGATATTTATTTGATGCGAACAAACTAGGCCTGAAGCAACCCCTACAATATTGTACTTTATTTTATCACTGGTTATGGGGATAAAGAATGCTTACCTGGTGGTCCAGCAGGGCCCTGATCCCCGGGATAGCCCGGAGCTCCGGGCAATCCTGCGTACCCAGGCTCGCCTTGTAGGCCAAAGTCACCTCTACCGCCCTGAAAACAAAATACAACAGTTTTACCATCGCTATCAGAACACACCTCCCTCTACAACCCAATAGGATGATGATCACTCGCTAATATTAAGTGTTTTTTTTTACACAATATGCTTTTTCATACTCTCTCAAGACTCGTGTGATCTCTTAAAAATGTGTCCATTCTGTTCTCTTAGATAGTTGAATTTGATGATAATCTATAAAGTTACTAAATCCTGTAGTTTAAAATTTTGTAAAACTATTACCAGAAAATAACTGGCTACCATTGAAAATTTGTGAATCATATTATAATCCGAACCGGTAATAAGACATGTAAAAAAGTTCGTTTTGCACGAATGTTGGAAACATTATGATCTCCCAAGGAGAAAGAAAAGTATGCACTTTTAGTTTCAATACTAATTATTGTTTGTCATGTTACCCAGTAATAGTAATTTTTTAGAACCCTATGAGCTATGCTAGTTTTAAAATTGTCTATTGAAATACTCTCTGTGTTTTGAAATAATTCATGTCAAAATTTAAATTTAGAAGAAAAACAACTATAAATTTGTTAACAAATGTTACCTTTGCTCCCGGTAGCCCAGGAAGCCCACTGTTCCCTCTTTCACCAGGGTAGCCATTCAAACCATCCATTCCAGGCTCGCCAATATCTCCTTCAGTTCCCAGAGAAAACTGACTGAATCCGGGGTCTCCGATGTTGCCTTTAATCCCCTCTGGACCCGGGGGTCCTCGTATTCCCATTTGTCCGCGGTTACCGGGGATACCTTACAAGATGAAACATCCACTTAAATATTTAATAGTTAAGTTTGCACATTATCAAACTTAAATATTTTATTGAATGCTTATAGTGTGTGTGAGCTTGATAATTATTAACTGCTCTGAAAGTTTCCTTAATATACATTCCCTCCGCATTACATTACAGTCTTTTACTTAAAATTTCTGAGCTAGGATTTCATTCATTTAAATTGTAAACAAAATAAATAAAACATTTTAATTATTGATATTGTTATATTTGTAAGAAAGTACAGGAAAGGTGGATAGAAACATATAAAAGGGAACAATAGAATGAAACCTAGATCGAGGGATAAGGTGGTACTGATCAATTTTCTTCAAGAGGCAGCCATTACCTCTTTGTACAATGGCAGCAATGTAAAGTGTGAACCGTGTTCTTCTTTTAATTGTAAAAAGCATGTTGTGTTCTTTCCCTTTTATATGTTTTTATCCATCTTTCCTGTACCTTCTTACAAATGTAACAAAACACCTCAAAATTGAAAAGAGGTTTTCCTCAAAGAGATATTTAAATTATCAACTAATTATGGCTCAAACCTTGACAATGTTAAATGTCTGACACACCAAATGACATAAAAAATTAGCACCAGATAAGGTCTCTGTGCACATTGGAAATATTCACCTGGTCGTCCCATGCTGCCAGGATCTCCTTCATTGCCTCTGTCTCCTTTAGAACCTGGGGGTCCCACAAGTCCTGGGACTCCGCGCATGGCCTTTTGTCCAGGAATACCGTCCTGACCTCTGAAACCGGGGTAGCCTTTAGGTCCTGGATCACCGGCGTCACCTTTAGGTCCGGGCTCGCCCGCATCCCCATATTCACCCTACATCAACGTCATAACAAACTTGGATTATGTGTTGCTAACAATACAACACATCTTAAAAAGCAATATAATGTTGAACATCATTGAAAAAGAATTTACCGACTTTATTTAGTATCAACTAAACCTAATGTGTTTACTTTTCTATCAGGGTGGTTTTTCCAGGGCCATCCTTAGCAGAAGTGGGTCTATGGGAAAACTTCGTTATCTGCCTAACCCCACCCCCCTTAAGAAAATAATTAAAAAACTTATTTATTTTATTTTATGCTATTACACTAGCTTGCTCCAATATATCAATATTCAGCCATATAAGCTAACAGGAAGTGCCCTAAAAGGTAAATACATTTAATAATCAATGCCTTGTTTTAGTACATATTATAAGGACTGATTTCTGCCCAGCCCCCAGTTCGATTTTCTTTCCCAACAAATTTTATCTATATGATGGTACAAAGAACAACGGTTCCAAGTTTGAGTTAAATTGGTTTATACATTCAAAAGTTATTGTAAAACATATCCACCACAAACAGAGAGATGAATGCAAATTGGGGGAGTTAAAATGGAGAACACGCTTCAATCATTCAATAGATCAAACCACATGATTATATTTTTATTTGTTTTTACACTGAGACAATATTTTCTAGATTGCCTATACAGGCCTCCCAAATCAATGGGCTTTGTGCGGTTAAACTTTTATACACACCTGGCCCTGTGTTTTCCATTATATGTCCAGGCAAATAAGGCTAAAGTTCCTTCCATTTATCATTCATACATTTAATAAGTCATTTATATCTTTGTGTTAAATTTATCTATTAAAAAAAATGGTAGGCCAACCAATTTTCGTACCTTAAATCCTGGTTGGCCATCTCTCCCATAAAATCCGGGTTCTCCCTTCAGCCCGGACTGTCCGGGCCATCCATCTGTGATGTTCCCTGCTTCTCCAGGCTCTCCTGGAAGACCATCTGCCCCAGGTCGGCCCGGGTACCCTCGCTCTCCAAGGATTCCTACATCCATCATAAACAATTAGAGAAAACTACACACCAAACTGAGTTTACTTACAAGTAAATTATTACATTATATTTTCATATAAAACAAAAAGGAAAACCCTAACTAAGTAATCTTTATATTTAAAATGAGTATCAAATATACTCGCTTTTTTTTTTTCTTTCCTTGGACGAAATTTATAGAACACAAGCACATTAAGATTCAGATGGACATCATGAAGTTTTGCAAATCTCTCTTCCAAGTATTACAATGTTCTATCACCTCACCAAAGGTGTGCTACTGTAGTAGCTAGGGCAGTCACCACACCAACCCCTCTCAACCCTCCTATATTTCCCTCCTTTCAGAGTGTCCTTGCATTCCACCGTTACTCCAGGCCTCCACCACCACACATAATCCTTTCACCTTATTGCTTACTACTCAACAAAAGACAATCCATCACCGATGTACTCTCCAAGGAGCGGTGCCGAGTTTTGAGCCGCATCTCTTGGTTTACGTCCAAAGTCAAAGGACAAGAGCTCGAACCCCTCTCAAATTATAATTTTTCTGCGTTACCTTAGGAAATCATTATTTTTTAAAAAAATTACATTTTTATTAGGTTTATCTATTACTGTAGAAATATATAAAAATATATTTTCTTCCCTATATTTAAAAAAAATATAGCTCTTTCTTTTTTTTTTCAGTGACATAGTTTTTACAGTCGCTACCTACGATAGTTGTTTAAGGATGTGGTACAGAGAGGAGGGAAGAATTTAAATAAGTGCACCATCATTTGTTTGTATAGAAGATAAAAAAAACAAAGTGAAAATCCCCCTTTGTTCTACATGATGGGCTGTTAAAAATATTGGAACTATCTTAAGAAAAATTAACAAGCCAGAAAAAAAGTGGCCAAAGTTGATGAAAAATTGCAATATTTTAAATTTTATCTCAATGAAATAGAATGTACACACTGTACGCCTGCTTTACTTTACAAATACTGTTCACTTTTTTTCGAACACCTTACTAACCAGAACATTGTATTCTAAGATATATAAAAAAAATCTTGATTAAATAAAAGTCGGTAAACCATGTTTCCATATAAAATAATTAATTTTTTATTATTATTATTATATAAATGATAATAAACTATATAGAACTATTTTTTTCTTCTTTTTTATTGTTACGTTTAGTATGCAGGTTATTAACGGCTTAACTTTTTATTTTATTTAGCACTACGTCTTACTACCCGTTCTGGTTATACACCTATGTACTAATTACAATATTGATTTAGGGATTATAAATGTTTAATTGAGAAGAAATGCATCCGCATTTGCATGGAAGGAGAGTGTAAACACGTTTTAGGAAGAAAAAAAACCCTCAGTGCACCCGACCATTATTCAAATCTCGATCCCCTCGTCATCGGCAGTCTAGTCTTCTGCGAGATTCGAACCTCAACCACCTCGTCAATGGCGATCAAGCTGATGGCTCTACCTATAGAACACCACTGCGGGTAATTAAGCTTTGTAAACAAATATTTATTCTTTCTCAACACCCCGTAGAGAAAGCATTGTTATTGTCAAAAAATTTTAACGCGAGATTTTGATTAATGTAGATGTTTCATGACTCCTTGAAACCAAAAAAGTTGTTTTCGCAATGCCTTCTATCTATCTGTCTATACCTCTAGCTAGAGTTGAAACTATTTTACAGATTGAGCTATAACTTGGTATCTGGGGATTTCATAAGGTCCCACCAAGTTTTTTTTAAAAAATTAGATATCTAA
This sequence comes from Timema douglasi, assembly GCA_901482245.1. Taxonomy (NCBI): domain Eukaryota; kingdom Metazoa; phylum Arthropoda; class Insecta; order Phasmatodea; family Timematidae; genus Timema; species Timema douglasi. The sequence continues at coordinate 73,184 of CABEEJ010000852.1, read as the reverse complement.
CCCTAAATTTAAGAGAACAAAACAATTTTCTTGAAATTCACATTAACAATTTTGAATTAATTTTACATATAGACACTGTTCATTACTGTAAACAAAATGTGAATTCTCATTTTTTCATGAACATGAATTTGAGGGTACTTTACATGAGGGAAATTTTCCAATTTTCATCATTTCTCCGCAACTATTTCAAATACGTAATAACTTATCAATGTAAAGTTGTAGTTCTATTAAAGGTAAAAATATTTTATTTTAAGTATATTTTTATAAAGCCAAAAAGTTTTGAGCTATAAACAAATAGTTAAATATATTTTCTTTTTAATCCAGCTTTTTGAAAATGAATTTGATTCTTATATTCTTTGGTGAACAAAGATGATTCTCTTTCTTCAATTTTTCTGTAACAGTGTTCCTAGTTTCTAATGCCATAGAGTAATTAACTAACAGTGTATTTTATTTCCTTTATGACCTTTGGTGTAATGTTTCTACAGCAATGCATGGATCTATTATTTCATTTCACAAACCTTACAAGTTTTCATTAAATCTCTATTTTAAGATAAAAGGGAGAGAAATTTTATGCAGTTCACCATAGTATTTATTTTTTATTACATAAAATACAAAATGGCCTTTATCTTTATGTGAGTTGGTTTGTGGACCTATATTTTCTAAGACTTGATGAGTATTTTCAGGGGACAGAAATAATAGCTTTGAAACACATGCCTCCCTCCGCTAAATTAAATTCCTGGATGCGCCACTAAATCTTAATATCTTCAAAACCAATCCTGCTATAAGTTAGAAACGGTCTTGTTTGTCTATAAAACACAAATAAAACTATTTAGAGAAAGCATGGTCACCTTTTCTTACAAAACCAATGTTATACAATTAGGTTTTATCTAATCAAGAAACACTATTTATGCAAATTATTTATAAGCTAAATAGAATCAAGCCTACTCTATAAACCAACTTTTAACATCAGTTATGCAAATACATCACAGGGAATATTTTCAATAACTCAGGGGTTTGGAGGTAATAGTAGTAACAAAGTGACAGACAATAATTAGTGTCAAGTCAAGGGTTTTACCTGAACAGTATATAAATGGGGTGAAAGAAGGGGGAGTAGCTGGGCTTACAAAAATGATAGAATGATAGATAATGCCAAAAAGGGGTTGGAGAGGAGAGAAAAAGGTGCTACCAATGACAGACCCATCTAGCAGGAAACGACTGAACTTTTTTAACAGTTTATTTATGATTTAATATGAAAATATCAAATTTTGTAAAAATTATTCTATTATAAATATTCGTCGTGTATGATAGAACATTATCTTATTCTCTATAATAATATGATAACTTCAAAACCATATTCTTGTATTTCACGTTTTATTTAATTGTAATTTAATTGAAATTATGTATTCTTATAAAAAAAGTAATTATTAACTTGTAAATTTTTTAATTAATATAGTTCATTTTAAATTTACAAGTTAAATATAATACAAAAAACCGCATGTTGTTACTATGCATAGTTTCTGAGAAATAGGCTGCACAACATTATCGTTCTTATATAGTAGGTGTCCATCCGACTCTTAAATCTTGTGACTAAGAAAAGCAAGTGAAACTGATTTATCTTATTATAATTTTACCTTTAATATAACTATAACATCCTTGAGATATTAAATTTGTATTTTAGTATTAACTTTCAATGCACTTCATCATCACAACACTTATATAGTTTTAGAATTAAATTTTTTGAATAGGTACATACTTTTTTTTAAGAGAAATGGGGCTATACAGAAATTGTTTATAAAAATGTAACATTAGAAAAAATAGTTTTCAAAAAAAGAGAAATGTATTGGTAAGGAATCATATACCAGTATCTCCAGAGTCCCCTTGGGGCCCACTGAATGATGACTCTCCTTCCTCTCCGTCGACTCCTTGAGGTCCATACTCTCCTTGTGGCCCCTGAAAGATCACATCATATTTTTACAAATGTTAACCCTTGCATTTGCATTGAAACTAATTATCCAGGTGAAAAGAATCAAACATTACAACTGCGACATCATAAAGGAGAAAGGGATCAACAAGATAAGAAAGAATTTTATGTTTTTAAAGTTATCGACTAACAAACACAATTCACATTTCCCCACACAGTTAATTTTTAATGGCTTTCTTAAGCTTTGTTAAAACAAATTATTTTTCAAATGTAATTTTCATGTAACTCGAAAAGAAAAAAGTTGTCTTAATAATATTTACTATATTGCACACCGAGTAATATCTTAAATGTTTAACTACACTCAATTTTATTATATTTTAATTTTTAGCTTTGCTCTATTTTATCAATGTTAAATTTCCATATACAAGTAATTTTATAATATGAAATCATTCAACACCATAGCTCAGTTGGTAGCATGTCTCCCTACTCAGCTAAGGGTCCCAGGTTAAATTCTTGACATGGCTGAAAAATTTATGATTGGTGAAATGTGGGTTTCCCTTTTCACAGTGATGGATTAACTGACGGTGCCTAGATGTTGTACCTGTCCTAGATTTAAGTTAGCTTATAAGTTGTGTGCTGATATAATCATTCAGCTCAGAAAGTACACTTTAAAAACCTCAAATAAATGGAAAAAACTATAGCTGTAATCATTTCTCAACTCACCTTTTGTATATCAATTCATAAATTTCATAATAATCTAATTACACATAATGCTTTGTGTATTGTAGTTGATTGACAATTCTTTATTGTGTCACCTTTAATTGAATCCCGAGTGCAGAGCAATAAAGATTGCAATGCAATAGGCTGTTAACTATTTTTAAAACATTCTTTCTTACTATTTATACCTAATATTAGAACCAATGCTGTACAATTCCAAATGTACAAACTCCTTTAATTTATTATTGCTCAATCTGAGAAGTGTTGTATGTTTGGATCTCGCACTAACCTGGTATCCAGGTGGGCCCCTACTACCGGCAGGCCCATCCGGACCATAATCCCCTCTCGAACCTTTGGCACCTTGTACTCCAGGAAACCCTGGAAGACCACGTTGTCCTGGGTAACCTGAAAAAAGATCAGACGAATCAGTAAATTTACCTTCTTTCAGATGTACTGCATCTTAACTCTAGTGATATGAAAAAACAAGTAGCATTACTGCCAACGTTTGAGGCGGGAGTGTAAGGAATGTGAGCTAAGGACAGTATTTTTGCAGTTTTATAGCAAAATATATTTCTGTCCAAAAGAAATAAGATATTCTTCCAGTAGAAAAATAATTTAATTTTCTGCACATGGAGATATCAACAGTTGTTGAGTATCTGTCATGATCATATTAGCATTAGAAGAGAAAGGAAATTTTTAAATTAAGAAAACCAGTTGTCATTAAATTTCAGGACACCCTTGGCAGATATTCAATTGTTGGTGTCACCATGTGAAGAAAATTAAACTATATGTTTTTACTGGAAAATTATTTGATTTCTTTGGACCAAAAAAATTTTTTTTTTTACATACAAACTGCAAAAAATACTGCTCTTAAATGGCGTTCCCTTCACTCCCACTTTAAAGTTAAAAATTAGAAAGATATTCACAAAATTTACTAGTGAATTTTCATAAACATTACAAATCTACCTCAAATGAGTTTAATTCTTGTTTACTTTTACTAATTAAAGTGCAATCATATTTGTCAGCTTGGTTAAAACATATTTCTATAAAAATATACTATAAAAAACAAACAATAACATCATGAAAGTGTAATTTTACGATATTGTCTAATTACAATTTCTTTCGACAGCTAGGCCAAATGAGCAGTGAGATAATCTGGTGCACTAATATGATCAAATCTAGGAGATTGATTGGAGAATTACCTCATAAAATACTTATCCTTATAAAGTTGCTTTGATCTTAAAAATCTATTAAAATAAATTATATAATAGATTTAATAAGTTTTCCCTGGTTGCCTTAATCAGTGTTGAGTATATACAACTAAAATTTTAGTTCAACTCTTTTAAATTTAAGGTATTATATGATATAATGTACAGAAGCTACAGGAAGGATTGATAGGAATGAATAAAAATCTGTGTTCATCCCTCAGTTAGTTCTTCTCTATTTTTCCTGTCTCTTCTATGCGTTATTTTTTGTTAGTAATTTGATTAATATAAATTATACTAATTTTAAAACTTGTTAGAAATATCTTGATAAGTGATCATGTTCGCTAAAACAAATTACATGATCTCTGAAGACTACTCACCTATTTCACCCACGTCTCCTATAGGCCCAGGGGGTCCTACTTCTCCTGGAGTGCCCATACGTCCAGACAGACCTGGATACCCTGAGGGACCACGGTCTCCGTCTATTCCTATGCGACCCTGGTTACCTATATTTCCTTTAAGACCTCTCAGCCCTTGGATACCCATAGCTCCGTCAGCTCCTACAACAGTACAAACTCATCCAATAAATAACTTTGCTCAAACTAATACATGAAATGATTATAATCTTTGCAAGTATTTTGATGTTAAGTCACTTTAACCGAGTCAATTTTTTATATGAATTTATAAATTCTTCAAAACTCTCAGTCAAGAGTAATAATTATTCAATAATATCCCATTTTTATCTTTGTAAATTTATATATTACTAGTTGTTCCGTTAACAGCAGGCCTCGTTCCCTCCATTTAAAAAATACTAAGTACATCAAGTTAAGAATTATGCCATGTTTTTATTGTTGCCACAGTGATTTATTTTTGGATTCCAAGTTGAAATATCTCATAAAATTTCTCCTAGACTTTGAAGATTACATTTTTATTTGGTGCTTAAGTTAAAAAATATGAACAGTATATTCATAAAGAAAAACTATTGATCAAATGTTTTAAGAAATCAGTCTCTTTTTGTGTCGAAACTAAATATAAAAAAATACCTAGAAACTAGAATTTTATTTTAAATTTCAATCACTTGAGATGAACTATCAAACTAAAAACTTTTCGAGGGACAGCTATTTTGAAACGAATAGACAGATTAAAAAACTATGTACATATAACGTTTGACCTAGGTTTAACGAATGTCCCTGCCGAATTTTGTTAAAATTACTATATAAATGTTGCAGTTATCACAAAAAAAAATATTTGGACCAAGAAAAAAACCCAGAAAAAATGCCAAAATATTTGTCAAGTTAAAACAGGACCTTGATTAGTTTGGTCAGTTTTCACAACTAAAGCTTGTAAACATGAAGGACTGACCCTGTTGTCCTGGTGACCCGAACAAGCCAATCAGTCCTGGTGCTCCGGGTAATCCAGGTAATCCAGGTGATCCAGGAATACTTTCTCCTCTAAAGCCTTTGTTTCCCTGTAACATGGAGGCAGGAGTTATTTATTCACAAACAGTTTTATACACACTTCTTATTGTTTGTACTTTTTCATTATTATGCCATGCCAAACATCACCTAAGATTAAATTACAATTTTAAAGTAGAAAATTTGCCTTGTTAAGATACCACTATTTTACCTAATATGACGTGCCTTACGATAGTTAAGCTTTTCAGTACTAATTTCTACTAATAATGCCAGCTTAGACTTTCACATTTCTTATTCTCCTTACAGATATATTTATTTTTTATTTAGCATATATATATATATATATATATATATATGTGTGTGTGTGTGTGTGTGTGTGTGTGTGTGTGTGTGTAATTACTCTAATTATATATTTATAAGAACAAAACTGAAAAACTGCAAAATGTTAAGTAGCTATGATTGATACTCTCCAGCTTGTTAAGAAAAACCTTTTTTCACTTTTTAGGGTTATATTTTGAAGGAAAATGTAGGAATGTACAGGAAAGAAAGATAAGAATAATTAACCTCGAAAAGTGAAATGAAGTTTTCCTATTATAAAATGTAGATTCACATCCAGTTTGTTCATTTACAGTGTTTGTCCTATTTGTATATCCTTTAATTTTTTATTAATCTCCTTTTTTCACCTCTTGATTGTTTTACTCTTCAGAAAGTTAAATCACAAATTTCACACTTTCTCCTGATGAGTTCCGATAGAATAAAACTTTGGTCGGGGAATTTAGAGATAAAAATTAATTTTCTCCAAGAGCCAGCCATTACCTCATGTGCTGGTGACAGCTGTTCCTATTTTTATTATAAAAGCCATATCATGTTTATTCCTAGACATATTATTTAAAACCATAGTTTTAATCACTTACAAAGTGGTGCAAAATTGAAATATATTTGTAGTTCATATTGATTAAAAAACTTGTTATTTACTAGTACATGTCAGATTAAAATTTTTCCGACTTGCTTTTTAAGTTTAAATAATTTGAAACTTTCTGGACCAAACTTTTAGTTTTTAACCCTCCCTTGCAGATTGTAGATGTGTACTCACTCGTTGTCCTGAAAGACCTGTGAAGCCTGGAGCCCCCTTGCCCCCTCGCGAACCCTTCACTCCAAGTTCTCCATCTCTCCCAGGCAGTCCTTGGGGCCCTTCAGAGCCCGGTTCACCCTTCTGTCCTCTTACTCCCTTAATACCGATATCTCCTACAAGTATGTTGAGCCCTGGGTCTCCACGGTCTCCTTTCAGAATGGGGAATCCCTACAAACAGAGGAAAGTGCCTGGTTAGAGATGAGTATGTATTTAGGTGTCCCGGTCAACTGGCTGCTACATAGGATATCAAGAATTAATATGCTTTCCAAATAAGATAAGTAATAAATAATTATTGTGATTGCTTGTCGAGTTTGTCTTTGTCTCAGGGTGTGTTTGAAAAGTGTGATGAGGGGCGTACATACCGGTAAACCTGGGCTACCTTCCATTCCCGGGACTCCCGATGGTCCCCGGGGACCCTGGTCTCCTGGTACCCCAGGGTATCCCTTCAATCCTGAAGGACCTGCAATAGCTGTACCTGAGGGTCCTTGAGGCCCCGGGAATCCTGGCAGACCTTGGTCTCCTGTAGGTCCAGGTAGACCAGGCAGACCATCATAGCCTGAACAAACACAAATCAGTAGGTAAAGCAAGCTATTTCAATATCATTAACTAATTAAATTATATTTTTGTAAAAGCTATGTTTAAAATCTAAACTTATACCGTAACTTAAGTTAGTTAAATAGTGACGAGGCATGCTTGTAGCATATGAAAATAAGAGGAAATATTTTTTTAAACACAAAACGGTTAATACATATAATAATAATGGCAATGTAATTTTACGCTCAATCCCCCACTTACCCTCCATTCTCTTTACTTGTATCGGTAATGGCACAGTTTGTGAGCGCATCTGTCAATAAAGTTTGTGAACTCACTGCGGCAGAACCGTAAAGGGAAGAACTTTTAATGGCTCAATTAGTTGTACCATCACTTATTGTAGAGTTAGTTGGACAACCTTAAGTTTCAGGTCGCTCTAGGTGATCTGGTAATACTAAATGTCCACTCCTTGTTACTGCTATTAAAAAAATTATAATTTATAACCAAACTACAGAATGTTTTTTCTTTTCTTTATCTGCTCAGAAAAACAACTAAGAGAAGGTTTAAAATCATAAAACTAAACCAGCCACTCACCATAGTCTCCTAATACACCCTTAATGCCTTTTACGCCCTTGATCTCGATATTGAAGTTACCAGCATCACCAGGTTCCCCAGGACTGCCTGTGTCCCCTGCATCTCCCGGTTCACCTCTGAAAAAATGATCACACTTGAGAGCCTTGATTATATCCGCACTGTTAGTGTGCATGACGTTGACGTGCAAAGATGCTACTAAAGAGTGATTCATCAAATTACCTTCAAGCAAATATCAATGTAGGTCCAATAACTTACCATTCCCATTCGCCCCATTCCATCTTTATTCAAATTGCTAACAATCTTGTGATTAACATTTAAAAAAGTTATATTTATATATGTGTTTTTAACAGTATTTTTCCAAACTAAGATGCAATAGTTTGTTAATATAGGCAACTTACTTGTAGCCATCAAAACCAGGGTCTCCTCTCAAGAATTGTTTTGGTATAATAGCATCCTCTCCTTTTTTTCCAGGTTGTCCATTAAATCCCGGCTGGCCATCTCTACCCGGAATTCCGGGAAGGCCGTGGGTACCCTGAAGAATTTAATACATTTACATTCTTGTAATCAATGTATATCTACAGTCTTTAAGAGGAAATAAGGTTTAGTTTTTTTATATATTATACAATTATTAAGGAAATATATATATAGATATTTACCATAAAACTTAAATCAGCCTTACTCACTCGCTCACTGACTAATTTATAAAACACATAAGAACTTTTGAGTATCTTAGTAGTGTGAAAAGCAAACAACTACAATATATAAAAACTAAAGCTTTGTCACACATATTTATCCTGTTAGAAATATCTCAGTTTTACTGTATTTGTGTGCTGTAGAAATAAAATTAATCATCAAGTATTTCCAACCATTGTAGCCAAGGGAAATGATGCTTAATTGTTTTGCTGCACCTACTTTATCTCCTTTCCTCCCGTCTAGGCCCACATAACCCTGCGGGCCTGGCGACCCAGACGGCCCAATCGGTCCAGGAGGCCCAGGGAATCCCTTGTCCCCAGGAAGGCCTGGGTCTGGCTCAATCATTCTTCCTTGTGGGTAGATTAGGGAACCTCGCTCACCCTTATCACCAGGGATGCCCGCGATACCTGCCAACAAAACATTTAAATTAGGTTTTTATAAATGTATTTATTTTATCTTGCGAGTAAACTCAATAAACCAAAATGTACGTTGGAAGAAAATGAAGCTCAAAATAAATTTTCTCATTACTTCAAGTGCACTACATATAGTAGGGCCCCACCCATGATGCGGGTTTGGTTCTAAAGCCCCGCTGTAAAGTGAAACTTTTTTTTTTTTTTAATTTTCAGAGGCATATACAATCCTAATAAGCTATTTACACTATCATATATAAAGTGCATAAATCAAAAATGATCATTTAATAGTTTTAATCATTCGATAATTGTTAGTTAAAACCATTAGCTAGTGCCCATCACTACTGTAAACAGACTAAATTACCGACACAAAATTGCGGCTAAAGCCATCAACTGCGCGCGTCATGTCAAAAAACGCTGGAAGAGCGAGACAAGCGCTAAACACACTGAATACTGTATGTTGTAAACCGGTGTATAAGTGGAAGCCATAAAGCTGGGCTCTACTATATACCATTTTATCAATCTTTTACTGAGGACAATAATACCTGCAGACCCTGGGGTGCCTTCCAATCCTTGAGAACCCCTGACCCCCTCTTTGCCTGGCAAACCCTTTATTCCTCGAGCACCCTGTAGTCCCGGGAAACCTGGAGATCCAGGCTGTCCATTCCTAGCTTCGTCCCCACTCTCCCCCTTTGGACCAGGATAGCCTGTGAACAAGACACAATATCATTTTAACAAGTTTCAAAACACTCCATGAGACGGAAAACTCTCTAAGGGAAACCTCTTTACACTTTTTGAGCTAAATATTATTATAATAGGTTAGATTAAAATAACCTTTGAAATAATATATGTACAAACTAAAAATTGAAAATCCTAAAACTAATATAATGTTTGAAAACACAACTTATTAATTTTTTTAAATTATTCTAGCTAAGAAATGAGTGAACCATTTTTATCTCAAATGTTCTTCAAAACGCAAATACGTGAACTGACGATGTTTCGGCAAGTGATAAGCCCTTATCCAGTGGTCAGAAACGAGTCAATCATGTAAGAAAACTACATCATAGTTAAAAGTCGATTTAAGTGTGACCAAAATAACCTTTAGAGGTCATAATTGGTATTGTCATAAGGAAATTAAATAGTTTAATATGAAAATGTATATTCCATTTATTAAATAATTTATTTTCTAGAATGGAGGAGACATAAGTATTTGAGGAAAGGTTGAATTCAATGAATAGATATAAAATGTATAAACAGGAAAAAAAGAAAAAATATTGTGGATAAATTATGGATGATTGCAAGATCTTTGATAAATATCCATTTTTAAGTCAATCAGGGCACAGAAAAGTTGCCGACCCCTGCCTTAGTTCGTTGCTAAGACCCTTAAAATATATTATATGTATTAGCATCCTATCGCCATTTCCTGTGTTGGTCCTTTGTGTTATTTGTTCCTTTTTCATGTTCTTATCTAAGTGTCCTATCATTCTTTACCATTTTCCTTTTTCTCCCTTTTGTGTTTTTTGCTTTCCCCTTTTAGGAAGTTGTATTGCGCATTTCACACTTCTCCCTAATGAGTTCCGATAGAATGAAACCTAGGTTGAGGGATTGTATGGCAACAATTTAATTTCTTCAAGAGGCAGCCATTATCTCTTTGTCGAGTGGCACCAATATAAAGTGTGAACTGTGTTCTTCTTTTCATTTTAAAAGTCATTTTGTGTCGTCCCTTTTATAGTTTATATCCAACTTTCCTGTGCCTTCTTCCAAATATTATATAATTTAAAAGCGATTATGTTACACAGTACTTATCTGTTTATGAAGAATACTATTCCATCCAAATATCCATCTGTTGCGACTCACCTGGTAAACATAAGGGACAGTCCTCTCCATCGAAACCCCTGTCACCTTGTTCCCCCTTAAGGCCATCTCTTCCACTGGGGCCCCTTGGTCCTGGTCGACCTGGGGGACCAGCTTCTCCTTGAGGGCCCCTCTTAGCAACACCCTTGCCAGGGTACCCCTTTGGACCTGTAACAATACTTAATTTGTAAAGCACTTATTTTTAGAAAAAGTATATTTTAATGTGTGTTACCATACCCAAGGAAATTTAAATTTATATCTATTGTGAGACTAAGATATGTTAATTTACATAACATATCAATATGTTATTATTATTATTATTATTGTATATTTACTAAATAACATAATAATTTAGTCTTGGTATTGACCCGCCTCGGTGGCGTAGTTGGCTAACGCGCTTGTCGTGTTGAGCTCGACAGCTGAGGACAGGGAGATCGAGATTCGAATCTCGGTCGGGTGAACTGGGGGTGGTTTTTTCTAAATGGTTTTCCACTCTCCCTACACGCAAAAGCAGGTTCAATTCCTCTAATTCAACCTTCCCGAATCCTAATCCATTAGAGTAATTAGTACTTAAAGTGTATAACCCGAACGGGTAGTAAGACGCGGTGCTAAATATAATCTTGGTATTGCACACACACATATGCCTATATATACAAGAATATATGTAATAAGTTGGTTTGTATAGTTTTAAAAACCATTTAATTAACTCGAAATATTCATTTCTTGCGGCTTGAACACTTCAAAGTTTTCTCATTGATTACATGTTGTGACATTATTGGGTTCAGAAAAAAAATTCTACAGAAGGGAAAAAAAAGCCTTTTCTGAAATTTTTTTGAAAGCATAATAGAACTAACACACAATAACTTGGCTGCTACCAATTATTCAATTTGTAAAGTGCTTTTTATGATTTATTCAAGTCAATATGACATTGTTATTGCTTACTTGAAGCTGTTTTAAAGTCTACACTCAAATAACCACATATTATAGCCAAGATTGTGTAATGCTACCAGTAAGTATTATCCTTTTATAAGCTATTTGCATTGCGCTGCAATAATTATCTATGTTGATCCTGTTCTTCCTGTATTTTATATTGCACAGATAATTAGAAGTCACCAACCTCTTGAAATTGTTACTAATGCCCTAAATATTCTGCTCTCGGCTGTTATTTGAGTAATATTTGCTATGCATATGCCTTATATACTCTATCTCACTCATTATTAGTGTCATTTTAATAGTCAAATGTGTGCTAAATATAACCTTAAAATATATATTTAAGTCTCGGAAGTTAGTCATTTTAATGATGATGATTATGTGACGGTGGCGGCAATAAAATATATCATGAAGATTATGGCTAAATTAAAATCATTTATTGAATGGCACATTCAAGGCCAGACGTCTTTCTCTTCCAGGAGACTTGGCTACTAAATCAATCAAGAGGAAAAGCTAATGAGGTTGATGATTACCTAAAATTCCATTGTCTCCACGATCCCCTCGATCTCCTGGGTAACCATCTGCACCTGGTACCCCATCTGGTCCTCGGGGTCCCACCACGCTCTGTCCCTTGAATCCTTTCTCTCCTACAGGACCATCGTTTCCTGGGAACCCAAGCTCTCCCGGAAAACCATTAGATCCGGGCAAACCTAAAACACAATGTTACAACATTTAAAACTGGCTGATGGAGGGTGTTGTCTTCAACTCACACAGATAGTGAAGCAATTCCTATCCGGGAGAATAATGTTCAAGAATGAACATGCCTACCGGGTTTTATTTTCCACAATATTTTCCCATATTCTATCCAGATAGGTATTTTTCAACTCATGTGCCACAGGAGTTTTGGGTGAAGATAAAAAAAATAAGTGAGAAAGAATTTGAGGAGTAGAAATAGATCATTTTAAATCCATGATGAACATTTTTTTTTTAAATAATACAAATTATTAGAATTTTAGCTATTGAACTTCTAAACAAAATCTTGATACTCGTTATTTTAATCATAAAATTTCTCCTTGAAAATAACTGATGGCGTGACTTGACGATTTTAGCGCCTTGTTCAATGTGACATGAGTTTAAAATGGTTCAAAGTCACTGATCTAGATGAATGCTTATGAGTTAGTTTTTTTTACAATTCACCCTGCCCATCATGTTTCCTTAACTTGGATAATTTAATGTTTCACAAAATCTTTCCAGACACATACAAATTTTCGGGGTCATAAAAAAGGGACATAAAAACCTGTTATTTTCTGAAATATAAATGATGGTTCCAAATTTTAATAAACCCATAGTGGTAAGATAAACCAATTGATGACAGAAGGAAATTAAGGCTTATGTAAGTCCATAACACCCCATTGCGCCAAAATCTGTGTTACTTTGTTAATCGCCCTTGCTAAATTTAAAAAAATTATCTAAGCGATATGTTAAGCTTTATAGCATAAATCTATGTTTTGTTTAATTAGTGTGCCAAAAATGAATTTAAATTCTATCATTACTAAGCCCTCTTTTAAAAAAATGATTGCATAGTATATAATGTTACGGAACTCTCCTAATATATATCTTATGTTTGATTATGTGTTTTCAACTAGGTAACACAAAATCTAAAAATAAGTTATGCGACAGTTAATTACCATCATTTCCTTGTTCTCCCTTGATGGAAATTCCCTTGGCTCCTCTAGGACCCACTGTTCCGGGTGGCCCGGGTTCTCCAGGAGAACCAATGTAGCCTGGACTCCCAGGATCGCCTGGAGTGCCAGGCTGCCCCTGTGCACCCATAGGGCCTAAAATACAACAAACACTTCAATAACTTAACCAGGTAATTCAGTTCAATGGTTCATTGTCGAAAATATTTTTGATCAAATATGGAATATATTAATTATTTTATAAATCACCCATAAACAATTATGAACCATAATATGCTAAAGATGCTGACCAATAACCTCTCAGAAACACTGGTTTGAACCTTGAATGGAGCAGAATTAATTTGTTCTTGTGATGCAATAGCAAACAAATTATTGGTGATTTAGATTCACCATGTGTGTAGGCTACTCTCAGGTGCTAATAATTCCAAAATTGTTTATGAAGAGAAACTTAATTACATAATATAAAAATAATAATAATTTAAACATAATGCTATTAAATTTCACAACTAATATGTTAAGACTTTTAAAAAAGATGGACGCAATATTATCTTATAGTTAAAAACACACACCAATTGGTCCCTGTTTCCCGATGACTCCATATCCTCCTTCCTCGTCCAAGTTGGGGTCATATATGCCTTGTTCTCCCTCGGGACCTTGTATTCCCGGCGTCCCAATGTTTCCAAGGTCACCTATTTGTCCCTAACAAAAACACAAACACACTATCTGGTACTACCACAAGCATAAATATACAACCATAACTTAAAATTAATATTTTATTTTGAATATTGTTAGGTTCTTCTTTGAATAAATTATACATTCCAATGTACAGACAAGTTATTAATTTAAAATTAAGAAATCTTATCTTTTAAAACCTCAAATTAATTAATACTTAGAGTTTGTACCTTTTTAATAATTCATTTATAGAACGCATAGTTCAATGAAAATATTATAATATAATTGGACAATTAGGTATACCTTACTCTAAAAGGTGGCAGTCTTACCTTGAATTATTACACTATGACCCTATCTTATAAGCTATACCATATTGCAGCAGTTCCCAAACTTTCTCGACTCGCGAGAACCTTTCACAAACAACTGAGTTGCATGACCCCCCCTGGTAAATATCAATAGCCACTCAATTTTATACTTAATTTTTATGAAATTTAGTTATTAATTGTAATCAAAATGTTTAATACTTTTAAATTAATCTACTATAGTTCGGTAGGTACTTTGGGATACCCTACCAAATATAATGAAATAGTATTGAAACTACTTAAGTAAAAGTTCAAATAATTATACATTTGTATTTAAAAATTGAAATTGAAATTAAATAAGCAAAGTACTGTAGTAACATTTTCTTATCTTTACTGTCACAATATTATCACATATGTATATGTATGTATATAAAGTGGTACTGAAAATTGCTGTTTTGACATAACTGAAATACCCTCCTTTAATCACAAAATTCCATGTCGATTTAAGTTTCAAAATTGTTAACAAGTTTTAATACCTACTCACCTCTTCAAGATAATTAGTGAGAAGGATGCGCTTGCTTTGGATGGTACATAGCTTTAAAGTCAGGAACCAGAGACGATAAATAAAGTCGCAAGTCATTTTCAGCATTGAGCCTGTTTCTGTATTTATTTCTTAAATAGGCATATGAAGAGAAAATTTATCGCTCATATACGTATAAGAAAATGGTAACAAAACTGTAATATCTTTATTCTCTAACAATGAGAACCTCTCATTTAAACTATACCAGAAACCAATTAATGACAAAGATTCATATCTTTTCTTTAATTCAAAATCAGTGTAAATTTCAAGGAGCTGCTCTTTTTTACTCACGCACACTTAATGTGGAGGATTTCAAAACTGCTGTCTCTTCCAGGGGATTGCGAATCCAATTGATATTATTGGACATGGCTGGAAAATATTCTCTGAAGGTTTTTCCAAGTCACTTCAAGTGTTCTATAACCACGTTCTTTACATTTACGTCCAAAGAAAGATGATTTCCTACCATGAAGTCATGAAAGGTATCAAAGCACTTCGTTTGGTTGCTAACTAAACACGTTTCCCAAAACTTTTTTTTATGAAGACTCGATACGGTCTTCCACAGTAAAAACGTTAATATTTGACCACTGAAAAGAGGTTTAAACTGTTTATTTTTTTTATAAAATGTCTTCCAAATAGGCCAAAGCCTTGAGCCACATTTGATCTTGCATGCATTTTGCTTTGTGAAGGGGATGGTTGATAATAAAAATGAAAATTTTGTGTTAAGTTCAAACAATCTATCTCAAGATAACCACCCGACTTCAGCATAAGACGATAAACAGTTGTAAATGCCTCCCCTTTCCTCAAAAGGGCTGCAAAAATCTGACATCACAGAAATATTTTGGTGAACCCCTTGGATGATTTCGCAAACCCCCAGGGATTTTGTTACATTATAAAATAAAATAAAACACTAATTAAAATAGCCACAGTTACAGATGTAATAATTAAATGTTGCTCTAGGAACCATAATTATTTCATTAATGGGATGTCTTACTTTTTCGCCATCAACTCCTGGTCGACCCTCATATCCTGGGGCCCCTTTGGTTCCCTTGGAGCCCCTGGAACCCTCGGGTCCTGATCGACCCTGCTTTCCTCTTTGACCATCCGGACCTTGCTCGCCTTTCAAACCTTTGATTCCGGCCAACCCTATCCTGCCCTGAAACAAATCATCAATGGATTTTAAAAGATAAGTTAAAATTCCCAAAGACATTTTGACATATAGATAGTATCAATATATTCTGGATGGCTTGGTTTCCAAATTTGTATTTAGTATGTGAAGTAAATTGTCCTAAATAAAACTTTCAAGATAGCGGCAGGATTAGGCGAACGGCTTTTCCTGAAAATGGTTTTACATAACTAGCATAAAATCAAGAGTAAACAATATTTAAAAATTAATATCATTTGAATATTGATATTTGAACATATTAATGAACTGTCACTAAACACATTTTTGTAAATTGAAAAATTACACCTGGACACGGGAATCGAACCCAGGACCCTTGGCTTAGATTGTCAGTGCTCTACCACTGAGCTTTACAGGATTCATCACGTGCTCAGGGTAATTCTTCACTCATAGTTTAAGGCAGAGTCTGTGATGGACATGTGGAAAGCATCTGATTATATGAGCTATCATTGATACCACGGCCACCGACAACTCGAGAGTCGGCTTTTCACTATAGTTAGTTAACTTACAATTGTATATGAGCTCTTAGTTATTACTGCCAGTTAATTAACATATTAAAATAATCAATTCAAAGGTATGGTAATTAATCTTATATACATTTAATAAACTAGATATAATGTATAATGTAACCTATTAAATAGATTGGATGATGTATTTATCCTCAAAATTGTTAAGTTCTTTTGTTTTGAAAGATACTTAATTATTGTAAAGATACTCACTAGTGGTCCTTTATCACCAACTTCACCCTTTCCTCCTTTATCACCCACGGCTCCCTTGCTGCCTTTGAAACCTTTCGGGCCACGATACTGCGTGATGGTAGGAGTCTCCACTAATTCCCTGTCGGTTGTGTTTTCGTAGACCAGCACTCCAGGTGGCCCCACCTCACCAGGTTCTCCTGCCTCTCCTGGTATCCCAGGCAGCCCATACTTGGAGTCTCCTGGGTCACCCCTCAGACCGGGCAGACCCGGCAACCCGTGTAGGCCCTGCAAGTTCACACGACATGTCACAGTTGACGAAACATGGGCTCTCCCTGAGTCAAATGAATTTTTTGATGTATTAGTTTCTTCACAATTCTCAACTGTATTATTTACAGTAGAGAAAGAAGGTAAAAACTGTTTGGAAGTTACAGATAATTTCTTACAATAGCTAAAAATTCATTATTATTCATGAAAAAAAACTATTCGATTTTCAGAGCTTGAAGTGAACAGAAATAACAGTGATCACCTCTCCTACTAAGTGTTTCAAAATATTTTTAAAAATAGGTTACTGTAATAAATAATTTTGTAAGAAACAAATACATAATTAAAACAAGCCACATAAAACATCAAACAAGGGCCAGATTCATATTCGGACTTAATATGCCTTAATTGCGGCTAGATACCAAACACAAGAATACACCTACCTAGACAAGAATAGAATGGGACAGTTTCATACGCAAGACTGGCCCATTCCATTTGAGTCTAGTTAGGTGTCATCTCTTGTATTTGGTTTCGAGCCACACTTGAGGCGCATTACTATGAATCTGGCCCTAATAAAACACAGCACAAACAAAAAGGACAGTTCAGGTCGTCCCTCATAGTTCAAGGCTGTCAATGCTCCCAACTTTCTATGCCTACCACACTCACTCTAATCTTAAACCACCTAATTATTCTAATCTGCTGATCTTGAGAAATTTGTGAACATAGTTTGACACAAAATGTAGATACACACAAGTATAATTACATGTTATAGTGAAAGTAATGTAAATTACTTCATCATAAAAAAAAAGATTTTGCTTAAACTTAACATAATTAGTATGATAGTGCGTTGATAAATGTTTATATTATGTTGTGATGTTCATACACCATATTTTCACTAAACGAAGACAAATACTAATGTAATGTGGGATAGTTTAGTGTCTAACATATTTTGCTAATGTAATCCATTTTATTTAAGAAAACCAGAAACAGTGAATTTCTTTGGATTAGTTTACATGTTTATATAAATTATGTGGCATTAATGAAGTAATGTAAACTGGGAGTAGCACAAAATTCTAAATTTGAAACGACAGCAGTAACTAACTGTATGTGTGCGATATTTGCAAGACAAATGTGTCAGAGGCTTAGAAAGAGGAATTAAAATCTGACAGTTTGTGGGAGGAGTGAAAAGGAGGATGGGAGAAGGGTGGACGGAATAAATAGATGTAATTTATAAGCAGGTCTTTAATCTTCAGATGTTTCTGTGTGTTATTCCTAACAACTCTGGAATGTCACTGTTTAGTGACCAGAACAGAGACTCGTAACATACACTGTCGTGTGATGCTCAAGGGCTATCCAGACAAACATTGTCAACTACACACACACACACACTCCTCAACAGGCGAGAAGACGGAAGGAATATTGACACAACATATTAGTATGTGGTAATGTGAACACACGTGTGGGCACGTGTGTGACATCAAGTCACTCTTCGGTCCCAGAACAGTAGCCTTACACAGACATTTCATATCTCCCAAGAATATTTTGTCATTGTAAAGATGATTCAAGAATGTGATCTAGTTCAGAGCCATGAAATTGTGATTGAAGATATAAGAGTAATTTAATAAATTCACATTAAATAATAAATATTTAGACCATATATTACGAGCGATTTTCTCACTAAATTTCATACATATAAGAAAAAATGCAATATTTTACTTCGTTATCGAAATAGGTGATAGCTACTAACCGATTCTCCGGTATCTCCTCTGAAGCCTATGGGCCCTTGGGGGCCTATAGGACCTGGAATACCCTGAAAAATATATAAAATAAAATTAGTTATGTATGTATAAATATCAAATGCACATATAAATTAAATATGCACATACACATCTGGAGGAAAATAAGTTTATTAGACCAGAAAGATGAACCTTCAACTGTGCTAACATTTTTTATTAAGGCTTAATTAATAAAAGTCATCTGTTTTTTGATATTATATCTTTAATATCACTTTTTTATCATATTATCCTTTTAGATTTTGATATTATTTTCAAACTATGAGAGAAAATACATTTTTATTTTTCGCCAGTTTAAAATGTTTGATATTGTACCAGCCGTAAACAACCATTTTATATCAATGACATCATTTTAGTAGAGAGGCTCATCTGTTTATGTTACCTAGTCCAGATTTTAAGTATTGTTTGTGAATGCGTTGAAGTTGAAATAGTTCACCTGTGCTCCTGGTATGCCGCCATCTCCTCGCTCACCCTTGACACCCTTGGAGTTGACTCCGCCTTCTCCTGGGTCACCAGGTGGTCCCAAGGGGCCCTCAGGTCCTGGAGACCCCCTGCCCCCAGGGATACCTAACCCTCCATGAGTACCGGCACTGCCGTCAGTCCCGTTACAGCCATCCAAACCGTGTGGACCGGTGGTGCCCTCTAGACCGGGCGATCCCTGCAGGCAACATATACCGTAACACACACTACTCGGGATGATGGCTACAATTTTGGAGATAATAAACTAGCCAGTATTGCATTTACTTAATTATGATGCAAATAAAAATATATATTCTCAATTCAAATGCTAAATTAATTATTTAAAATTATACTTTCTTGGATAAAGTAATAAAAAAAGTAACATTATCTATTAGAAAAAAACATTTATTGTAATAAAGGTACATAAAGTTGTATTAATAATTGCTCTTTAATTATACATTATTGCACTCTAACTGAATGTCAAACTCGTTGAGAAATTGGAATTCGGAAGTGAATTATGGGATATCTACAGTTGAGAATGTTGGAGTGTCAGTGATGACAAATACAGAATCAGATTGAAACATAAATGTAGGAAGCAAATCTGAGTATAGTTATAGCTGTAATATCAGTCCCTAGTATTGAATATATGTGATGTGGTCACAGAAGACTAGAACATGCAGAGCAAAGTTGCTGATGTGTTCAAAGTATTAAGCTATTAGCTGTAGTTAGTGCTGATAGCTTGATGGCATGTGTGGGCGGCAGTTTTGCCACAGGGGAATTTGAAACAGCGACTAAATCTACATCAGCTAGTGCTTGCATTACAAACTAATATAACTGCTTAGGAGAGAATAAAAAAAATATAATTGATTTTTTATGATTATTTTTATTTCCTCTGATTTTTAAAAAAAAAATTAATTCTATAATTTTTAAATCACGACCAAAGAAATGTTTTAGCTATATGTAACTATATAATATTTTAAATAAGTGAAAAATAACACTCTAATAAAGGAATTGAACCTGGTAAATTTTGCCTAATGCACTAATTCACTTACCCAGGTTTGATTTGTGCATATAAAGTAGACTCTCGATTATCCATGATGGTAAGAGGGGGAAAAAATTGTACCAGATTCAAAAACCCTGGACAAGCCGAGTAATGCACTTTGGCTTAAAATTAAACACTGATTAAGTACGTCCGAATAAGTTATAGTTATAAGCAAATGCCACAACTTCCATTCGATGATATGTTTGCAATTTCTCCAGTTTTATTTTCTGTTATTATGTACAGTCAAATGCAAAATTATGTTTACATTTAATGTTAAATTTTTCATCCATACTTTCCGTTTTATTGTCCTTTTCAATTCCAGACAGTTATATTGTTGCATGTAGCACTGAAATTTTATTAAATATTTAAAAATTACCACACCTATTAATCTGTAACCCAAATAATGTGATCCTGTATAATCGACTCTACTATATGCGCCATTTTTCAACTACTGTAACTAAAATACAACCCATGATAATGTCCTCAATTTAATATATTTATTGTATTAAATAGTATAATTATTGGTATAGTTATCATTGTGTAATGTATTATTATGTTTCAAATAATTTGTTGTGTTTGATTCTTGAAACCATTGGTCATGAACAAGTTACAAGTGTTTATTGGGTCTGCTTCTAACTTCAAAAACTAAATGTAAAGTGTCAGCACTCAGCTCTGAATAAAAAAAATAAAAATTATTTTTTAAATAATCCAGGTAACTAATATCGGCAGAAGATATTCCCTCAAGGTTTGTATGAAACTTACCGATATGCCTGGCGCTCCTCTGAAACCAGGTACTCCGCCATCTCCCTGAAACAATACATACTCTGAGAGCACCCAGAACACACAGTTTGTAAGAAACACACACACAGCCACTAGCACAGTAGAAAACTACGTTTAATTTGAGTGTCACCAATATTTAAACTTTAATGTCCTCCACCATAATATTATTTAGTCACATATATGTGCTTGACTGTGTTATAATTATTTAATGTACTTTGTATTATTTCTATTATTGTTAATTCTTTCATTAATAACATGATTAGCTACACATATATTTATATCCAGAACCACGTCTCATTACTCATTCAGGGTGTACATACATTTACTAATAATGCTAATTTGTTAGGGATGAGGAAGGTTGACTTTAAAGGAAATGTACCTGCATCCGTGTGGAGACAGAGGAGAAAACCATTTAGGAAAAACCACCCCCAGTTCACTCGACCAAGATTTGAACCCTGATCTCACCATCATTGGCAGTCCAGTCTAGTGCAAGAATGAAACCTTAGATCATTCTACCACCGAAGTGGGTAACCGTAATGTAAGTAAGTAATAATAATAATGATGATGATGATAGTAATAATAATAACCTACTATTTTTTATTAATACATTTATTACGGTATAGTATTAAAAGAAGTAGCAAAATATACCATATTGAATGCTTGATAAGAGCTAATATATAAAAACACAAATTAAATTAATATATTAGGTTGTTATATACTACTAAATGTCTTTAAGCTGCTTCAAAAATAGCATATATAAAATTATTTGATAATGTACTTGTACAATATGACATATGAGTATGATAGTTATGTAATGTGGTTGCAATTTTTTTATAATCAATAGTAAAGCAAAGTACATTGAAGAGTAAGCATAAAATCTTTTTCAAAATGTGGTATATTTGACAAGGTTTTTTTTAAACAATTTGAGGCAATTTTAAGCTGATAATATATTTTGTGAGCTAAGATGGCACACACCTATTTTTGGCAACTCGTGCAATAAAACCAAGTTATAGATGAAGGTGGTGAATTCATTATATGCAATGGAATCTGCATATGGTTAAAAACACTTATCATATGTGTTACTGATTGACTTGTGTTTTTACACGCATGTGGGGACTCTTATCACAGCTATAGTAATAGCTCACACTCAACCTACTTTTACACCACTTATAGATTAATTCCTTGACCAAGCTGAGACTCAAAAGATTTTAGGACACTGAGAGGGTTGAGGAGGCATGCCCCCCACCAGCCTGGAATAAATTCATCCACCTGAGATTAAATTCTCTCCTTTTTTATTTAATAGTCTTGAAAATCAAGCCAAAAGCAAACCCCACATCAAAATAAACAAAAAAAAGTTGATTTTTTTTTTGTATTATGTATGGAAGGGTGCATCGAAACCTAATTGTCATATAATGAAACTATATATATCTTATAGATGCAACCAACTTGGTTATGTGTGGTAGAAAGATGCATCAAACCCCCAATTATTATATGGAAAAAACCCTCCAAATTATGTTCTTGAGACAATTAATTTTTAAAGAATTGTTATGTGTATATAGTCCTAATTGTCATAAAATAAAATCATAAAAATAGATTCTAGAGGCATTTAATTTCCAAAAAAATTCTGGGTCTACAATATAAATCCAAGTCTCAATCCCTCCTATTTAGCAGGATTTATTCACAAACTATCTCCCCCGGGAGAAAAGAAATACCAACACCACTGCTAGAGCGTTGTCTGAAGTAAAATGACCCACTATCAGCACCATTAAAAAGCGGTGTTATATTTGAGTCCTTGATTTCGTTGCTATTTATTTATTTTTCGCTAATATTAATTTTCATGGTGACATTTGAATCAATGTTAACAGATAAACACACTAAGAACCTTATCTGATTACTTTAATAGTCACAAGCTCTAATTTGTTGTATGCATACACCAATATCCCATGTGGAAAAATCATATCTTGCCAGAACTGGTCCAGATCTGGCATTTCCCCACATTAGACATGGCTGTTGAATGATTATCGATAGGTGGTGTCAAGTTTTGACCACCTCTGTGGTCTAGGGGACAGATTTCCTGGCTACAGATACAGAGACCCCAGGCCAGTTTTGATCCTAGACGCTTCCAGATTTTTTGTAAAGTAGGCCTAACAGTGAGTCAGGAACGAGATCAACTCAGACTCATGCGAGGACAAATGAGGAGCTACTTGAATGGATAGGTTGAAGATTCGGTCTAGAAAACTGAGATTAACAGCCGTAGGGCTCGTTGTGCTGACCACATGACACCCTATATCTGCATAAATTGGCACTATATCCTCGCCAACAGAGGTGACCGCTCAGTTGGTATGAGTGTAAAATTTTAACAGATATAAGATAGATATACAGTGACACTTTGTCAACATTTATTTGTCACATGCTAGAAGGTTCTCGCTATGGCCACCTGACTATATGTAACATAGCTGAGGAAATGTTAGACAAGAACTAACTACCTCCCACAGCAGGCACTGATAGGGTTTGCTTAGTTGGAACAGACAGTTGTGGATAGTAGGTATCCATGAGATTAGACCAGTTGTATGTCACTCTGTGTTCATATCACCTCCTACATACTGGGTGTACAAGGAGGCTCCAAAATATGTGCATACATTCCCAGAACACGTGGGCCAAGTCTGGTGAGGGGGGATTGGAGCCCTCTCAATCGAGGGTTTAATCGACTGATATATTTAAATAGCTCATCTCGCAATGTGGATATATGTTTTAACTAATATATTATCAAATTAAATCATGATAAATAACATGGCTATCTCACACACATAAATATGTTTAGAATAAGTTCAGGAAATTATTTAAACACACTTACAGTTGTGGTTTTTGAAAGAAGAAATGATGTGTTTATTTCAGTCAATGTTCTCTAATAAATGTTATAAGCAATCACAAAAACTTTCTCATATGGTGTATTATACCATAGCTTCGAAGATAATTTCCAAGCATAGGGTTTAATTACCCTTAATTATGTTATTTTCCTCATAAAAACAAGCAAATAATCTTGTTGATGACAATAAACACTCTTTATTTATATACGAATTTTAAAACAAATTGTTCAAATATATTTAACAAAATTCAAAAATTTGTTAACCACTATTGTATCAATTTTTTTTTAGAAAACAAATCTATATAAATATTTATAATGCAAACATCTTAACAGATACCCATTTGAACCACATTGCTAGAGCAATTTTTTAATATATTCACTTTTTTTTAAAAAAGTCACAGCAAACTACCCATAACTGTATTTTTCTACCAGCTTTATTTGTCATGTTCATGTCAAACACTCCCCATATATATATTTTAAGCAAAATCATTAGAACCATTTTCATAATAATATGAATTTCCAAAAATCACTAATCAGTAAACCACCCTTTATTCAATTTTTATCCAAAACCAAATATAAAGGGTTATTTTTAGTCTCGAACACTCCCAAGATATGTATTACAAACAACATTGCTAAAGACATTTTCAAACTATTTTGAATTTTCAAAAATTTCACATCAATAAAATACCCTTCAACAAATGTTTGCCCAAAAACAAATGATACAGTGCTATTGGTCCTGTAAAACCAATCTTAGATATTCATTTTAATAAAAATCGTTAGAGCCATTTTTGAAAAATAAATTAGTTAAAAAAATTCACTCAAAAGTAAATTACCCTTAATTTGAGATCTAGTGTCAAAATAAATAGTCCTAAGGTACAGCTCTATGGAATCTAAGTATCATGCTTGAACAACCTCCATTAAACCGTTTCAGATATTCGTGACCAGGGATAAAAAGAAAGACAGAAAGGTAAAATCTATTTTTTTTTAGTTCGTGTTCACACCTGTCATAATCTCGAGATAGAATTTTTCACAATCATAATACTTTCTCTTGATATTACAAAGTAAAAAATCAAGTTTAAAATATTTACTTCTCTTATAATTAGACCTTTTTTTTCTTCAAATATATTTTTATATATATAGAACTGCATCTTACTACTCGTGTGGGTCGAAGTACTAATTACGCTAATGAATTAGGAAGGTTAAATTTAGATGAAGTGAGCCCGCATTTGCGTGGAGGAAGAGTGGGAAACCATTTAGGAAAACCACCCCCAGTTCACCCGATCTAGATTTGAACCTCGTCCTCGGCAGTCGGGCTCAACACGACTAGCGCGTTAGCCAACTACGCCACCTAGGCAGGCTTCAAATAATGGACATATTTTTTTTAGAAAAGTATTATAAATTCTTGAATCTGAGATACAAACAAAATACTGTATTATATTGATCTGATCAACACACTCTGAGGGGTGTTGATCCAAGATTGAACATTCCTGGAGAATGAAGGGGTGTTCCTATAGTTTATGAACATGTTTTGGAAACAACCTGTATAGTATATCTCCTGACTGGTGCCAGAAGTAGCTATCAGTGACCAGTGCATATTCCCACGGCACGACAGCCATCACACGACTTCAACCAGCCCAAGACAAGATTCTGGGAAGGTACACAAGATTTCTGAGACAAAACTTTTGTTGGGAGATAAATATAGGACCAGGTGAAGAGTCATAGTAGCATTTTTACTCTTAAAGTTGGAAACATTCAAATTACGATTGAGAGCTTCATCACATTTAGCGTATAATTACAAAAAAAGTAACTTAAGTTTCAAGCTGTCAAAAAAGGTTTTTCAAATACTCCTTGGGCAACAACACCCTGGGAACCGCCTCGGTGGCCGCATGGTCTGAGGCGCCACTCTCGCAATAGAATATACTGTCGATGGCGGGGAGATTGTGGATGGATCTCGGTCGGATGTAGTAGGCCTTGAAAGGATGGCTTTTCCTAAGTGGTCCTTTTCTCTCTTTGTCTCTCCACGCAAAGGCGAGTACATTTCCTCTAAGCTCAATCTTCCTCCTCCCTAACACATTAGTGTAATTACTACATAAATGTTTACCCCAAACGGTTAGTAAGACGTGGTGCTAAAAAAACACCCTGAGAGGTGTTGATCCAACAAAAACCACTCCGAGAGGTGTTGATCCGACAAAAACCGCCCTGAGAGGTGTTGATCCGACAAAAACCGCCCTGAGAGGTGTTAATCCGACAAAAACCACCCTGAGAGATGTTGATCAGACAAAAAACACCCTGAGAGGTGTTGATCCGACAAAAACCACCCTGAGAGATGTTGATCAGACAAAAACCACCCTGAGACGTGTTGATCAGACAAAAACCACCCTGAGAGGTGTTGATCCGACAAAAACCACCCTGAGAGGTGTTGATCCGACAAAAACCACCCTGTGAGGTGTTGATCCGACAAAAACCGCCCTGAGAGGTGTTGTTCAGACAAAAACCACCCTGAGACGTGTTGATCAGACAAAAACCGCCCTGAGAGGTGTTATTCCGACAAAAACCGCCCTGAGAGGTGTTAATCCGACAAAAACCACCCTGAGAGATGTTGATAAGACAAAAACCACCCTGAGAGGTGTTGATCCGACAAAAACCACCCTGAGAGAGGTTGATCAGACAAAAACCACCCTGAGAGGTGTTGATCTGATAAAAACCACCCTGAGAGGTGTTGATCCGACAAAAACCACCCTGAGAGATGTTTATCAGACAAAAACCACCTGAGAGGTGTTTGATCCGACAAAAACCACCCTGAGAGATGTTGATCAGACAAAAACCACCCTGAGAGGTGTTGATCAGACAAAAACCACCCTGAGAGGTGTTGAATCGATTACCACGCCCTGAGGGGTGTCGATTCGACCGACCTTAGTCACAATAGGTCTTGTTCCTCAAACGTTGCAAAATCTCTTCTGAGAGTCTTTGTTTCGCGCTGATCACTTACAACAGTTCTCACAAGGAATTGTAATACCGGAAGTGAAAATAATGTGCACGGTGTCATCACTGCTATTAACTAGCATGCATCCGTTTAGATCGCACGGCCAATACAAGTGTTCAACCCTCGCGGGATTGAAGCGGCGATGACATCACCGACCATGAGGATGTTCTAATTCCCCACCACTGTTTCTGAACGTGTTTAAATACTTGACTGGAAGGGCGTAGAAAACGGGGGCCCAGACCCCCCTGAGGAAGAATCTATGCGGCAAATATTTTCTTTTTTACATAGAGCTTTGAGAAATGGGGAGTTGAAAATGCACAGAAAAAAAGAATGTGTTTATTAAGGTGGGGTTGTAAGGGTATGAGATGAAAACGGTGCCTTAACATTTATTTACTCCTGTGGATTTGATTTATCTTACACCCTTAGTCCCTCCGCGTCTTAGTAAATAGTGACACCGAGTTTTTGATGTCTCGCGGGGATGACGACTCGTATTTTCCACGATTGCGAGTTCTTTTAAATAGCCAATGACTGGGCACTGATTCGACAATAATTGTCAGCCACAACAAATACATTGATTTATTATGATTTTTGAGAGGTTGGTATACATGATTAAAAAAAATCTGGATGGTTTATATATAATTTGGGACACTTTAGATAGAATATAATAATTTATCAAATGTCACCTATCTAAACAATTTCAAATTATGGCTCACTTCATGAAAAGCTTACATATTTATCAAATTCACCGATATAACAATATAACATTACTAAAAATAACAAATCTAATTCGTACTAAACAGACAGGTGTGCTTACCACTTTAATCTATCTATTTTTGAAAAACTACCGTTCTAGATTAAACATTATTGTAAACTTTCCATAATATTTGTATTTTTTATATGATACAAATATTATATTTATTATAATATTATATATTTGTACTATAATTTATAATATATATTATTTGTAATATATATTCGACACCTTAGCTCGGTCAATGGGCACGCCTGTATACAAAACTAAGGATCCCGGGTTCGATTCCCGACATAACTAAAAGTTTATCAGTGGCGAAATGTGGGTTTATCCTTTCACAGTGATGAATTAATGGCTGGAGACTGGATGTTGTGCCTGTCCAAGTCTTAAGTTAGATTATAAGGCATATGAAGCTACGACAGGCCTAACAAGCTGGTAGTAGAAATATATGGCTTGAATAGAAAACTGACCCAGGCCAGAGGCTGCAAACAGTAATGGACGTAAAGTAAAGTATTTATATTTATATACAAAATACAAATATTATATGTATTATATTATAATATATAGTATTAATAGATATATTATAATAAATATAATATTTGTAAAATACAAATATTATATGTATTATATTATAATATATAGTATTAATAGATATATTATAATAAATATAATATTTGTATTTTGTATAAAAATATATACTGTGGAAAGTTTACAATAATGTTTAATCGAAAAACTTTATTCATGGGCATTGAGTAATCTTGACCAGAACTTTTTTTTTTCTTCTTCATTTATAGTTCCTGTTCAAATAGCGCGCTGTTCAGAACAAACATTCAAGAACTGTTGACATTACTCAATGTAGAAAATCAAACTAAAGGCATCTACTCAAACAATATTTATATTTATTTCGGCCAAAACATATTCGTCATCATCATAAAAACTGAAAAAAAAAAAAANAAAAAAAAAAACGTAACCGTAACTCACGTTCCCTACCATCCCAAACTTAAGGAAATACGCAAGCGTTCGTCTTCTGTGACGTGGTTAAACATATATATATATATATAGGTCAAATGTACCCAGTTAGGAACGAACCCGGGACAACCTACGTGTTGTGTCTTATTGTAAAGAAGGAAATGAACAACTTGTTTGCACGTCCGTATTATGAACGTGAATACCGCCCGTCCCCGCTTTACAGTCTGTGCTGGGTAGAAAGACAGAGCAATGACATCTTGAACAAACAAGTTCAGAGACATAGCCTACAGATCTGCGTCATCCCACTGTGACTACATTGGCATCCTTAATATGGCCCACAGACTGACTCGCAATCATGATGCAAACAAATATAGCATCGCCACTGTATGGCCGACAAAACCTCAAAGGAGAAAAACAACTAAATATACACACCCAAAAAAACTAGTTGCCCGCCAAATGTACCCTAAATGTTTATTTTTACTATTATTTTCATCGCTCAGTATTCGTTTGAGTTGTACGCATACGACCCGCCTCGGTGGCGTAGTTGGTTAACGCGATAGTCGTGTTGAGCTGCTCGACTGCTGAGGACGGGGAGATCGAGGTTCGAACCTAGGTCGGGTGAACTGGGGGTGGTTTTTCCTAAATGGTTTTCCACCCTCCCTCCACGCAAATGCGGGTTCACTTCCTCTAATTCAACCTTCCCGATTCCTAATACATTAGCGTAATTAGTACTTAAAGCGTATAACCTGAACGGGTAGTAAGACGCGGTGCTAAATAATAATAATAATGTACGCATACGTTAATAATTATTAGCCTAGTGGGATATGGGATAAGGTAAGTGGAGCTACAGAGTAAATGAGCCCGCATTTGTGTGGACGGAGAGTGGGAAATTACCCTCTGCACACCTGACCAGGGTTAGAACTCCTGTCTCCCAATCACCGGCAATCCAGTCCAACATGAGAGTGACGCGGTTAGTCTACTTCAAAGATGAAATTCTCTCCAACGTACGGAAACAAGTAAAATAATTCTTACGATTAAATATAGTTTATTTTCCCCATGGATATATTTTTATCTTATTAAGGATGTTTAATGCGTGCCCTTAATGAAACTATTGAGTGATGCCAGCACCAAATTCTAGAAAAACCAAAACTCTCATTCTCCCGGTCGTCAATTCATCGCTTGAAAGGGAATCTCCAATTTCACCAATTATACATTTTTCAGCTTTGTCGGGATTAGAACCCCAGGTTCCCCATCATGGGTAGCTCTGTCTATCACGGGAGCACTGCCTTAAACCATGCAACTACCAATACGGGTGTATATAATATTAAATGTCAAATTTATTAAACACATTTTTTGTTAGGTGAATTAAAACAAAATAGTTTGTTATTAACTTTTGAACTGTCAGCAAAGTCCAAAGATATGATGAAAATGCTACACCACCATAAAGTGTATTGAAAATATTTATGATAGTTTTATCCATATTTTGAAAAATTGTAACAAAATAAATTAAATTTCATTAATAAAGACGGAATATAAAATCATTATTTGAATTCAAGACCACTATTTTCTTTTAGTCGAGCTATAATTATATTTCGCTCCCCTCCCCCTGCCTTTCAATACCCCCCGCCGGGGACAGGACAGAATTCAACAAGGTTTGAAGCTTGAAGGCTTCACCGGAGGATGCTCCTAAAGGGTGCCGTAGACCCTCAAGTGTTTATTTGAACAGAGGCGTCGTCTGCTTTATTTTATTCCACAGTTATTTCTCAACAAACCTACGGGTTTGGGAAGAGGCAGCCTTTTAAAAACCGTTTAAGAGCCACTACAGTGTTTACGTAAAGTCCCGACACTAAAACGGTGTCCATAAGGAAACATTAAGGATGTATAACTATAAATGTAGGGGACTGTACATGGCGGTTGGAGAGAACTATTCGCGAGCTATCATTACAGTCAACTCTCGATTCTACGACCTTTCACGGTTCCCTGTAAAAGGGTCGTTATTTCGAAGGGGTCGTTATTGGAATTTTAACAGATTTTGTTCCACCCCTGACCTTCATACGAAAAAAAATTGCATTTTTTAGACAATACGTGAAAAAGTAAATAAAATAAAACCTACCTATTTCTTGAAGAAGGTACTCCTTTCACTCATTTCGTCAAAATTATAAGTTCGTATCAAATAAAAAAAAATAGCGTGGGTCATCAAAAATCGTTCACAAAATCCAACCAAAAACGTAACCAAATCAAAATAACAATGTTAAACAATAGCATGGGTCGTCAAAAATTGTTCACAAAATCAAACCAAAATAGTAACCAAATCGAGAATCGAAATAACAATGGCAAAAGCAAGCCTGGCGCGTGATGTAGCGGCAGTCGCGCGCGGGGAAACATTGTCTTGCTTGTGGGAGGGGGTGGACAGAGTCAAGTGATATTGGCTGGCATTGATGAGGTGGTGTCTTTTTTTATACCTGACCCACCCCAGTTACTAGTAATACAGCGCTCACAAAGATAATTGCAACGCAGCGACCTAAATAAATGCAACAAACACATTTTACAGCCGATTTCCTTAAACTTTTCAACCTTTTTTCCCACATTTTTCACAGTTCCTCAAAAAAGGGTCGTTACTTCGAGAGGGACGCTATTCCCGGGGTCGTAGAATCGAGAGTTTACTGTACACTGTATTGTACTATTATTATTGTTTTTGTCGGTGCCTGAGATTGCCACGAATATAGGAAACTCTCTATCACTCATCTAAGTGGAGATTAAATTTCTAACCCACCAGGATTCAAAAACAAATCTTTCAAATAGGTTTTCAAAGGCGCACAGTGGTCAAAGCCTCAATAATCTTGACCAAAAACAAACTCAATAGTGCAAGCGAGGGCCCTCAACTTCATAGAACAATATTTAATCTAGTGTCTCTTTTATAAAGCGTTGGGGTGTTTGGTCTGCAATTATTCGAGGGTTGCTTACTTATGGTAATCTACCATTTTTCTTCTCAACGTCCTCGTCACTGTTGTTTACTAGCCACACCTGTAGTTTTATTGGCCAACAGAAGAAAACTGCAAATCACTACCTGGTACTGCGCTTACACGTTTGGGAAGGTTTAGTGGAAGTGGTATTATCTCTTCCCTTAAAGGGGTCCATAGACAACAAAGTGAAAGCGAACCTCCACACTGCCGGACTAGCAGTCCGATTTGTCAGTAGCTGTCGTGGATTCGCGTTAATATTATTATCAATTCAAAAAAAATATTACAAGAAAAATGTGGGCAATAAATTGGTTGTTAGAAAGAAGAAGAAAATCACCTATGCAATTTCATTTAAAGAGTTGTACTCAAATGATTTTCTTAATTTTTTAAGAATGAATGTTTCTTTGAATTACTCAGTATAATGACATCATTTTAAATAGAACAAAAGAACGAACTGTGACTCTACCCAACTGAATGGTTGTAAAGCGGTGACTGACTAGTGACAGGTCGGTCGGTTGGTCCGACAACGTTACTGACACAACAACTTGCCGGGCTATGGGGTGGGCAAGTTGGCGATCGGATGGTTTGTACCGACCAACTTGGAAACAAAATATTTTTGGTTGGACAACAAGCCTACACATTATTCAATTTATCTGCTGGTTAGTCGGTTGGCCCGACAAGTGTGTGTGGGATGGGGGGGGGGAGGGGCTTTAGTTATACTGGTCGGACAATGGACAGCACTATCGCCCAAGTCAAGGAGAAAGGTGGGAGAGTGCTCAATGTAAACAACTCTCGAAGAATTTGCAGACCCGAGTCCTCCCGAAGCTCGATGAAAGATACCCTCGATAGTAACAATGTTCGATGAAGTTGTATACACCCGCGCAAATTTGGACAAGCTAGACTAGAGATGACATATTTCCATGGTGGTGGTTTATTACGACCTACTAAATAGGTGAAGAGGCTAGATAATATTTACATAAAGTCATATCAGATATTGTGTTGAGGGACGAATTAGGGTGTGGGCGAAAGTTGTTGGAAAATACTTAACACAACTTTGTATTGAGGTTTTTTTATTCACAAAAGGTTTTATATCTTATACTCAAACGAATTATGGTATTGATATTATAATAAAAGTGTATTGATGGCGACTGCAATATATATATATACTTAAAAAATCTTTGCAATGTTCTTACCATTATAATGACTTTTGAGTAAGTCTAGTAGAATATTAGTAGAAAGAACTCTCAGAAAAGACTTTTTTTGTGTGTTTGTGTGGTCAACATTGATAGAACTTTAATATAATATGATCTATAATGTTATTTTATAGGTATTAATAATATCAGCAAAAGATCACATGAGTTGTACGAATAAATTAAAGTACCCGCTTTGGTGGCCGCGTGGTCTAACGCGCTAAGATCATGCTGGGCTGGACTGCTGAAGACGGGGAGAGCGGCGTTCGATCCCGGTTAAGTGCACTGAGGTTTTTTTCCTAAACGGTTTTCCACTCTCTCTCGACTCAAATGAGGGTGCACTTCTTCTAAATTAGGCCTTCATAATACCTAACCCATTAGTGTAATTAGTACATAGGCATGTAGCCTGAAGGGTTAGTAAAACGCGGTGCTAAAGAAGTGAAAGTAGATCTAGTAACGTTTCTAGCTATTAGATAAGGTTCTTCTTATGATAAATATGTCGTACGTCTATTTATTCTCGCGTGTAGAGTCATATAGCGAGATAAAAGTGTCCACTATAACCTGGTGGCGCACACTGGAACGAATGCCTCCCATCGTCCCTGGAGCCTAGAACCCAATGTGACCAATCTCGTGAATTACGTCTCAGACGAATGAGCAGTCTCTCATTAGTCACGCGTTAACATTCAATAGGACTTGGAAAAGTGCTTTAATAATATTATTAAAGAGACAAGCCAAGTCCGGGGGATTGCGTCAAGTCTCGGAATAAAGGTGGCGGGTATTAACTTATTAACTACACACCAATTTTTATAGGAAGAGTCTTATCTTACAGATAGAGAAGTCACAAGATCATCCTTCACGTAGTCCGATACCTTAGCTTAGTCTATAGTGCGTCTGCTGCGGTAAGGGTAAGGGGTTCTATTCCTGACATAGTAGAAATATTTATCTTCGGTGACTGTGGGTTTCCTGTTGGATGTTGTGTCTGTCTGTTCTAGATTTACTGTAATTAGTTAGTTTGTAAGTCATAAGGTGATATAATCAGTGAGTTCAGAAAGTACACATTAAATACAGTAAATAAAGTAAAAAAACAACTTGTATTTCACGTATTCATACGTCAAATAATATTATATGCAGCTATAACTTTTGATAGATTCAGTAGAACCTCGATTAACCGGATGACCGGTTATACGGATTTGTATCACAGCAGCGGTTTTAGTTAAATTTAGACAAAATAATTTTTTAATAACTTTTTCTCTGACTTTTCATAGTTTTATGTATGTAATGTAGTTTATTTTAACAAGTTCGAAGATTTATTTTTATATTGTGTTGTATAATAAATCCATATGTAATGTACATATTATGTAATTTGTTTTATTATTTATTATAAGTACATACTAGTATGTTTACGTTCTATTAATTTAAGTACTATATTTTAAATAAAGTCTTAAGTGTGAAATCCTTTCATTATTTATATAACATCAATTATTCGGTTTTTTAACTATACGGACTAACCTAGGCAGTCCCCGGTTTATAACTGGGCAGACTGGGCAAAGGCTCAGGGCGCTAGACTTTAGGGGCCGCACGAGAGGACCATATTTTTTGAGAGGAAAAATATTTATTTAATTTACACAAGGATTAAAAAGTGACAAAATTACACTATTATTTTTGTCTCGTTTATTCTGCTTATAATAATCGCGGAACGCGTAAATAACAGTCGATTCCCTGCCATCCACGCATTCTAGTGTAGTAATTGACAAACTAACCCTTAGTTACGTTAATTCTCGTCTGTCCATTCCTTGGCGTTTCATCCTCAATGTTGACGATTCATTCCCATGCTCGTTGTCGAGTGTTTCATACATAACCTCTTTTTAAGTGATTATATGTGTGTTTTAAGTGACTCGTTTCTAGGTTTTAGTCTTTAAATACCTGCATGAGTAGGAAATTAAGTGGTGCCGAGTTCAAAAAGCGTGCTGATCAAAAAAAAACACATGACGGTGAAGTTAAACTATCAAGAAAACTGTCTAAAATAGAATCTTTTTTACATCAATTCCAGCCTCATCAACTCCTTCTGTGCAAGAACATTGCGGGACTCATGTTTGCAGTTTTATTTCTATTGTGTAAATGTATATAATTATGTTCAAACATAAATAATACCTATAAAACAAACAAACAAAATATGTTGTTTCTGCTTACAATGGTCCTAAATAGTATTTAGAACATATTTAACTATCTTTATGGAATTTGTCGCATATTTTACAAACTAATAATAATAACTAATGAGAAGATATTTTTGTTATGTCCAAATAAATCATGTATCTTATCTATTTTTTTAAATTACAATATACTTAAATTAATTATGAATATATTCTGGCAACTTGAGTCAATTTAGGATTCAAATAACGCCATCGTTATATTTCTAGAGCATATTTAGACAAAAAAAAAGATTAAAAATTACGTTTCACTTTTTATTTTGCATGATACAAGCCTTGAGGTCCTAATCATCATAATCATATAAGATACTGTGTTGTTCAACTTAACCTAATCCTGCACGTATCCAAGGTGCCTGGACACTGTCACAACAAATCGTACAGAGAGTATCGTACTTACCCTGTATCCCTTCTCACCGTGTCCACCATACTCGCCGCCCTCTCCTTTCTCCCCCTTGGGTCCAGCGGGGCCCTCTGGGCCGATGTCCCCCGGGTAGCCTTCACTGCCCCTCATTCCAAATATCCCTGGTTCTCCTGGTTCCCCCTTGATGCCTCTGCAGTCGCACTTGTATGTTCCAACACACCCTTTGCATGCCTGCAACAACAACAAAAACAACGATGGTCACAATGGTTGGTTTGGACAGTAAACATTGTTCATAATTTATAATCTTTGCAAAAATAAACTAATTAAATACAGCTCACAAAATTAAACGTGTCTCTCCCCTCACTAGGAACTGGTCGACCAAGTTACAACGTCCAAGATATACCAATCAAAGAATACAAGTATCACTAAACAAAATAATATTAAAATAGATAGAAATTAAAGTAATTTAGTTCTTTTTAGCTCCGCGTCTTACTAATGTTCGGGTTATACTCTCATAGGCTAATTACGCTGGGTCACCTGGCGTGTATTAAACACAACTTGTGAATGTGAGGAATGCCCAGCCTCCACCGTGGTTCGGATTCCACGTTAAACTTGTAGGTCCTCCATTTCATCTCACAATCACCCTACCATTACACATTAGCGTAAGTGCGTATAACCCGAATGGGTAGTAAGGCGCGGTGCTAACAATAATAATACTAATTGCGTTAATGGTTTTAAGGATGGAGAGGGTTATTTTTTATAGGAAGTGTACCCGCATTTGCGTGGAGGGTGGGAAACCACCCGACTGAGACACTAATCTTGATCTCCCCATCGTTGACAGTCTTAGATCATTCGACCAACGAAGCGGGTAATATTTTAATTAAGATCCAGTGGGGGTGTTTGTCTTAAGACTACCCCCTAACCTGGACACTAAGTGACGTAAATTCAAACTTTATTACATTGCTCATTAATTGGTTCTTTCTTTTTCACGCAGCCAAGCCTTCTCATTTACCTTAGCTTTATTTTCTTTTAAAACCTTTGTTATTTTATCCTAAAGAAAAAGTATTATAATCGTTAACATTTTCGATCTCGAGACTATGATGAATCTTTCCGTTCTACACCCCCAGAACAAATATAAAAAAGAGTGTGTCCCAGGGACAGCCAAACCGGTTGGATGGATTTTATTTAAACGTGATGTTTGTTATGTGGCTATACCTAATAGGATTTTTTATTTTATTTTAGCCATCAAATTAGCGGTAGTTTACTGATAACTGATTTTTAAAAACTCGAAATTATTCAAAACCGACTAATGATTTTGTTTAAAATTGATACGTTACAAATAAATAAGAGTCTCTACTTATCTTTTGGTGAAAAATTTGCTATGTGTTTAAGGGTAGGTCACTAACGACTAATATGCAAGAATTTGAAATATTTAGACTGACTCCTGGCGTTTTTGTTTAAAATAAATAACTGTGTAGTGTTTTGTGATTTTAAAAATAATGTTGGTTTCGTCCAAGAAAACTTTTCTAAGTAGTTAACTGATTAATGATGTTTATACATTTTGTCACAAACTATAATAGACTACATGAAAAAGTATCTATGTGTCTTTTTATGATTTATTCTCCAAATCAACCCGCTTCGGTGGCGTAACTGGCTAACGCGTTAGTTTCGTGTTTAGATTGCTGAGACCAGGGAGATTGAGATTTGAATCTCGTTCGGGTGAACTGGGGGTGATTTTTTTTCCTAAATGCTTTTTCCATTCTACCTCCACGGAAATGCGGGTTCACTTCCTCTATACTCAACCTTCCCAATTCCTAACCCATAGCTTAATTAGTACTTAAGCGTATAGCCCGAACGGAAAGTAAGACGTGGTGCTAAGAATTATTAAGTATTATACAGTTGGAATACAACATAGTATTGCGGCACCCCCTTTGAGAACAACTGCATTAGAGTGTACAGTTAAAATACAACATAGCTTTGCGGCACCCCCTTTGAGAACATCTGCATTAGAGTATACAGTTAAAATACAACATAGTTTTGCGGCACCCCCTTTAAGAACAACTGCATTAGAGTATACAGTTAAAATACAACATAGCTTTGCGGCACCCCCTTTGAGAACAACTGCATTAGAGTATACAGTTAAAATACAACATAGCTTTGAGCACCCCCTTTGACAACATCTGCATTAGAGTCTACAGTTAAAATACAACATAGCTTTGCGGCACCCCCTTTGATAACAACTGCATTAGAGTATACAGTTAAAATACAGCATAGCTTTGCGGCACCTCCTTTAAGAACAACTGCATTAGAGTCTACAGTTAAAATACAACATAGCTTAGCTTTGCGGCACCCCCTTTGAGAACAACTGCATTAGAGTATACAGTTAAAATACAACATAGTTTTGCGGCACCCCCTTTAAGAACAACTGCATTAGAGTATACAGTTAAAATACAACATAGTTTTGCGGCACCCCCTTTGAGAACAACTGCATTAGAGTGTACAGTTAAAATACAACATAGTTTTGCGGCACCCCCTTTGAGAACAACTGCATTAGAGCGTACAGTTAAAATACAACATAGTTTTGCAGCACCCCCTTTGAGAACAACTGCATTAGAGTGTACAGTTAAAATACAACATAGTTTTGCGGCACCCCCTTTGAGAACAACTGCATTAGAGCGTACAGTTAAAATACAACATAGTTTTGCGGCACCCCCTTTGAGAACAACTGCATTAGAGCGTACAGTTAAAATACAACATAGTTTTGCGGCACCCCCTTTGAGAACAACTGCATTAGAGCGTACAGTTAAAATACAACATAGTTTTGCGGCACCCCCTTTGAGAACAACTGCATTAGAGCGTACAGTTAAAATACAACATAGTTTTGCGGCACCCCCTTTGAGAACAACTGCATTAGAGCGTACAGTTAAAATACAACATAGTTTTGCGGCACCCCCTTTGAGAACAACTGCATTAGAGCGTACAGTTAAAATACAACATAGTTTTGCGGCACCCCCTTTGAGAACAACTGCATTAGAGCGTACAGTTAAAATACAACATAGTTTTGCGGCACCCCCTTTGAGAACAACTGCATTAGAGCGTACAGTTAAAATACAACATAGTTTTGCGGCACCCCCTTTGAGAACAACTGCATTAGAGCGTACAGTTAAAATACAACATAGTTTTGCGGCACCCCCTTTGAGAACAACTGCATTAGAGCGTACAGTTAAAATACAACATAGTTTTGCGGCACCCCCTTTGAGAACAACTGCATTAGAGCGTACAGTTAAAATACAACATAGTTTTGCGGCACCCCCTTTGAGAACAACTGCATTAGAGCGTACAGTTAAAATACAACATAGTTTTGCGGCACCCCCTTTGAGAACAACTGCATTAGAGCGTACAGTTAAAATACAACATAGTTTTGCGGCACCCCCTTTGAGAACAACTGCATTAGAGCGTACAGTTAAAATACAACATAGTTTTGCGGCACCACCTTTTAGAACAACTGCATTAGAGTATACAGTTAAAATACAACATAGTTTTGCGGCACCACCTTTTAGAACAACTGCATTAGAGTCTACAGTTAAAATACAACATAGTTTTGCGGCACCCCCTTTGAGAACAATTGCAATAGAGCGTACAGTTAAAATACAACATAGTTTTGCGGCACCCTCTTTGAGAACAACTGCATTAGAGCGTATAGTTAAAATACAACATAGTTTTGTGGCACCCCCTTTGAGAACAACTGCATTAGAGCGTACAGTTAAAATACAACATAGTTTTGCAGCACCCCCTTTGAGAACAACTGCATTAGAGCGTACAGTTAAAATACAACATAGTTTTGCGGCACCCCCTTTGAGAACAACTGCATTAGAGTATACAGTTAAAATACAACATAGTTTTGCGGCACCACCTTTTAGAACAACTGCATTAGAGTATACAGTTAAAATACAACATAGTTTTGCGGCACCCCCTTTGAGAACAACTGCATTAGAGTCTACAGTTAAAGTACAACATAGTTTTGCGGCACCCCCTTTGAGAACAACTGCGTACAGCTAATAACCAAGTAAAAAACTATGTTTGTTCATGTTCCAGAGATGCGTGCGGAAGCTCCTCAGCCGGCAAAGTCGAGCAGACTCGCAGACAGGAAGTCTTGCAACGCTAGTTATCTGTTTAGAGAATGGCAAGCCCTTAGAGTTTTACTGCCCCGACCTACTGTTTTTTCATGTCAGCAGAGAGGACTATTAAAGCCGTCGCAAGCAGTTCCCAAGTGGTACTTTTTTTTAATTGAAGAACATATTTTGAGAAATAAGATTTAAAAAAACTAAAACATTTCCAGTGTAACATTTCATTTTTTGCGCTAAAAGATAAATAAATCAAAATTGTATATAGTAGTATCGTGAGGGTTTTATAGTACAATGCATCAAAGTTTTTATTTTTTGCCCGAATTCGATGCTTTTAATTACATTTTGCACCACGTATTACTACCCGTCCGGCTATACGCTTTTATTCACACCGATGGGATACGGATGAGGAAGATATAATTGAGAGAAAATGTACGCGTAATTGCGTGGAGGGAAAAAAAATATATCGATGCACCAAGCCGGATTTCAAATTTCAACTTCCTTGTCATGGTAAACCAAACCAATTATGCTTTTATGCCACGCCCATTGATTCAGGTGATTCTAAATTTAATTACAAGGGTTATAAGTTATTAAATTCAAATTAAAGTGGTTTTTTTTAAAGAAACCAAATTGGATCCCTAGTTTACTTTGTTTAACAACGCCCGTTACTACCCGTTAAGGTTATACGCCTATGTATCAAGTACGCTAATGGTTTTAGGGATTAGGAAGGTTATATTCAGGGAAAGTGTACCCGCATTGGCGTGGAAAGCCATTCTGGAAAAACCACCCGACATAGATTCGAATCTCAATCTCTCCGTTATCGGCATTTCTACTTCAAGAGTAGTATGTTGGACCACGCTTTCACCGAAACGGGTCATAGTTTACTAAATATATTTAAATAACTATCAAGGCTGCTAAATAAAACCTAAGATATTACAATAACAAACCTAAATCTCACATATATTTTGAAAGAAATTAATATAGTCATGTTTGATGGTTAATTATACCAAGTGTTATATAATACTACTAAGACAACGTCTTATAACTCTCCCTCAGACACGTTATCCAAACAGAAGCAGGTTCATAGAGCAAAGGGCCCTTTGTAAAGTTGTCTGGGTAATATGCCACGCAGTCCAATACGGACTAATTTAATATAATGCCGACCATCCCAAACATGGAGCACAGCCATGAAGAGTTGGAAAAAGACCGTGAGCAACAACTGGCTAACTCAGTCATCGTTTGTTTCTTAAATCACCGACATTTTCAAAAGGATATTTAAATTATTTGTAAAAAAAAAAGCACTGTATTAAAACAGGATTTATAAATTATTAATTACTAGGGGCTAGGTCTGTCTCCAACAGGTGCAATTTCTGATTCCACGTGAAATCTGTTCCCTTCTGTTTTAATCTATTTTTAGATTTTTCATAACAGGAATAAAAGAAATTTGCGTCCATGGCTCTTTTAGTTTGGGAAATTTTGGTACCCCTATTTCAACTAAATCAGATTCAATTTCTACGTTGGGTTCACCATCTTGGATCTCTCAAGTTTTAGATTTTTCTAATATAGATTGGCTTGCTCCATAGCGTATATATAAAATTTCAGCTTTCTAGGACTCAATCTATAAATTGTGACCTCCATATTGGATACGCCATCTTGTATTTTTCATTTTTTGTATCGTTATCCTAAAGGTGTCATAACAAATAGAGTCCATACCAAATTTCAGCTCTATAGAACTCAATTTTTACGATGTGTCCCCCATATTGGATCCACCATTTTGGAGTTTTCCATTTTAGAATTTTTTTCATAAAGATGTCATGCTTTATAACATTCATACCAAATTTCAGTTCTCCCGCGTGTCGGAAAGTGGGATAAAAAAGCCTCGAAAGGACATAAAGACACCGCACGGATTTAATATAAATTTAAGTTTGCAAGAAAAAATGTGTGTGAATATCAGTTTGAAAGAATCCGAGCTTTCTCCATAGCAGCGTGTTCAAATATTAGGACAAAATAACGGAGTTTGATTCCAAGTTAGGTGTGATGATTGGGAATTTATTTTTACCAATGTGTGGCTTAGGCCTAGTATTATTTCGCCAAGCAAATACTGGAACATTTATTTACATATCCCTGGTTCATTCTGTAACCTTGGGTATGATAGTATGTTGAGAGGAACACATTTTTTTTTAAATTAAAAAAAAATTGTGTTCAGAATTGGTAAAAGTTTCTATTTTATTAGTATTATGTTATAGGTATTATTATGATATTAAAAGTGACAGCTGTAGATCACACATGACTTGACGTATGAATACGTTAAAGTAGATATAACAGCTGTCAGGGTCTTTCCATGAAAATAAGTAATGTGAGTTAAGATAAAATAGCGTCGCAGCAAATGATACCATATCGCACCAATTTAGACAAACAGTCATTTACAAATCACAAGCAAGGCATTTTAGAAATAAACAACAACTCGTTATTCTAAACCTAGAAGTGAACTTGTGTCGTTTTTACACCGTGCCTGAGGCTTCCTGCTGCTGAACAGACGTTCTCATTATATTATTAAATTAGCTCAGATTCACTACTTTATATATGAGCGTTGTTTTTACATGTCACAAAGTGCTCTGTGGTTTGTTTCTGTTTGATATCCTCCCACTCCTGTTTCAGCCATAAACTAGATTCAGATTTCCTCCAAGAGTGAACCACACACACACACACACACACACACACACACACACACACACACNNNNGGGTCACACACACACACACACACACACACACACACACCACTAACAGGGGCGACGCTAGAGGATAACTCTCCATGCACATATCGTCGACCTCGGTGGTCTTGAGGTAAAGGTGCCCGCCTCAGGACCCGACGTCGACTGGGTTTTCCTTGAGAGATAAAAATTCGTAGCACAACTTCATCGAAAGGGGAGTAAAGTTGGCCCGTGTCAAGTCGATTGTGGCACGTGAAAGAATCCGGGAAGGTATGTGAAAATATACTTCTCCTGGAAAAATTGGTCGGCTCTTTAGCGCTCATTCATAGAAATTCGGTGTGGAAGACAACGGTAGCCGCCACACTTACTGAGCTCCCCCAGTATATTGGAGTTCTACCAGATGGTGTAGGCAGCACTAACCATCTGGATGGAGAGAATCACATCAAACCAACCTTGGGTTGTTGAAATTAAGACGTAGATGAAGACATCATGACGCCTGTAGCGTTCGTTTTATAAATTATATAATGATAGTGATGTAATTTACAGTCGTCGCCAGCGTTCTTGACTGGCATGTTCAGCCTTGACTTGGCAGGTCAACTGTTCAAATCTCGGCCACGTTGACTAGGGGTGAGTTTTTATATGGATGTTTTTGATGTTGGTTTTTCATATTCACCATACAAATGTTGGTGTATTTTATCCAAATTCTCCCTCCTCAGTGTATTATTAAATGAATTAAAGTTGCTGATAGCTAAAACTGGCAATAAAATTATACGTGTCACACGCACAATGGGCTGACATTTCAAAAGATTACTTCTTATGAGTTCTGAATTTGTATTTGTATATAGACAAAATAGCAACCACCTGTGTGATCTTGTAGTCAGAGTTCCTGGCTACATATCCCGAGGATCCAGGCTCGATCCCCGGCTCTTACAGATTTTATGTGAAGCAGTGGGTCTGGTACGAGCCAACTCAGCCCCGTGAGGACAAATTAGG